>CM060423.1:187872798-188472798 GCA_030545235.1 Helianthus tuberosus
CTGATAACTCAACCGTTATAGGTGGATCAAGAATGCCCTTAAGGCGCTGGCACCAGTCATCATGTTCCAAAGCCTTGGCAACTAAATCCATCACAGGCAGTGTCAAGTGGTCATAAGCATGTTCAGCGCGTGTCAGCGCGGCACTAGCCTGGTCTGTAACCGAACAATAACTGACGTCAAACTCCTGCCCGAGTGCTTCTTCAACGTGTTGTGCGCATTCTAGATACCCTCCTCGGTGACCAACAGCGCGCGCAACATCGGTCAAAGCAGCGAAAGCGCGATCCAGCTCTCCAGCATTGAGAATGGAATTGGCAATCTATAGCAGAGAATGCGCATTAAAAACAACTTCTAAACAATATACCCTTCGGAAGGGAAAAAGGATAACATACCAGCACTACTCCACGGCCGTGCATCCATTCGGCCTCAGAAACGAGAGTGTCAACAATGCCCTGAGCTTCAGCATAATTAGTTTGTGCTACATTGAGGGCAGAAGTGCTAACATCACGCGCTTCCTCAGCTCGTTGCTTGGCCTCCTCAGCAGTTGCGGCCTTAACCTTCTCAGCCTCCAGATCAATCTCCAAGGACTCGCATTTATCAACATGATCATTCAGGCGGCGTTTCAATTCCGCAATCTCGACATCCTTGGCATGCAGGTCCTTATCCTTGCTTGACAACTGAGCCTTTACCTCAGCCAACTCAACCTGAAAGGAATAAAGGGACTTAGGCTATTTTATAAAGCAAAGTACAGAGAAAAGGTATAAGTTGCACAAACCTCAACCTGCTCCTTAGCAACCCGTGCAGCTTGCGCATCCTCGACCTTACCGGTCAACTCAACAACCTTGGCTTCAAGGTTAACAATCTTGTTACGATCCGCAGCCGCGCGCTCGTTATCTTTCGCACATATGCGCTTGAACTCGGTTTTCTCCTTAACCAGTTGCTGTTCAGCAGTATGAAGTTTATTTTTCAGGGCCTCGCGCCCCCACTCTTCAGACTTTCGATCAGCCTCGAACTTCGCCTTCTGCTCATCAAACGCAGCTCTAGACTTCTCCAAGTCAGCAGCACGCCTCAGTATGCGATCGCGATACTTCTCCCAATCATCCCTCTCCCTAACCATGGTTCGCCATTCCCGGACAATTTCTTGGTTAGCGGCGCGGGTGTTGGCTTCACCAACAACATAGGCATGATAGAGCCCACTGTGAGTCCGCGCCCGTTGACGATCCATCTCCCCCGGAGGAATCGAATTCACCAACCAGTCATGGCAAGGCGCGAACTCGAGGAAAGTATCCTTCTGCTTCAAACCCCAAGGCGGATTGTGCGGAGCGTCACCGCGACTCTCTTCAGTGTAAGACTTGTAATAGATATCCCCCACTGTATCCCGGGGGCCTATCGGAGAGCGCGGCGGCACGTCAGCTCTCACACCACCCCGACCAGCAGATGAACCTGAACCCACTGTATCCCGGGGGCCTATCGGAGAGCGCGGCGGCACGTCAGCTCTCAGCAGCTCTTCTCTCCTGCTCAGCTTTTTTCTTCTCATCATCGGCTTTCTTCCTTTCCTGCTCTGCTTTCTTCCTCTTTTCTTCAGCAGCTTTGTTCTTGCGCGCCTCTTCAGCCTGGCGCTGGTCTTCCTCAGGTTTCTTCTTCGCCTCAGCTTCCTTCCTCCTGTCTTCATCAACTTTCTTCCTACGCTCCTCATCAGCCTTCTTCTTCTCTTCGGCAGCCTTTGCCTTATCGACCTCAGCAACATGTTTGCCCTTGTCATGCACAGCCCCAACAGTCTCGGAAGATTTGATGATAATCTTAGGCCTTTTTGGCTCTGGCTCCGTAAAAACAACACCCTTCTCAGGGGTCTTCTTCTTGCCCTCTGCATGAATCAAAGGGTTAAGACAAGGAAAGCCACAAAAGAACTAAAAACAAACTTTACCAGGAGAGAACTGATAGAGTGAGCGCAAATTGCTCTGTTTACCAAGCACCAGAGCTCCTCCAGCCTTCGACGCCACAGTCACACCAGCAGTCGCCCCGCTCCTGGTCCTTTTTCTGCTGATCAACTTTCCAGCAGCTTCTTCTTCTTCCTCCTCTTCTTCCTCTTCCGCATGCTCAGCAGAAGAAGGAGTAGCGCCAGCATCCGGGTTGCGAGAACCCGCGCCACCTTCACCTTTTGAGCGACCTGCTCCGTCTTTACCTTCGCCTACGCGCGACAAACCCTCTAATGAGTCACTAACTATCACATAATCTTTTAAGTCACTTTGACGAAGACGAAGACTACCTTTACCGGCAGCTGCGCGGCTACTCCCGCCCTTCTTGCTTGTCACCTCGGGCTCACCCGTCTTCTTCTTCTTTGGGGGTTTCTTCTTCTTCTCTTCAGGGTCGATACCCAGGTCGCGCAACACACCTGCAAAGATGGTAGACCAGGAACTTAACTCCCCGGTTGAAGACCCCACAGACTCTTCGCTGGAAAGATAGACAACCTCTTTCCCAGCAGAAGTGACAGAGCGCAAGGGACGAGGGTTAGGTATATGCGCACCTTCAGTAGCGGTAGGCGGCGTGGCAAACGCATCAGCAACAGGGTACATAAAGTTAACCCTTATCTGGTGATACCAGTATTCTTCTCCGTCTCGTAGCGGGCGCACACCCATGGAACCACCAAAAGTGGAAAAGGCAGCTTGATGTAAACACGCCTCTGCACGATAAATCACATAAATAAAAATCAAGCAACGAAAAAAGATCAGTGACGATAAGGAAATTACTAACCTCTATCATCGATCATCAAGATAGGAACTTCCTGGCTATCAGGAAGCCATTGGTCGCTCATCCGCGCCGCCACCAAGACATTCTCCCCGAACACCCGGTTAGGGGTGGGGGTAAGCTCCCGATACCAAGCCTCGGTCTTGGGGATTGGCAAGTCTTCTTTAACAATCGCTTCATTCCAATCGCGGAACGTCATAGCTATGGGAATAACCTCCTCTCGAATATAAAAGAATTTCGGTTTCCAATCATGGAAACTCTTGGGAGGATTTAGCAATACCTTCTTGGCGGCGCCACGACTGGCAAAAGAGTAGAAGCCCATATTCCTCTGAAGTTGATAAAAGGCTCGAAACTTCTCGACAGTGGGCTCGATGCCATGAGCCCAACACAAGAACTCAAAATGTCGAACCCGGACCATTCCGGGTGGGCTCATCTGAGAGATATGAAACCCATAATATTGAAGGATATGTGCCATAAAGTTCGTCGCCGGCAACCGGAAATTACCTTGATGAAAGAAGTCTTCGAACAAAGTGATGTACCCCGGCGGTGCATCAGCGGCCGTCTGGTTCTGGCCAGGGTACCTGGCGTCCCACTCCGGTGGGAACCGGAAACTTCGTGATAGTTGTTCAAAGAGACCTAGATCCCACCGGAGAACAGGTACAGGACCTTCTTCTCCGGGATTGTCTTCATGGTGTTCTTCAGCCATCGATAATCAGCAAAGGGATCTCGAATATACTGAAAACAATCTCGATAACCTGCTACGATATTCTTCTAAAACTTGAAGATTTGCTACGATTCCTTCAAAAAACTTGCAGATCTGTATGATAATTCTCCGAGTTTGAAGATTCAAAAGAGATTTGAGAGGAAATAAGTCAATAACAGAGGAGAAGTGATAACCTCCCACATCTCTTCGCATATATATACCCATCACATTTAATGCGATGGGTAAACGTGCCGAGATCGCCGCGCACGTGACCAATCAGAGCATGACACGTAAGGCGTATTTCCCGGAGGGACGGTTACCACGCGCGCGTGGACCTCACTCTCCTGACAAAAAGCCGAACCATCAGCAACAACTCGATGACAATCGTGTCAGCGGTCAAATCAAACGTCACCAACCACGACATTCTCTCCAACCTGTCAGAATTCAAATTTAGAGTTTTCCCGCCAAAAGTCACTACAAACTTCATGAAGAAGTTAAAGAAAAGCAAAGACAGAGCCAGACATGGTAGCCGCGCCGTGTTAACCAGCAAAGGTTATCCGCGTGCTGCCTACCATCGTCAAAAAATCATTTTATACCTCTTATTTTTCTAAGTCCAGAGCTCCAACCATTTGCCTCGCGCATGATGCAGCACTGGACTGGGGGGACTTGAAGGGGTATGGTCCCAAAAAGCCGCGCAATCCTCCTGCAAGGTCGCGCGGGACCATACTCCTTAGCCAACAATTTTCTTATTTTGTCAACCTCGCGCGAGATACACCACATCTTGTAATGCGGCGCGAGGTCAGAATAACAAGAAGCTCCAATTAACACTTAACATTATGAAAATAATGTGCAATAGACCAATACCACGCGCGAGGTTTTTACGTGCTCAACAAGGGCCTCGCGCGTTAACAGCGCAAGACTGTTCCAAAATAGTACACAGTACAAGTGGCAGAAAAAAGAGCCAATAAGCGCCCTTCTGACCCTGCTCAATCGTGCTCCACGATCGTCTGACATGCAGGAGACAAAAAGTACTCAAGGACGCCTACATGGCACCAATCATGAGGCAGAGACAACTGCCCCACGATCTCCACTTACCTGCTGATGGCAGGACGGCGGCCAGGCCGACAACCATGACACGTGGCTCCAATCACTGTGCGCCAGCACCAAAGAACTCTCAGAAACCACTAACGGTCGAGACAAGTGAGACAAAGAGCATATCGCCCAAGTTGTCGACTTCCGGCCCAAGGCCCATCAGCCCATATCCTCTTACACCTCTCCGGCTATAAATAGAGACCTCACTCCACAGGTTAAACATTCCATTCCCTCTACTCTCACTTAATACTTAATTTATCTCCAAAGCACAGTCGCTTATTCTCACGCCGGAGCCCGGTTAAGAGGGAAACCCCCACATTCCCCTCTTAACGAGTAACGGTGTTTTGTTTTGCAGATAACCACGGCCATTAAGGAGCTCAGGAATCCATAAGAAGATTAACCACTATGCAAGGAACATAAACCAAACTGATTATACGCTAATTAGTTCTGTGTTTCTTCATGAAAGAAGTAGGGTTTCTTAGAATACCACGTATGGAGATGAAAATTCGTTGTTGTAGGCCATGAGTTCTAATGAAAGATAAGGACGTTTGGGACTTACCATATCATTAAGGAATGAATGATGTGTTATTATAGACCAATAGTGTATGGCTAGGTGGCATTGTCATATGGCATCCGATCAAATTCTAAAACTCACCATTGTTAGTAATTTATCAATGACAAGGCTGCAGACGTGATTGCGGTAACTAACCGTAACATAGAAAGGTAATCGTCTAGGGATAAGGTTAAGTGACTATGAAGAGAGTGCTTGTTCTAAGGTTATTTTAGATATGTGGTTATAAGGAAGATATATGCCTTAGAGTTGGATCTTAAACAGGCCCGGTTATCAGTATGGGCAGGTAGGGCATTGGACCCAGGCCCAAAGTTCTTGAGGGCCCAAAGTTTTTAAAAATATCCTATATACTATATGTTTCTGTAATATGTTATTGGGCCTTTAACAGTTTAACTGGTAACCTAATTATATATAGAACTTGGATTGTATGTTTATGTAGCCCAATGATAAGCCCAAAAAGAAAACCCAATGTGAAAGAGATTGAGTTAAACGCTGTTGATTGTTGGAATTGGGAGGGCACGGTCAAAAAAAATTAAACAAACTGCTTGCTGCTGCTAACTGGAGACGAGAACAGAAGAAACAAAAGAGAAGAAAACGCAGGTGCGGGCGTGCGGCTGGAGACGAGAACGAGACGAGGTTGGGCTGCTCTAATCGATTAATCGACTTCAACTCTTCAAGGTATGTGTTTTTTTATCTTTAGGTTTAAATTAGGGCTTCAATTTATGTTATTTAGGTTTAAATTAGGGATGAAATCGGACCGAATTTTTGCCCTAAACTTGTTATTATAATCAACCATTCGGCCTTCATCTTTGATTGACGTGAATACTAATGAGTGATTTATTGTCTAGTTTATGGTTGTAAATTGTTCAAGTGTGATTAGAAGTAATCGCTTTGTGCTCAAGTGTGATTCGGGTTGTAATCGCTTTGTGTTCAAGTGTGTTTAAATTATATGGGCCCGATTTATTTTTAGTGGCTCCAGGCCCAAAACGTTTCGAGCTTTCTCGGAGACGGCACTGATCTTAAATTTGTTCCTTGATAGGGAAAAATTCATTTCCAATTGAATCTCTTATGTTGGTGGGCTTTACGCATTAAGGCTGGCCCTTTAGGCTTCTTTATTTGTTTTTTTAGATAATCCTAGGACCATGAATTCATGCTCTTATCATGTAGTGGTGCACAAAAAACCTGAACCCGGAAAAAAAACCCGGAACCGGGTATTATAAAACCCGGGTTTTTTTATACCCGAACCCGACCCTACCCATAGGGTAGGGACCAGGTATTCATATCTGATCTAAAACCCGAACCTGGAACCGGGTTTTTTTGTACCTGGTTTTTCGTAGTACCCGGTTTTATAAATATCCGGAACCGATTTTTATAAATACCCGAAACCGGGTTTTATAAATACCCGGTTATGGGTTTTATAAATACCCGGTTATATGGATTGGATGTATTTTCAAAAAAAATGGATTGGAATCAAGTCCTATCTATGTTTTTTTTATCTATGTTATTTTATCTATGTTTTCAAGAATTAAGACTTCTAGTTCTTATGATTTAACAAAATTATGTATGCAACTTAATGTAATCTTGTTTAATTATTGGGTTTCTAAGAATTATGTATGCATTTTGATGTAATCTTGTTTAAAAATGTCATTAAATTTGAATAAGCTAAACCATCCACTAAAACATATAAAGAAGCATTTAATACCCAATCGGATTTTTTTAATTCCCGGTGTGGGTTTTTTGCCAACCCGATGCATACCCGAACCCTACCCGATGCATACCTGAACCTGGAAATAGGGTATTATAATACCTGTGTTTTATAAAACCCTACCCGGACCCGTGTATATAGGGTATACATTTTTTGTAGAAAATCTGGACCCGGACCCGACCCGGTTTTTAAAAAAACCCGATTTTGTAAAACCCGATCCTACCCGAACCCGATTCCATACCCGGAACCGGTTTTTAAAAAAACCCGATTTGTGCACCACTACTCTTATGTGAGCAAATCACTACTTGACAAAATGCATAATACTCGTAAAAAAAATTATGATTTTGTAATTATCTAGGGGAAGATTCAAATAAAAACCACTAGTTAAAGTGAAAACCTGAAAACTAACTACAAAAGCCTAAAAAAACATACCAATTTTTTTTTTACCAATTTTCGTTATTTTTTGTATATAAAAAAACATTTTTTCAAAAAAAAAAAACTGTAGTACACATGTGTAATCGTACACATGTATATGCGTACTACACATGTGTATTATTACAAATTTTTTTAAGTTTTTTTTATATATAAAAAATAGTGATTTTTAATAAAAAAATGTAAAAAAAATAATATGTTTTTAGGCTTTTTTAGTTAGTTTTCGAGTTTTCAAATGGTTTTCATTTGAACATATATGTATCTATACTATATAATAAAAGAAACCTGTTTTTGGGCACTTGTCATTCTCTCATTTAATTGATTAAAATTATTAATAATACTAATAATAATAATAATAATATTTAATATAAATTAATACAAATTCTTATTATTGCAAGCTTTTTAAAATGTGTTATTTTTCTTCCTAAGCCTAATCCACCGTTTTAACTTTTAATTAATGAAAATGGTCAATGTGAGCATGAATATTATATAGACACTAGGGGTGTGCATGGGCCGGTTTGGGTCGGTTTTGACTAAAAACCATAACCATAACCGCGATGTCGGTTATTGGAAAACCATAACCATAACCGATCGGTTATAGTGGTTATGGTTATTCGGTTTTGATGGTTATAGCGGGTCGGTTATGGGTAGTTAACCGTGTATTTAGCTTAACTAAAAATAGCTTAATTTTTTTAACATAGAATAAATTGTTATTGCATATTTGTATATATTAGTATATTATATAGCAGTAAAAAATATATATATAATCTATAATATTAATACCAATTATTATTATCGAATATTCAAATAAAGTGATATGATACCTTCCATAAATTCAAATAAACATTCAACCAAAACCACAAAATGATATGAAAAACCCATAAGTACTAAAAAACTTCAGTCAAAAACATCAAATATTAAAAATATGGTGAAAGTCCTAAATCCTACAAAGATTTATTACAAGTCGGCTCGGTTCGGTTATGGTGGGTATGGAAAAAATGATAACCATAACCGACCCACTACTTTCGGTTTTCAAAAAAACCATTAACCGACCCACCGGTCTTTTATTTGGTTCGGTTTTTTCGGTTCGGTTTTGTCGGTTAATTCGGTTATGATTCGGTTAATTCGGTTTTTTGCACACCCCTAATAGACACCATATAAATAGATTTATTCGAATGTAACAAAAAAAAATATAAAACCTTAATATATCTAAAATTTTATAATCAAAATAATGGATCAAGAGTCTTGTGAGCATGAATATTATACACACAAATCATGTTGTTAGATATTTACTCGAATGTAACAAAAAATATAATAAAAACATGATATATCAAGAATTTATGATCAAAATAATGGATCAAGAGTCTTGCGAGCATCTATCTATACTATATAATAAAAAAAACATGTTTTGGGACATTTGTTATTCTCTCATTTAATTGATTAAAATTATTAATAATACTAATAATACTAATAATATTAATAATACTAATAATAATAATAATAATAATAATAATAATAATAATATTTAATCTAAATTAATACAAGTTCTTATTATTAATAATATTTAATCAAATCTAAAATCTAATCTAATACAAATGTTTATTATCAATAATATTTAATCAAATCTAATAAGAATTCAAATAACTAAATAATTAAATATGATTTTATATACCAAATAATAAAAAAAATATTTAAAAAACTAACGTATTTTTTAATAGTTAAAGTATGATAAGATTGAATATTAATCTGAACTAACGGATTTTTTTTATATTTAAAGTAGGATAAGATTGATATTAACTTTCAAATAATTAAAAAAAATCCACCTAACATCACAAATGTTTCTGTTAAATTCGATTAATTAATTTGTTTAACAATCACTATTATCTTTATCATTCAGTATGGTTAACCGATTTATCACCGTACACGGTACAACCTCCCACCAATTCAATCTTATGATTTTTCAATCTTATATTAACTAAATAAATAAAGATTAATATTCAATCTTATCCTACTTTAAATATAAAAAATTCCGTTAGTTTTTTTAAATATTTTTTTATTATCTGGTATATAAAATCATATTTATTCAACCCATGTAAAGACGAGGGTTTTTAAAAATATAACTTTTTTTTTATTATTTGTTAAACAATATTACATTTATTCAACCTGTGTAATACAATGGTTTTAAAGATATTTTTTTATTATTTGGTATATAATATTACATTTATTCAACCCGTACAATACATATGGTTCTTATAGATATAACTTATTTTATTATTTAATATATAAAATTACATTTCTTTAACCCGTGCAATAAATGAGGCTTTTAAAAAGATAATGTTTTATTATTTGATATATAAAATTCATTTATTCAACCCGTGTAATACACATGGTTATAACCTAGTGTGTATATATAATGATGGAATTGAAAAGAGGTAGGGATAGAGTTTGCCTTTTCTTCAACGGGTTGATTATCTTTTATAATATTGCATCTATTAACGAAAAGTCAAAATTTTCGGTTTAGATATCTATACTATATAATAAAAGAAACTATTTTGAAGACACTTGTTATCATATTAGGCCATGTTTTATAGATAACTATTATTTTAGTTTAATCTTTTTTAATTAATGAGTAAAATGCACGGATAGTCCCTGTGGTTTTGCAAAGTTTCAGCTATAGTCCCCAGATTTTGGAAATTACACTCATAGTCCCTGTGGTTTGACAGTTTGTTACGCTGATAGTCCTTGGAGTGGATTTGGGTTAGTTTTCTCAGTTAAGTCCATGTGAAATTACAAAATTACCCTTGCTTTTATTATATTCATCAACATCATCATCATTCAACAGACTCATGTATCTCTCTTTCTACTCTCTCTCTCTCTCTCTCTCTCTCTCTCACTAAAAACCACCACCACCGTCACCTCCCCTGCCACCATCACCACTCCCCACCACCGCCATCCCCTTCCACCACCACACCTCCGCCTCCTAAACCCATACCCGCCTCCACCATCAACCACCCATCCCCAAATCAACCACACCTATATTCAATGATTGAAGGGTACCTGGAAACCCTAGCCGACAACATTCAGACCCAGCTGATATCAACCATCTGCCACTACCATTGTCCACCGTCAACCACCTGCTGTCACCCAACACCACCATAGATCACCTTTGAATAGTGAATTGGGCACAAGCTGGTCCAAAATAAGAACGAAGAAAAACGTAAATGATCCAAGCTATAACAAACATCACAACTGATCATCATTGTTCGAACTTCATATCTATTTCTCAACCCTTATCACCAGCTATAATCAAAATAACCCAATCATCACCGCACCGATTGCCAGCATAAACTATCTCAGATCATTGTCATCATCATCGGAAACCCGTCACCACCGTTCCGGTATGTACCACCAGACACCACCCTAAATGCGACACGAGTTGAATAACGACCTTTACCCAAAAAAGAGTTGAATAACGACCGGTTACCTCCACAAACAAGTAATAACATCAGCTGCCATCGCCGATGGGCAGTCGCCGGACTGCTCCTCTACTTCTCTCTCTCATTCGCTCCCTGGTGTCTGCCACCGCTCACCACCACCCAATGATTGGGTGGTGGTCGGTCCTTTAATCGAGTAAAAAGGAGCTGCAATGGTGGATTTTAAGGTAAGGAGAAGGTTGGGGAAACATGGGGGTTTCATCGGCGCCGCCAGCTATCGCCGGAGCTCCTTGTTTAGGAGGCGGAGGTGTGGTGGTGGAAGGGGATGGCGGTGGTGGGGAGTGGTGATGGTGGCAGGGGAGGTGACGGTGGTGGTGGTTTTTAGTGAGAGAGAGAGAGAGAGTAGAAAGAGAGATACATGAGTCTGTTGAATGATGATGATGTTGATGAATATAATAAAAGCAAGGGTAATTTTGTAATTTCACATGGACTTAACTGAGAAAACTAACCCAAATCCACTCCAGGGACTATCAGCGTAACAAACTGTCAAACCACAGGGACTATGAGTGTAATTTCCAAAATCTGGGGACTATAGCTGAAACTTTGCAAAACCACAGGGACTATCCGTGCATTTTACTCTTAATTAATTATAGATAATCCTCCTACTAAATATTATTTAGTTTAATT
The DNA here is from genome assembly GCA_030545235.1 of Helianthus tuberosus. NCBI lineage: Eukaryota > Viridiplantae > Streptophyta > Magnoliopsida > Asterales > Asteraceae > Helianthus > Helianthus tuberosus. The sequence goes on from CM060423.1 coordinate 187,884,165, forward strand.
TCTTATGGATAATTATTATTTAGTTTAATCTCCTTCTCATTTATAATATTATTTATTTAACTAATAGAGTAAATTACGATTTTGGCACCTGTGGTTATATCACTTTTACTCTTTTAGCCCAAAAATAATTTTTAATATTTGAGCCCACAACGTCTTTTTTTTCTAATCTTTTTGGCCCCTAACGTCTTTTTTCTAACCCTTTTGACCCCTAACATTTAATGGATGAGGTTAGTGTTAGGGGCCAAAATGGTTAGAAAAAAAAAAGACGTTGGGGGCTCAGATGTTAAAAAATTCTTTTTTGGGCTAAAAGGGTAAAAGTGATATAACCACAGGGGCCAAAATCGTAATTTACTCTAACTAATATTATTTATCATTTATACATTTACGGAGTTTTAAATAATGGGCTAAATTTATTAAGACTTCGTTAACAAATTTTGCTACAACAAAATAATCTATTTATATCAATCTAAATTTTTGTCTGTACTATACTACATAATAAAACATTAATTTGTGACACATGTCGTTCATTGTAGGTATTTATTTTATGATTTTCTCGCCTCACTTCCAAATGGTTCTTATATATATAACTTTTTATTATTTAATATATAAAATTATATTTATTCAACCCGTGTAATAAAGGAAGTTTTTAAAGATATAATGTTTTATTATTTAGCATATAAATTTATTTACTCAGCCCATGTAATACACGGGGTTATAATCTAGTGGTTACACAAATAAAAACCAGTTCCATTAGAGACCACGTAATATAATTACATTGTCATTATAAGGCATATACAAAATACAATGTAATTTGAAAATGAATAAAAAAACATTACTTTTTATAGTTTTTCTTTACGAATTTTTATCTTTTTATTAATTTTGTGATCTAAACATTCTTAAAGTGGGAAAAGATCAAATAGGAAGTTTATTTTGGTTAGGAAGTCTAGGAAGCAATAGGATTAGGACATGTGGCAACATTTAAAATAAAGAAAAAGAGTATTTTAGTCAATTCAACCCTTTTCTTTTTCCTTTTCAAAACCTAGTAACTTCAAAACCCACCATTTTCAAAACCCACCATCTTCAACCATTTCTTCACTTTCTATCTCAATAATCACTATATTATATTGTGATTTTCATCACCAATCAATGATTCAAACACCCGATCAACGTGTTCTTCAGCTTTTTTGAAGAAAACCCACTTTAATTTCATACAAAATCTCGTTTTTTTCCGGTGATTTTGAAGATAATCACTCGATGAACGCTAATAAGTGTTTCAATCATTCAAAAATCGTCAATTGTTGAAGAAATCACTTCGATCCATGTAAGAAATTCTTTAATTTCATTTTTACGATATGGGTTTTTGATTTAGTCATTGCGTTTTACAATCTTGGCGGGAGTCCGGGGGCAGCGCCCCTGGTAGCGGGGTCCCAGGGGCGGCAGCCTCTGGCGGGGTCCAAGTGGCAGAAAAATTAATTTTCTGTAAATTGCCTCTGGAAACTGCATTGGTCCAGACAGTTCACATCACAGACAATTCACTTTCTTTGGTGTTTTCTGGCCATTGCGTTTTAGGTAAAACACCTTTTTAGGTGTTTTCAGTCCATTGCGTTTTACAGAGAACACTTTCTTTTGTCTTTTAGGCAATTGCGTTTTAGAATGAGTCATTTTTAAGTGTTTTCTGGCCATTGCGTTTTACAAATAAGACATTTCTTTGTGTTTTTTGTGCATTGCGTTTTAGGTAAAACACTTTTTTATGTGTTTTCAGTCCATTGCGTTTTAGAAAACAGACATTTTAAATTACAAATTCCACCACTTCACCTAAATTTATACAACCTCTCAATGCCGTTCCACTTCACAAAAAAAAAAAAAAAAAAAAAACCGAGGATGAGAGCCGTTGCGTGGACCGAAGAAGATTGCGAGTCGTGGGTCGAAGCTTTGAGCCACCACACGCCGGATAGGCGCTCGAGCGGTCCTTTTTGGAGGACAACCCGACAACACTTTCAAGTCTATACGGGTGAGAATAACCGAACCGTCGACTCCCTCTCATATCGTTTTAGGACAATCTGTCTTGTATTTTTATTTTATGTAATGTTTTTAAAATTTATGTAATGTTTTTTTAGTGTTATGTATTTGTTTACTTACTAGTAATATTTTTATAAGTTTTTAATACAATTTATATAATTTTAATTATAAAATAATACAAAAGGTGTGTGACACGTGTCGAAAAAAGTCACGTTTACACGCCCCATGCCACACCATTCGTTTTAACACCACTCCCCGTTTTGACGCGTGGTCCACGTGTCGCATAATGTCCCATCTTCAAACCTTTCCACACCGTGTGGTCTAACCAACTCAAACTTATAAAATAAGGGAGTTCGATTGAAGCACTGACCCAATTGATTAGATTAACCCCAAAAAAACAACTACATATGGCAGCAACCTGGAAGAAAACCAAACGTCGTTCTGGCTCTCGCTCAGACTCAGACGCGGCATTCTTCGACCTTCGTTATTGTTGTTTTTATTAATATTGTATGATTGCACGGTAAAAAAAATTAGGATACCCCTGATTTAACGGGCTAGTTTCGCCACTGCTGATTACGCAATTTCATCTTCACTTGTTCGCCGGTTGGTTGGTGGTTGGTCACAGGTCAACCGTGCACGAGTATAGAGAGGTAATTAAAACCTTGGATAGGGTAAATGGTAAATAGTAAAAAGTTAACAAGTGGGGTACTGATTTATAAAATGGGTCAAAACAGATTTAGAGATTGTTATTTTTTTATAAAAATATAATGCCTAAGGAAATGAATTTTGAGTTTTATAATAAATACGCTCCTAATTTTATTTTCAAAGAGCTAAAAGTTTATCAAATAACTTAGTCATAGGGGTTGTAGATTTTTATCATAGCGGGGCAAGTTACTTAAAAAAGGTGATCCACGTTACATATAAAAAGATTGTTCTAACACGAACATTTTGTGACCTGAGCCAATTTTGACCTAACACGCAAACCCGTTCGACCCATCCAGTTTACTAGGCTTAGCATTACTCATCTCATCCAAAAATATATGATCCTAAAATGGGCGAGAATGATGGAAAGATCATATGATTATGCCTTAATAATTATGGGGCTGTTTGGCAACATCTGAATGGTCAAGTGCTGAACCAGTAAGATGTCTGAACCATTAAGTGTTGAACCAGTAAGATGTCTGAACCATTAAGAGCCTGTATAATGCTTAACCGTTTAGAGGCAAATGTCTGACGAATTCAGACTAGAGGTCTTAACCATTCAGACTCTGTATAATGCTTAACCATTCAGAGGCAAATGTCTGAACCATTCAGACATCTGCTCATGAAACAAACAGCCTGAACCATTAAGTGCTGAACCAGTAAGAGGTATGAACCATTAAGAGCCTCATTAAGAGGTAAACAAACAACCCCTAATTCACGTGTTAGGCGAGAATGAGAATAAAACATATAATTATTTGAGTAAACTTCTATTTTGCTCACTGTGATTTGGTCATTTTAACGGTTTTGTTCTAATATTTTAAAAATAGTCATTTTACTCCCTGATCTATGAAGCCCATCACGATTTCACTCCCCGCCCCAAACGACATCCATTTTTAAACGTTAAAACTTGTCACGTGCATAACTAATATAAGAGTAAACTGCCATTTTGGTCCCTGTGGTTTGGCCAGTTTTGCCACTTTAGTCCAAATCTCAAACTTATTACATCTGGGTCCCTGCGGTTTGCATTTTGTTGCCATTTTAGTCCAAAACTCAAAAAACCAAATTTTTCACTGTTGCAACCTGTTTTTTTGTCCTTTTCTGAAGGGGCATTTTGGTCATTTTGCCTGCCCAACTACCCACCCCACCCCACCCTCCTTTACTCTTTTAATAAATTAACACAAAATTAATTATGTATTACATATATATATATATATACATACATACATACAGACATTCACACACATACAGACAACACACAAATCATCATTCCCCCTCATTCCTCTCTTGATCTCACTCAACACAAAGCCAAACACCCACACCCCCTCTCGGTTCCCTTGTAACCCAACAACAAGAAGCAGAGCCGGTGGCTCCGACCACCCTCACCGGCAAGCAAATGAAGGCCGGCCACAGTCCAGGGTGGTCCGGCGACGGCGACACAGCGGCAAGACAGAGAGAGAGAACCGCCGCTGTTACAGATCAAATCATCATCATTTAACCTAAAACCTAACAACAAACACCCACAAAGGGAACATTTTTATTGCGGGCAAAAAAACCAGGGGATTTTGAAAGCTTATCATACCTTTGGGTGAGATGGCTGTGAGTCAAAAGCAAACGCCAGTGTTTAGAAACAGATTTGAGGAAACATATTTGAAGCGAAGGATGGAGGTAACAGGGAGGCGGAGAAGAATCTCGGTTAAAAGGTCATCGTTGGACCCAATCAATGATCCAGATTGAGTCGATTTCTGATCGGAATCCTCCATCACTGAAAGACAGGTTGTAGGGGTGTTTTGGTTTTGGGTTTTCCTGATTTTGCTTCTGGTGTTCACCATTTTTTGCAAGTGATCGGAATCCTCCATTACTGAAAGACAGGTTGTGGCGGCGGTGGTGTAGAGAGAGAGAGAGAGAGAGAAAGAGAGAGAGGTTGGTGATGGTGGCGGTGGTGAGAAGGGGGATGAGGTGGTGGTGCATGTGGCGGCAGAGTGGTGGTGGTGGCGGCGGGCTGCAGATCCGGTGGTGGGGGTGGGGGTGTAGATGAGGGAGGAGATGAGTGGTTGTGAATGTCTGTAAATGTATATATATATATAATATATAATTAATTTTGTTTTAATTTGTTAAAAGGATAAATTAAAATGACCAAACTACCCCTGCACTAAAGGACAAAAAAGGGACCTTAAAACAGTAAAAAATGAGATATTTTGAGTTTTGGACTAAAATGGCAACAAAATGCAAACCATAGGGACCCAGATGTAATAAGTTTGAGATTTGGACTAAAGTGGCAAAACTGGCCAAACCACAGGGACCAAAATGGCAGTTTACTCCTAATATAATTACAAAATGAAAGTTTAGCTAGAGGTGCATAAATCGGTTTTTTTTAATACCCGGTTTCGGTTATGGAACCGGATTCGGGTACAACCGGGTTCTTAATTTTTGGGTATTGAGAATACCCGGGTCGGGTTCGGGTCTAGGTTCTCGCCAGGAATTCCATACCCTATCTACCCGGGTTTGGGTAGGGTTCGGGTCGGGTTTTATAATACCCTATTTCCGGGTTCAGGTAGGGTTCGGGTATGGCTCGTGTAGGGTTCGGGTATTGAAAAACCCGCATAAGGTATTGACAAAACCCAACCGGGTATTTGAAAACCTGGTTAGCGAAATAAGCACCAAAATGCGTGTAGCGAATTTTGTGGGCATTTTTTTCCAACTTTTTGTTCTTTTTTGTTAAATATGAACGTATTTTAAAACCTGGTCCGAGTATTTTAAAACCCGGTTACGGGTATTCTGTAAACCCAGTTATGGGTATTCGTTAAACCCTGTTCCGGGTATTCTATAAACCCGGGTATTCTTAAAACCTGGGTAGAATATGGGTACGAAAAAACCCAGTTACGGGTTTGGGTTCTGATGACATTATGCATACCCGATCCCTACCCTACGGGTAGGTTCGGGTTCGGGTTTTAAAAACCCGGTTATTACAATACCCGGTTCCGGGTTATTTTTCGGGTTCGAGTTTTTTGTGCACCACTAGGTTTAGCTCATAACGCCTTAATAGTTAAGTGTAAAATACGCATGGAAGTTGGGTCCGTACAAGGATGTGCAAGCTCAACGTATCACTAATAGCTGATTAAGCCCAATTAATAAGGCCCAAAAATTTTAAAATGTTTATAACTAAGTTTGTAATTCTATCAAACTGTAATGTAATGAATAACCAAACACATCCACGGTTTTAACAATTGATTAATGAACTGAAAGATTTTAAGAAGATCATACGTTTCAATGCAAATATTTCATTTTTTTTTGTTTTGGTTATCATATAAACCGATTATATATAAAAAAGCAAACATAATTGAATAATCTGTTTCTCAATTCGTTCAAATATTTCGATTATAGTTTGATAATTCTTTTTTTTCGACTCAAATTTCAAGTTTAATAATTTATATATGATAAAAATTAAACCGAATGAATAGTGATTTTGAATAGTGATTTATTAATATTAAATTAATTTCAAATTAGAATTAGAATTAGAATTATTTAAAATTAGAATGGAATGAATAGTAACATTATTAAGAGATGAGCAAATGGTATCGGGTATAGGTACCGGTCTCAAATTTACCAAACCGGTGTATTTTCGGTACCGGTTCTGCACAGGTATTCACCGGTTTTTACCCTCAAATAACGGTGCCGTACCAGTACCGACCGGTATTGAACCGTACCATACTATGTATATTCGGTACCGGTACCCACTTTTGGGGATTTCGGGTATTTTCGGTACCGGTTGGTACTTAGCTCATCAAATCCTGTAGCAACGCATCAATGCAAGTAATTGCACCGTTTAGATTACTTTTCATACACACAGTAAGTAAACTGTATTTCGTTTGAATGAGATTTTATATACACAACAACTTATTTTGCTTTCTTTTTTGTCTTTTTCTGTAATAAATGAATTGTAGCATGTAATATTAATTTGGATATTTAGAATATTGATAAGCAAATCGTATCAAATCCTGTAAACGAACCGGTATCGTATCGGTACCAAATTTACTATAACAAATCATTTTCGGTACCAATTTGGTACCCACCTTTTGGCGTTTTCAGAATCGTTACTTTCGGTTCGACACCGGTCTAGCACCATACCTGTATTTATTGATTTTTACCTTCAAATACCATACCGTATTGTACCGAGCATTTTCGGTGCAGGTACCCAATTTCGATGATTTTCCGGATCGGTACTTTCGCTGCCGTTACCGGTACCGAGCTAATCCATATTTTAACGTGTTACCACCGTAATAACTGAACTGAAAACAACCGAATTTTCAACGTGTAGGACGTGTGGGTCCTATTATTATATATTGGGTTATTTAAAATCGTTTTTTTATGACGGATTACCACGTCATTTTATTTATGTTTTGATATTCGGTATTTGTTTGCCGTTGCTGACACGCCTTTTGTAGTCATTGGGTCCCGCCGCAACGCGCGGGCGGAAAATAACTAGTTAAACTATAAAATGCCACTTTTGGGCATGTAACCAGATACTCAACATATTTTTTTTTATAAACAAACTAATTGAACATGTACATATTTTGTTAATTAAACTAACAGAGAACTCATTTATGCAACTGAACACTATTTTCAACCAATTTAAAATGTAAAAGATATTTCAGGTTGTCCACAAATAACCTAAAAGATTTTATTATTTGCTAGGGGTGAACAGAATACTGACAAAAACGAAACTAAATAAATCTTAATAACTAAACCGTAACAAAAAAAAATTATATTACTTAACTTTTGGTATTAAAATTATGGATTATAGTTTTTATTTATAAGGCTATGAGGTGTGGGGGCTCCATGGGGCTCCATCCCCGCCACGTCACCATCCATCACCACACCCTCCATGTGGGGGCTCCATGGGGCTCCATCATGGTAACACTCTATAGCGCCTAAACCTTCAATTTGGACCAATCAAATGTGTTTTTTAATTTTGTTTAATAGGGGCTCCATCCACACCCTCCAAATTAAAGGGGGGCTTCATGGTTGACGTGAATCCTATGTGTACTTGATAAAGCCCCATGGGGCTCCATCCACACCTCATAGCCTAAGAAATTAACAAATGGTTAGGTCAAAAAATTAAACGTATATATGTAATAATCAGTTAGCCATTAAAAAAAATGTAATAATCAGTTAATCAATCATTAACTATGAAATACATGTAGACCGAAAAATTTCTAGCCCAAATAGCAAAATCAAAAAAGAACCAAACTCGTCATGAAAACCGAAAAAACCAAAACAAACCATTTTCAAAATTCCCAAATCCAAATTTTAATTTCAGTTTAAGCCAAAAACCGAACCAAATCCATACCAGACTGACCCATGCTTTCTAATCCGCCTTGCATCCTTAACCGAACCGGGTCGGGTTCATTCCCCCTATTCAAAACACCCATTTCCACTTTTCCACACCTTCTCCTTCAAAACTCCCTCACTGGCAATCCATATTTTTCTCCGTCGCATCGCCGTCGTTAACTCCGATCACCGGCAGCAGAGATGATCGGACACGATTCAAAGTACTTCTCCACCACTAAAAAAAGCGAAATCCCTGAGCTTAAAGAAGAATTCAATTCACAGTACAAGGTATCGCATCTAACCTAACTTCACTGAATCTATACACATCTACTCTGATCTGATGCGAAAGTACCTAAAACTCTTACAATTTCGTTCGTATGTGTTGATCTGTGTTGAAAGTTCATCATTATGCTAGATGTATTGTCAGATCTGTAACTGTAAGATTATATTTACTCGATCAGGTCGTTTTGAAGCTGTTTATTGGACCGATTTATGATTCGTTATGCGAAACGGTTTCGTAGATCATAAGTTTCGATTCGGTTTATGAAGTTTCTTATTATTACGTACAATTGTTAGTAGCTACTTGTTAGCTTTGCATCTGGCAAGTTCCATAGTTTTGTGTTTTTGGGATATTTTACGGTTTTAGCCGGGTTAGGGCATGTGATATGTATGTGAAGATTTCTGATTGAAAACTGAAGATCGTTATTTCTTTGGAAGCGTAAGACTCCTTGGAACATAAGTTTCAATTCGGTTTGTGATGTTTCTCATACTGTGCATTTACATGTTAGCGTTTTCTTTCTCATTCTGTAATGTTAGTTTAACGAATTATATTTTGTTGTGTTGAATGTTGTTACTGATGGCACATCTTGATGATTCATGCAGATTCATCTAAGATTCCATTCTTGATTGAATAAAACGCCGCAACATCATCATCATATATGTTGCGAGTGGGCTACATTACCTTCATAAAGGAAGCCAACTCTGCCTCAAGACATGGTCAAGGCCGCTAGACCACAGACTATTGAAGAAACATTTGAACTAGCTAACATCCTGACAGATGGACTAATCCGCACAAAAGAAGAAATCAGTTCTCATGCTGTTGTAATTACAGGGATTTTTCTCGGGCGGGATAACAACCGACTTAGTGTTCGGTTTAAAAATTCATATGGAGTAAGGTGAGGAGTTAGGGGGCAAGCACGGGTAACTGATGCCTTTTTCAAGAAGATTGGAGTACCAGAGATGCCGGAATAGGTAATTTTGACACCTCTAAAGGTAGTGTAATGCTTAATATAATTAGGGGTGGGTTAATTGACCCCTCCGACGAACCATTTTTTTTTATAAAGTATCCGACGGAGATTTGTTTTCAAGTTAACCCTTTAAATTTTTTATTGGAGAGCGAAAATTAAAAGAAAAGAGAAAAGAAAGGATAGTGAATAAAGAGAAGAAAAGATCCGGTGGCCACGGTGACCCATGGTTGGTCAAGGGGAGGTTAAGATTTGAGATGATGGTCAAAGAGAGAGTCAGAAGATAGAGAATAGAGACTGTTTAACCTTCACGTGAAATCCAACGGTGGACTTAACAATAGAGACGGCGGTGCCATGTGGTGGTCTACGGTGTATGATGGTGAGAGGAGATATTGGCGTTGAGAGCTCCTCATCTACCTCCGTCACCACGGCTGCAAGGGTGACGATGGCGGAGTGATGGTTGTTCTGGCTATCTGTGGCGGAGTCATAGTTTTGTAGAAAAGAAAGTCATGGTTTTGTAGAAAAGAAAATTTGTAGTGTGAATTCAAATTTAGTTAATAATTCAATTGAAATCCGAAATTCAGCTGTTTTCAACTTTTCATATCATTATTTTATTTATATTTATGTGATCCACTAAATTATAGATTTGGCACACACAAAAACTAAACGCCATTTGTAGCCAAGTCACTAGATGGGTTTTTTTTTTTATTAACCAGCTAGACACAAGAAAGATAAATATAATAATTATATAAATTCATCATGTAAGTAGAGTAAATATAATGTTTTTATGACTCCTTTTGTTTTAAACTATTCTTTACATCATTATATCACAAGAAATAAGACATAAAATTGAATACCAAAACCACAAGTTTCATAATGTCACGTATAAAAAAGTATATGAAAGGAAAATTCCCCAACACAAGTTCGATAACTTTAGCTTTACGTTCGCTTAAAACATACATGTTCAAAATTCCCATTGCATCGCACATAGGGATTCTTAAGTTCTTAGGATTTTAATTTGTTTTGAGTTTTCTACGATTCTTTGTTTTGTTCTTAATTCTTAGGGTGGAAATCCATCTAACGACTACCATTGCGCATACTTTTTCGTTTAAGTTTTATTAACAATCGGTCTTCCCCCGTCGCGAAGCGCGGGCGGAAACCACTAGTTATAAAACATTATTTAAAACCTTATCACAAACATCCCTGGCCGCACAATCTCTTCGTACAAACTCTATTGCACAGTGTACTGCACCATCTATGCACGACCGCACACTTGTCAGTAGGCCACACACCCCTGTGTGGGCCGCACACTATTACGTCTTGGGCCATATCCTCAACAGGCCGCACACATCCACTGTTCGCCTTGCAGGTCCGTAGATGCTGCGTTGGAGTCTGCTCAAGGAAGTGAGTATCATCTAGAATCCGTTGTTGGATTCCTATTTGAACTTATGATTTAAACTATTTGTAGACTTTGTATTAAATGTTTCCGCTAAATACTTTAACTTTATTTTAAGAGTTTAAATGTGATGTCACAAACCGTATTTGAAATGTTGGTTTTACTTTAAATTATCTTAATTGTTCAATATGATTGGTGGCATGATTCGGTCAGTCGCACGCCTCGCGGTGATACCTCGCATGTGGAAATTGAGGGTGTGACACGCTGTGGAGTTTCAGTCAACATCGGTTCGGTTTGGTACGGTATTGGTACTTAGTATAACAACTATAAAAAGTATGTCCAAAAGGATATTAACACGTGCTTTACATGATTCAAAATAATAAAAATAAATTTTCATGAGACGGTAACATTGTACCCCGTTAAACCATATAAAATATATGAAAACGTAGAAAAAAAAAGCATGTTGCAAAGTATGTTCGGAATCAAAGAGGAAATTAAAAATAAACACACGGGATTCTAAGATAGTATTAAAGTAAACAAATATACAAACTCACTATTATACAAAAATGGTGAGATGTGAGATAAAAAAAAAGGGATTGACGCTTTCTGTTTAGCTGGTATCACCGTACCATCAAAAAAAGGGATACTATTCCCACCCCCCTAATTCCTGATTACACCCCCCTCTATCAAAAATGTCACATCCATCAATCATTTGGTTTTTGTTTTTAGCCTGTTTTGTCTTTTTGTTGTCTTTTTTTTTATTCTTTTATTTAATTATTAGTTATTTAGTATTTGTTTATTATTTAATTAGTTATTATTATTATTATATTTATTATTAGTAGTAGTAGTAATGATATATTATTTATTATTAGTTTTTATTGTTATAATTTATCAAATTATATTTATAGCTGTAACAAAAGCTATATAAAAATAAGTACTTTTTTACAAAATTATTATCATTTAATAATTTACATACCGAGGTTTAATCTATACACCCCCAAATGTAGCAGGTTGTGCTATCCAAGACTTATACATATTTTGAGTGTAATCATGATCTTGGGAGTTCACAAATGAACTATGCCTTGCAGGTTCTTGAGTGTAATCCTGCTCTTGATAGTTCGTAAATGAACTATGTCTCCAAGGCTCTTGAGTGTAATCATGATCTTGGGAGTTCACAAATGAACTATGCCTTGCAGGTTCTTGAGTGTAATCCTGCTCTTGATAGTTCGTAAATGAACTATGCCTTGCAGGCTCTTGAGTGTAATCATGATCTTGGGAGTTCCCAAACGGACTGTGCCTTGGAGGCTTCTGAGAGTAGGTTCGTTGAAGGGGCGGTTTAGCAATTGCAGGGTTCGGTATTGTTTGTTGTTTGGATTTTGTAGTTGGTCGTCCACGAGTATTTTTTTTAACATCAGGTTCTTCAACAAAAGGTATACTTGGATTGGTTAATGCTTTTAACTTTTGTAGCTAGATTATATAACTAAGTTGAAACTTGAAACATGGGAATTAAAAACTATACCTGATCTGTTGAAAATCCAGACATCTCTTTAACTTTTCTGAATGCTATGATGAAGCATAAATAGATCACTCTTTGAACAAGTAAATTTATGCAGCTCTTTGAATAGCTTTCTCAAGTATATGAAGCGAATGCACTGAAGTGAAAACAATAATATCACCGATAGTATGACAATAATATCAAACGGCGCGCCCGAGGGGGTAGTTTTTTACACCCAAAGTTTGTTGTTTTTATTATTTTTTTGTTTTTTTTTTTTACAAACTTTGGGTGTAAAAAACTACCCCCTCGGGCGCGCCGTTTGAAATTTTTTTTTTACGAATGTTGTTAAAATATACGGATCTAGTTGTAAAAAAAAATCGTGGTCAACGCCCCTCCGTGGCACGTGGTTCTCGCGGTTCTCATAACTCGTGGTGGTTCTCATTCTAGCGGTCCCCTAATAATAATAATAACAAGAGTAAATTGCCATTTTAGTCCCTGAGTTTTGTCCAAATTTGCTACTTTGATCCAAATAGTTTTTTTTATGCCTCTGGGTCCCTGACTTTTACATTTTGTTGCCATTTTGATCATTTTGTCTAACTCCATCCAAAAACCCAGTTTGTACTTAATCACTAATGTTTTCAGTTGCCATTTTGATCCAATTCCAAAAAATCAAAAAAATTCCAAAAAATTCAAAAAAAATCTAAAAATCAAAAAAATTCTAAAAAATCATAAAAATTCTAAAAAAATTTTAAAAAAATCTAAAAATTCTAAAAAATCATAAAAATTCTAAAAAATCCAAAAATCATTAAATGTTTCGACACGAACCGTTTCGACCCGTACCGTTTCGAACCTATTTAGATATATGAAGAGAATCTTATTTAGATAAAAAATATAGAATGTATAAGAAATAAGAATTCGTTTTGAACAATAGATGTCTTTCACATCCAACTATAACAATGAGTAACTTTTAAATGGCAGTTCCAAAAAAAAGTACTTCGATATCAAAAAAGCGTATTCGTAAAAATATTTGGAAAAGGAAAGGATACGGGGCGGCGTTAAAAGCTTTGTCATTAGGGAAATCTTTTTCTACCGGGAGTTCAAAAAGTTTTTTTGTACGACAAACAAATAAGTCCTAAAATATCGGAATAATCAGATCAAAAAATCGGTTCGAACCGAACCGTTTCGACCCGTACCGTATCGAACCGAACCGTTTCGACGCGAACCGTTTCGAACCCGTACCGTATCGAAACGGTACGGGTAGAAACGGTACGGTTCGATACGGTTCGGGTCGAAAAGGTTCGGTTCGAAACGGTTCGCGTCGAAACGGTTCGCGTCGAAACGGTACGGTTCGAAACGGTACGGGTCGAAACGGTTCGGTTCGATACGGTTAGCGTCGAAACGGTTCGGTTCGATACGGTACGGGTCGAAACGGTTCGGTTCGATACGGTACGGGTCGAAACGGTTCGGTTCGATACGGTACGGATCGAAACGCTTCGCGTCGAAACGGTTCCGCTCGAAACGGTTCGGGTTCGAAACGGTACGGGTCGAAACGCTTCGTGTCGAAACGGTTCGGCTCGAAACGGTACGGTTCGAAACGGTACGGGTCGAAACGCTTCGCGTCGAAACGGTTCGGGTTCGAAACGGTACCGGTCGAAACGCTTCGTGTCGAAACGGTTCGGCTCGAAACGGTACGGGTCGAAACGGTACGGGTCGAAACGCTTCGCGTCGAAACGGTTTGGGTTCGAAACGGTACGGGTCGAAACGGTTCGTGTCGAAACGGTTCGGCTCGAAACGGTTCCCGTCGAAACGGTTCGGTTCGATACGGGTCGAAACGGTTCGGTTCGAAACGGTTCGCGTCGAAACGGTTCGGTTCGAAACGGTTCGCGTCGAAACGGTACGGTTCGAAACGGTACGGGTCGAAACGGTACGGGTCGAAACGGTACGGGTCGAAACGGTTCGTGCCGAAACATTTAATGATTTTTGGATTTTTTAGAATTTTTATGATTTTTTAGAATTTTTTTGATTTTTAGATTTTTTTGAATTTTTATGATTTTTTAGAATTTTTTTTATTTTTAGATTTTTTTGGAATTTTTTTGATTTTTTGCTTAATCACTAATGTTTTCAGTTGCCATTTTGATCCAATTCCAAAAAATCAAAAAAATTCCAAAAAATTCAAAAAAAATCTAAAAATCAAAAAAATTCTAAAAAATCATAAAAATTCTAAAAAATTTAAAAAAAATCTAAAAATTCTAAAAAATCATAAAAATTCTAAAAAATCATAAAAATTCTAAAAAATCCAAAAATCATTAAATGTTTCGACACGAACCGTTTCGACCCGTACCGTTTCGAACCTATTTAGATATATGAAGAGAATCTTATTTAGATAAAAAATATAGAATGAATAAGAAATAAGAATTCGTTTTGAACAATAGATGTCTTTCACATCCAACTATAACAATGAGTAACTTTTAAATGGCAGTTCCAAAAAAAAGTACTTCGATATCAAAAAAGCGTATTTGTAAAAATATTTGGAAAAGGAAAGGATATGGGGCGGCGTTAAAAGCTTTGTCATTAGGGAAATCTCTTTCTACCGGGAGTTCAAAAAGTTTTTTTGTACGACAAACAAATAAGTCCTAAAATATCGGAATAATCAGATCAAAAAATCGGTTCGAACCGAACCGTTTCGACCCGTACCGTATCGAACCGAACCGTTTCGACGCGAACCGTTTCGAACCCGTACCGTATCGAAACGGTACGGGTAGAAACGGTACGGTTCGATACGGTTCGGGTCGAAAAGGTTCGGTTCGAAACGGTTCGCGTCGAAACGGTACGGTTCGAAACGGTACGGGTCGAAACGGTTCGGTTCGATACGGTTAGCGTCGAAACGGTTCGGTTCGATACGGTACGGGTCGAAACGGTTCGGTTCGATACGGTACGGGTCGAAACGGTTCGGTTCGATACGGTACGGATCGAAACGCTTCGCGTCGAAACGGTTCCGCTCGAAACGGTTCGGGTTCGAAACGGTACGGGTCGAAACGCTTCGTGTCGTAACTGTTCGGCTCGAAACGGTACGGGTCGAAACGCTTCGCGTCGAAACGGTTCGGGTTCGAAACGGTACCGGTCGAAACGCTTCGTGTCGAAACGGTTCGGCTCGAAACGGTACGGGTCGAAACGGTACGGGTCGAAACGGTACGGGTCGAAACGCTTCGCGTCGAAACGGTTCGGGTTCGAAACGGTACGGGTCGAAACGGTTCGTGTCGAAACGGTTCGGCTCGAAACGGTTCCCGTCGAAACGGTTCGGTTCGATACGGGTCGAAACGGTTCGGTTCGAAACGGTTCGCGTCGAAACGGTTCGTGCCGAAACATTTAATGATTTTTGGATTTTTTAGAATTTTTATGATTTTTTAGAATTTTTTTTATTTTTAGATTTTTTTGAATTTTTATGATTTTTTAGAATTTTTTTTATTTTTAGATTTTTTTGGAATTTTTTTGATTTTTTGGAATTGGATCAAAATGGCAACTGAAAACATTTTTTAAGGAAATCCCCAAAATACCTCTTTTACAAACTGGGTTTTTGGATGGAGTTAGACAAAATGATCAAAATGGCAACAAAATGTAAAAGTCAGGGACCCAGAGGCACAAAAAAAACTATTTGGATCAAAGTGGCAAATTTGGACAAAACTCAGGGACTAAAATGGCAATTTACTCTAATAACAAAAAAACACTAAAATATACTAAAAAGACAACAAAAAGACAAAAAAAACTAAAAACAAAAAGCAAATGATTGATTGATGGATTGATGGATGTGATGTTTTTGTAGGGGGGTGTAATCAGGAATTAGGGGGTGGGAATAGTATCACCCTTAATAAACATGCTATTGGAAATTTGGAAGAAATGAATATAAAGGCATGGAGCTGTCGTTTTCAACCCAGTTGAAAATAAATACCGTATTGAATGTATGTGTATATAATTAGAGGAATAAAAATAACTACTACATAGAAAGCATGAAAAACAACTCGGCAAAGCATACTGTTAAACCTTTTCAAAACACCCAATCTTCCATTTTCAGTCTTCCACACCTTCCCCCTTCAAACCTCCCTCACTTGCAATCCATCTTTTGCTCCGTCAAATCGCCGTCATTGACTCCGATCACCGGCAGCAGAGATGAGCGGACACGATTCAAAGTATTTCTCCACCACTAAAAAGGTGAAATCCCTGAGCTTAAAGAAGAACTCAATTCACAGTACAAGGTATCGCTTCTAACCTAACTTCACTAAATCTATACATATCTACTCTGATCCGATGCCAAAATACCTAAAACTCTTACAATGTCGTTCGTATGTGTTGAAAGTTCATCATTATTCTAGATGTATTGTCAGATCTGTAACTGTGAGATGATATTTAATCGATCAGGTCGTTTTGAAGCTGTTTATTGGACCGATATATGATTCCTTATGCGAAACGGTTTCGTAGATCATAAGTTTCAATTCGGTTTATGAAGTTTCTTATTATTATGTGCATATACATGTACATGTTAGTAGTTACTACTCTTCCAATTGATAGTAGTTTCTTATTACCTTTGCATCTAATTAGTTCCATAGCTTTGTGTTTTTTTGAATATTTTACGGTTTTAGCCGGTTTAGGGCATGTGATACGTATTTGAAGATGTCTGATTGAAAATTGAAGATCGTTGGTTGTTTGAAACGTAAGACTCCTTGGAACATAAGTTTCTATCCGATTCGTGATGTTTCTCATACTGTGCATTTACATGTTAGCGTCTTGTTTCTCATTCTGTAATGTTAGTTTAACGAATTATATTTTGTTGTGTTGAATATTGTTACTGAGGGCTACATCTTGATGATTCATGCAGATTCATCTAAGAGTTCCATTCTTGACCGGGAAAAACGCCGCCACATCATCTGGATGTTGCGAGTGGGCTACATTACCTTCATAAAGGAAGCCAACTCTGCTTCGAGATCCCTGATCCTCCTAAAGAGTATGGTGATCTGGATCTGAAATAAGCATGCAATACGGAGAGTATTGAGTGGGGAAGGCTCGGTTGGTCCATGGGGTGATGAATGAAAAATATTGCTAGACTTTTAGTCCTACTTCTACTGAAACCATGGTGGGTCGAACCCCCTACAATCGATTTAACCTTACAGGGAACGACCATACACCCGCACAATAGATATATTTCCGGAAGTATGGGACCAAGAAGGTACTCCGTATTGTGTGGCATACGCGGCTGCCCACTTTATGACAATGATTTACCGAATATGGGACCCAGAGAATTATCGATCTCTGATTCTGTCCCTACAACAGTTGATCAACGAACGTTGTTACTCTATTTCAAACCTTCCAGACTATTTAACGGGTTCTGAAGGACTCTATGATATGCGACATCAACAATGGTTACGCATGCATCAGCAACATCCAGACCCACCATCAGATTGGAGAAAACATGGGCTTCAAAGTTTGACCATTATTGAAGACCGAAGAGAAATAAGGTAAGCTTTAATAAGAAATTTCGCTTCTGATGGGCCAAAATATTCTATTATAGTGGGTTGTCGCTTAAAGAATGTCATGGAAGACCGTGTAGAGCAATATGCAACTGCTGAAGATCCCTTTGTGATCCTAGAACCTCAGCAAATCAGTTCTCATGATGTTGTAATTACTGGGATTTTTCTCAGGCGGGATAACAACCGACTTAGTGTTCGGTTTAAAAATTCATATGGAGTTAGGTGGGGAGTTAGGGGGCAAGCATAGGTAACTGATGCCTTTTTCAAGAAGATTGGAGTACCAGAGATGCCGGAATAGGTGATTTTGACACCTCTAAAGGCAGTGTAATGCTTAATATAATTAGGGGTGGGTTAATTGACCCCTCCGGCGAACTATTTTTTTTATAAAGTATCCGGCGGAGATTTGAGAAAACATGGGCTTCAAAGTTTGACCATTATTGAAGACCGAAGAGAAATAAGGCAAGCTTTAATAAGAAATTTTGCTCTTGATGGGCCAAAGTATCCTATTATAGCGGGCTGTCGCTTAAATAATGTCATGGAAGACCGTGTAGAGCAATATGCAACTGCTGAAGAACCCTTTGTGATCCCAAAACGTCAGCAAATCAGTTCCCATGTTGTAATTACAGGGATTTTTCTCGGGCGGGATAACAACCGACTTAGTGTTCGGTTTAAAAATTCATATGGAGTAAGGTGGGGAGTTAGGGGGCAAGCATGGGTAACTGATGCCCTTTTCAAGAAGATTGGAGTACAAGAGATGTTGGAATAGGTAATTTTGACACATCTAAAGGTAAATGTATTGCTTAATATAATTAGGGGTGGGTTAATTGACCCCTCCGGCGAACCATTTTTTTTATAAAGTATCCGGCGGAGATTTGTTTTCAAGTCAACCCTTTAAATGTCTTATTGTAAAGCGAAAATTAAAAGAAAAGAGAGGATAGTGAAGAAAGAGAAGAAAGGTCTGAGTTCAAACTCCTTCTGGTGACCTGGTTATTTTCTTTGAAGAGAAGGAGGTTGAAGAAAAATTCAAAAAAAAGGTGTTGTAGTAGAAGAAAAACAGTAATCTATGATTGTTCTCATTTACTTTTTATTTTATATCTAAGTATTAGTTAATATAACTTGAAATTTCAAAGATTAAGATACGGTAAGAGTGATGGCCGATGGAGTGTGGTAAATGATGGGTTTTGATTGACTTTAATATCTAGAATTATATGTGTACTTTACAATACTTTTATATATGAAGGCATACTTGCTTGGGTACGGGAATGTAGGCCGGTTGGGGGTAGTGGGGTCATGAGCGAGTGGAGCAGATGGGTGTCTCGAAATGGGGGTCTTTGGGTACGTGAGAGGGGATGTGGCTATGCGCACAGAGGTGTGCGTAGGTACAGGTGTGGGGTCGGGGTGGCAATAGGGATGGTGTCAAAACTACTATCTGTCGCATCCGCACGGAGTCCCGCTCGGCGGATGGCAGAAGATGGCGCGTTGTCGCTCGCGTCTGACGATGAAAAAATGTCCATGACGGAAACAACTGGTGAAGACATCTCTAGAATAGCCACATCTATAACCTCGTCGTCGCCGATATCATCATCCAAATGGTCAACGTGAAAAACGGGGACCTCGTCCTTGTCGTCAGGCAAAACAATAAATGGTGGAATGGCAGCAAGGGGTAAAACATCTAGAGGTGTGTACTCGACGATATGCGCACCTTTCGGGTGGCCTATGATCACAAAGTAGTTCAGCTGGGGTCCCACAGCTAGAACATCGTCCTCCAGAGGGACGACTATGTCGAGGTAGTCAAGAAGAGCAAGATGGGCATTGCCGCCCTAAACAAAATGCATGAACTCGTCGGAAAGGTAGTCAGGATCCTCCTCGGGATCCGAGTAGACGCTGGAATCGTCAGAAGAGATGATCTCCACAATAGGTTCATCATCCAAAGAAATCTCCATATGATCATGGTCATCATAGATGCCGCTACTAGCTGATGACACCATAGTACCCTAGCAAAAATAATCCGTACAACATGTGTGTATATATATATATATATATATATATATAGGATTAGGTTCAGGAGTGAACAACTTCTTTAGAGTGAACTAAGTGAACTAATCTTGGCCCTTGATCATTTTTTAGATTAAAATGGTAAGATTGACATTAGCCAAGTACTTTTAATTAAAATCCCTTAATTTTCTCATCTCTTAACTCTCTCTCTCTCTCATTTTTAATTATTTCTCTATTATTTTAATTATAAGAGATGGAATGGCTAATGTTTTTTTTAATAAACTGTTATGTTCCTTTTAAAATTAAATATTAAACCTAATTAAATTATGATTTTTAACATATGTGTATACAAGTCAGTATATACAAGACTTATACACAACATCTTGTTTCCACGGGTCGGTATAAACCATATTTATACACTTGTGTATTATTCAAGTACATATGTGTATACGGATCGGTATATACCAGATGTATACACCTGTGTATTATTCAAGTACATAGTGTATACATGTCGATATATACCAGACTTATACACTTGTGTATTACTACATATTGTTTCCACTATACTTCTTTTCATCAAACATTGATCTAATACATATACGTATAGAGAATGTAATTAAATATTTTTAATTGTGTTCTAGATGGAACAATATTTGATAATGTTTGTATTTTTTTTAAATTATGAAATATTAAGTTAGGTAATATGTGAGATAAAAAATATAGAGAATGTAATTAAATATTCTTTTAATTGGAAAGAGAAATCAGGAGAGGGAAAAAATCGATGAATTAAATGAAGATAGAAATATACAATTATACCCTTGTGTCTATTAAAATACATGTAAGTTACAAAAGATAATTACAATCTTGCCACTAAATAAAAAATCTAGATCTACAAAATCAATGGTCATGATAAGTTCATTTTGTTCACAAATAAATCATTGTTCATTCATGAACCCTATCCTATATATATATATATATATATATAGGATTACGTTCAAATGTGAACAACTTCTCCAAAGTGAACTGATCTGGGCCCTTGATTTTTATGATCTTGAGATTTAAATGAGTGGCATGATGGTAATTATGTGGTTAATTTTTTCCATTTAATTAAATACAAAAAGGGTATATGTGTAATTTCAATCTTAAATTGATTGCATAAATCTCTCACAAATCAAGTAATCAATTATCCTCTTCATTTTGTCAAAACCCTACCCCAAAAACTCCCAACGGCGACACCCTGCTCTCTCCCTTGTTCTCTTCTCCGGCTCCGGCAACCGGAGCAACGTCAGCCACCTTCATCACCTCACCACCATCGTTCACATGCCTCCTCTTTCTCCCTCCTCGCCATCCGCCTCCCACCGCCACCACCACCTCTCTCCGTCGCCCTTCCATCCTATCGCCATCAAACAACACCGCTCCTTCGACGATTATTCTCCTTCTGATTTGGTACTCAATCGATCTTCACTCACACACAATAATCAATCAGGTACACTTCGTTCATATTATTCTTCAATTTGTTGTAATTTGTATACTTTTTACGTGTTCTCTTTTCGCTAGTATAATTACAGACGTGTGTGAATGTGTCATTTTCAACTGAATTTGAGTTACTTACATACAACAATAAACATGATATTGTAACTCGAACATTTTTTGTGCATAATTAGGCCGATACATTCACGATCAAGGAAATTGATTTTGATAAATTTGTTTTCTGATTATTTAGTCATTTGAATTTAAGATGGAGAAGATCTAATTGATAAGTGAATCAGTTATTGTGCTATCGTTGTAAGAATTCTTCTACCAATGCCTTAATTTGGTTTCCTTCCATCAAGGATCACCACAAGAATTAATTTTTGGTTGCTTTGATTATAAATTTGGGTTTCTGGTTATTAAAACATTATGTTTAACAAGTAAAAAAATTTAGTTTAACATGTAAATAACTAGTGTATGTTCTTGAAGTCTTGCATGGTCCATGATCTTTCTGATGAGAGTTTATCATTATTTTTATTACTTTTTTAATTTTATATTCTAACTTAACTATGAATCTATTTTATGTGCACCGGTGGGAAGAATTCCATCTGTGTTATAAGGATAAAAATTCCCTAGCAATGCAAAGTTTCAAAAATGAAGCTACCTTCATACATTATTATACTTCATGGAGTGGATCAAGTTGAAGGACATATATCTCAACTTCTACAAGAGGTGGGTGAGCATGCAACTGGCACCTGAGTTTTACAATATTCCCAGTTTTTCTTTCGATTTCTTCTTTGTAATGCAACAATATTATATGAATGATTTCGAGGTGCAAATGTTAAGAATGCATGAAATTTTAGAAACATGCTTTTGAGTCATTCTCATCAAATTAATATAACTAATTTGTTTTTGTAAAATAGGTTGGATGGATTTATGGTTCAGTTACAGAGGATATCTTTACGGGCTTCAAGATGCATTGCCACGGTCGGCGATCAGTTTATTGTGTTCCGAAGAGGGCTGCATCAAGGGTTCTGCTCCCATTAATCTTTCGGATCGTCTTCACCAAGTTCTTAGGAGAGCTGAGTTTTTTTGTTCAATTTTTTGATGTTGCTCTGTTTTTTAATGCGATGTACACATGTGTATTCTGATTTTGCTATGTTTAAATGCGATGTACACATGCGTATTCTGATTTTGCCCCGTTTTTAATGCGATGTACACGTGTATATCGTCTGTTTTTGTGATATCTCATATTTTTTTTGTATTGAATGTTGATGTACGTACACCTGTGAATTACTGTACACATATGTATGATGCTGGGTACACATGTGTACTGTTCTATTTATATCCAAGTACACATGTGTATACCGTAGAAATATGAAGGTTACGTGGATCTTAAAAATCAAAATTTGAATTCTGGTGATGAAATCTGAAAATAAAATTGGAACAAAAGATATTGTGGATAACGAATTTAAAATAGGAAAGATATTGTGGATAATGAATTTAGTATAGGAAAGATGTAACTTAATTCAGTTATTAAAATAGTGATTTAAATCTAATTTTTTATATAATTACAATCCTACCCCTAAAAACCAAAAAGAAAATCAAGGGTACAGATCAGTTCACATAGTTGACTCTTGGGAGGTTGTTCACTCTAGAACCCTATATATATATATATATATAGTGTGAGGTTCATTGGGGAACACTAAAAAAGTGGGGAACCGGGGAACACTCTTAAAAATTTAACTTAACATGTTAAAAATAAATTTTTTAAACATCTTTTTCGACGCTTCTCCTTATATATACTTGTAGAAGCATTTTTAATAAAAAAAATCAAAAACTAAAAATATTAAAAAAAAACAATTAAAAATGTTTTTTTTAGAAAAATTATTTTTTTACTCGACTAGTTTCTCCTCCTTTTTATAAAGAAAAGCGTTGAAAAAATATTTTAAAAAAAATATTTTTAACATGTTAAGTTAATTCTATAAGTTATAACTGTTTTTTAAACATTTTTTTATATTTTTAGTTTTTGATTTTTTTATCAAAAATGTTTCTACTTGTATTTATAAGAAAAAGCGCCGAAAAAATTAGAAAAATATTTTTTTAACATGTTAAGTATAATTTTTAAAAGTGTTCCCCCGTTCCCCACTTTTTTAGTGTTCCCCAATGAACTCTCCCCTATATATATATGTATATATGTATATATATAGGGTCAGGATTTAGAGAAAACGCCCAAAAGTGTGAGAACGGAGAGAACGCTTATGGATCGTCAGATTAAAACAATCTATGGACTAGATGACGCGGTGGCGTTTTCGTAAATAAAATCACTTTTATTAATCTGGCGCGCTTCATTAAGGGTAAAAGGGTCTTTTGACTTAACATAAAACGACAAACTCACACTATTAAAATCCCGCCTTAACACACATAGCACACTTCATCATAATATAACGCCATAGATATAAAACGCCAAACTTTGTTTTTAACCGATAAAGCTGAACAAACAGTACTGAAACGACAGAACTTAATTACTAGCATTTACTGTAATAAAAATCGCGCCTAAAATACGCGCCAAAAACTTCCTTGTAACGCCCTGCTTTTCCGCACTTTCCCTAATTAGAAAACTTGTCGTATATTTCTACTTTCGGAAATCCGTCTCCTTTGTAATTATAATTCATTTCAAGCCATTGTAAATTCGAGACTTCGGTTGTAGTAAAAAAAAAAGATTGATCTTTTATATGAAATTCATGTTGTTTTTACTTAATGCATACTTACAAAGATTAACTCGCAAACAACTACCATGTGTTCGTGATTCTTAAACAAACATTTGGTCACATTTTGCAAGACGCAAATTCATGTTCTTTACGCTTATTTGATACCTCAAGTCACATGTCATACATACTTGTTATATTGGTTTGTTACACATACTTATGCATAAACATATTTTTTTATTCTTACTTTAATTCATGTTTAATATACCTTTGGGCCTTGATACATGTTCAATACACACTAGACATTGCAGGACATGTTAACCATATATAAAATACATCTTATTTATACATTTTATATCATTTACACAACAAAAAAAAATATAAAAGCTGCCAAACAGGCCTTGCAATTTAGCCATATATTGCTGAATTATCTCTCTTTTTTATTGCTTAAACTCTCGCCTACTTGTATTAAATGCCAACCCAACTTAACCCTAATCCTTCCCCCTATAAATATCACTTATAACCAGCCTCCCTACCACTTTTGCAACACTAAAACACTCTCAAACTCTCTCCAAATCGCAGCTGATTCCATAAGTTCGAGTAGAAATACCAACATTCACAAAAGTGAGCATAACTCACTCATTTCTTATCCGATTCACTCGATTCTTTTTCCTACTTCTTTGTATCGACCTTAGAACCAGGCCCTGGAATGTCGCCAAAAGGGCTCCAAAGTTGACTGATTTTTCTGTTCTTGATTCAAAGTTTGATAAACTTGATTAAACTTGAGGAAACTCATGTCAAACCTACGTCCTTATGCTTATAACCACATCTATGGTTAGTTAGGCTTAAAAACAAGGTTGAGACATGTAAAATCAGAGGTGCAAACCTCACAAACTTTCTGTTTTGGTCAAGGATTTAAACCCACAAGTGATGTTCAAGCCTTAAGCTTGATGAATGTGTGATTTAGGATTAGCTTGGGCTATCCTACCTGAAAATCCACATATTACTTGATGTTTTCTCTTAGATTAGTTGTTCTTATTCCATTATTACTTGTAAGTTCATAACCCTCCTTGAATGTTCATAACATCAAGTGTAGTAGTGAACATCTAGAGGTACCTAAATGGAAGACTTGTTCTTCCTACCTCCTACATGACTTCCATGATACAAAGAGGTTCCTAAATGGTGGATTTATCCTCCTACCTCCTACTTGACCTATATGATATAATATACACCACATACTACTTATATGTATATTCCAAATAATCGAACCTTTGATGACGAATTTATGTTCATTTGTCAAGGTGTTTGATTACATCATCTAAACATTATGTGTTAAAGATGATTACTTTTGCATATGTAATTTCAATATTCCTTTTAAATTCTGAATCTCGACTCTAAACATACCTTGAACTTTAACCCTTATACATTTGTCCTCCCAATCTCATACACTCGTCAACACTTGGATAATCGAAGAATTAGCAATATTGTGAGTATACTTGACCCATTTTACCGTTTTCACACTTTTGGGTGTGACATGTTTTTATATACAAAACACACTTAGTATACATACTCTTATGCAAATACATAAACAAACAATCCAATACATGCTTACTATTTGTTATGCTTGATTCGTGTTTTCTGGGTGATTCTTATGTGATGAACTTGTCATTAGCTTGGTACAAGCCTCCACTTAACATGTATAGCGCTATAGGAGTAACGCACCACCCGTGAACGAGAGGTCATGTTAGGTTTATTCATTCATACTTGCGTAAATAGAGGGTTGACTTGTAAATCGCATGCCAGTTTATACGTTTATCTTGATAACTAGGTTTGCCATGTGGATTGTTCCTTATCATTTTTATACTTATATACTACGAACCAAACTTGTATGCTCACCAATACTTTTGTATTGAACTACACTTTTAAAACATGTTGCAGGTCTAGCAATGACGTTGGTGATGCATGGAATCTAGTAGGATGCTTAGATACACACTTTAAATTTGTATTCTTATAGTATTGTATTTCATCATTTATGTTGTAATTGTTTCAAATCCTTGTAATTGACTCTTTAGAAATGAAATGAAAATTTATTATTTAAATACTTGTCACAAATAGTGTTATGAAGTCTCTTGTAATCTATTTCGTCTCACTCCGATGTTTCCGCCATCGGTTGGGGTGTGACATTCCTATACAAACAAACTCTTAAAACTACTAAAATCCACACTAAAACCCCAAAAACCTATATTTTTCTCTATACCATTCATCTTATAAACGCCAAAAAAACCCAATATCAAAGATTCCAATCCATGTTTCTTTGATATACACTATTTTCTCAATAAACTTTCGCTCTATGTAATGAGCAAGATCCTCAATATAAACGCCAAAACATACAAAAACCACAAAACTTCAAAAACGCTATTTAATGGAGATTTAGTTTTTGTCTCAAATAAAGTTTAGCTAAACGGGATGGATAACATTGTTACACATCTTTCTTGACTGAGGATTAACAATGTTATCCATCTCGTTCAGCAAAACATTATTGAGTTTAGCACGACCAAAATTAGAAGTTTATGGTAGTCTTATTTAGTGGCGTTATTCTTTTTTTTTTTTGGCGTTTGATTTCCTTGTCCGATCTTATATTGTTTGTTATGTAACTTCGAAGTAGCATGTTATGAACAAATAGGCAGAAAAAAAAGATGCAAAAAAATGATGTAAAACGCCAAACTGAGATCTGTCTGTGTTCTATAGGATTGAAATATACAAAACGCCAAACTACTCTACACTGGCTCTCGAAGACCATCTGTGTGTGTTCTGTAAGAATGAAAAATACAAAACGCCAAACTACTCTTCACTGGCTCTCGAATACCTTGTCGATCTTCTTTTAATTACGGCCTGTTTGCATGTCGATGCGTAGTGTCCATAGCCTTTGCAGTTCTGACACTGTCTTTATTTGGCCCCGGGTTTCGACTTTGATTTCTTTTTGTCGATTGCTAACTCCTGTTTAGATTTCAGACGCTTCCGAGAACCAGAACCTTTGGATTTATACCCAACAGGGATTCTTATCAGATTATTGTCATTTTTATATTGACCGGTTATCTCGGCAAATCTATCCCTAGTACTAGCGGGAGGAGCAACAATCTGCATATCTTGAACCTTCTTTATATAAGATTGAACATGATCCTTGTATAAGGATAACTCCTCTTTATTACCAGATAAACGGTTCAAAGTATATTCCGTTGAAAACATAATATCTTGCATCATACTTTGCACATCAGGATCAAGCTCGGTCATATATTCACGACTAATTGAGTATTCAAGAGAGCAGTTTGGGGAAGCCTCTTTGCACCATCTATTCAGAATGTATTGTTTTGGAAATTCCCTAATGTCCATAATTCTCGAAACATAGAATATATGTCTACATAGCAAACCAAACTGTTCAAAACGCATGAGCAACTGCATGTGCAATCAGACTTATGAAACATTACCTGAAAAACGCGAAAAACAATATCTCTATAACGCCATGCATAGAATGTTTGTCTAAAAAAATAAAAAAAACACATTGCATATGATAAAATGCCATTTATAGAAAACGCCATAAAAACCAAAACGCCATTATTTACCTCAAATAAAGATGTAAAAGGCTGTTGAAAGTCATTTACGTAAACCTTAACAAACCCATCAGGTTGATCTTCATAACGTTGATTTATGCAATCCGCAACTCCAATAAGCTCAGCTTGAACGTCACAAAAAATACTTTTTGTGTATATGTCAACAGCTTGCCCTTCTAACAATTGGTAACAACTCTTCAACCGGGGTCGTTTGTATCGAGATTCATGATCATTTTTCTGGTGTGTGTGACGCTGTGCTTCTATTGCAGTCTCGTAATGCGTCATGAACTCAACAAGAGTAGCTTTCGAATTGCACACTTGACCAAAAAAATGATTCTCACTCTCCGACCTGGATGTCGTTCGGATAAGACCCGACATCTCCTCCATTCTATAGTATGCAGGGATCCAAGATTCCCTGAGTGCAAAAATATCAGATAGCCAGTCATTATCTGCTAAATTGAACTCTGCGATAACCGCTTCCCATTCTGATTCAAACTCTTCAGGTGTGAGAATATCCGTCCACACAACACCACAAATACGTTCTTTAAAATTGGTGGAATTGCATAGCCTAACACCAACCTATGTATAACACGAAAACGCCATGCATAAAAAAAACACAAAGACAAAACTTAATTAAAAAAACGCTAACAAGGTAAAGAACGCCATGTATTTTAAAACGCAGTGTATCCTAAAACTCCAAAGGTAAAAAAATCATAACAACCTTCAGAGAAAGTTTATGCATCACATGCCACATGCATAACCGATGCCTCGTGTCAACAAATACAACAGAAATAGCCTTCTTCATTGCCGGATCTTGGTCAGTGACAACAACTTTTGGTTGAGAACCAACAGCTTTTAGAAAAACTCTCAACAACCAAATATACATATCAGCAGTTTTCGATGCCAATAATGCTGCACCAAATGTAACATTGCAGTGATGATTGTCTATACCAGTGAACGGTACAAACACCATAGAGTATCTGCATATGAAAACGCCATGAGAACTGAAACAATAATAAAACGCCATTGCATGTAAACTAATAAAACGCCATAGCATGTAAACTAATAAAACGCCATTGCATGTAAACTAATAAAACGCTATAGCATGTAAGCTAATAAAATGCCATTGCATGTAAACTAATAATGTCACACTCCTATATTTCCACGTATTATCGGTGGGCCCGGTGGGGAGTATCGTGACGTAGTTGATATCATCATAGTTTAATGCACAGCGGAAGTCAAGAATGAAAATAATATTACAAACCGAAATGAAAAGTATAATTAAATATTATACAAACGGTTGTGTGTGGATCCACAGGTGGATCTAAAACATAAAGTAAAATATTGTTCGACAGACTTTAAGTATTAAGAGCTTGCAAGACTCTTTAACTAATACTCAGGAGCTTCCAGCCAATTTCGCGTAGTACCTGCACTTAATCTTTTTGAAAAATACGTCAGTTTACACTGGTAAATACAATTAACTGACTCTTTTGAAAAGTGTTTGTAAAAATTGGTTTGGATGCACAAGGCATAAAATCTTTTATAACTTGGGACAATTATATAAAATAATCTTGTATACATATTTACATGTTTGTCGTACGTTCAGGGCCCGGGTTAGAAGCCGAGACAAGATTAATAGACACACCACTAGTATAAGCCCAGAAGAAGTTTCCTCACGAGTGAGATACCGTTTTACATACGCAACTGTCAGGTGTACGCCTATACCTTGTGCTTAAGTCATGGCCATTTCAAATGAATGAGCCGAGGATATCAAGGACACGGTCATATTAACCCCCAAATGCTTTCTCTCAAACAAAACAGATTAAAACGGGTTATCTCAATGATTTAACCACTAATCGATTAAATATTCAATACCCGACCAAGCGGTAATAATTTACCGTATGCCAAGCCCGTATAAGGGAAAATAAGTTCAAAGTATTTACCTGAGCTAAAAATGTAAATTATAATCAGCCGTATATTCTAATCAGCAAGTGCGGGTAGCTTTTACTGGGCTCCTAATCTAGAATGAAGGTTTAATAACCTATTAGATTCCTAACAGGTCTTATTTAAGTTGTAACTTAGACCGGTTAGTTTTAAAGAAAAGTTTACGGTACGAAACGCAAGATTAAGCGGTGACCGGATTGGAATGTAATTTAGACCCGACAAGTATGGAGACTTGTAATAAAGGGGAAAACTAAATACATTCTGGATTTTGAAGTAAAAATGATAAAGTTTGACCCGTTTCGGCTAACTTATGCAAACTAGTTACATAAACCGTACCGAACGCGTATATGCATAACGGGTAACCGAATGAGTCATGTACAAGTTCCGTAAGTTATTATGCTTAAAATATGTTGTGATATCAGTATGATATCTTCAATTATGCCCAAAACAAATTTAAAACCAATTTAAGCCCCGAAAGGGTAATTTGGTCATTTTAAAGTTTATAAAAGAGGTTTAATAGCAAACAGAGGTTCTGGTCTAAAATATTCAGTAAAAATATTTATTTTATCAAGTTACATCAGTAAGATATCATACATATGTGAGGTTTATCATTTATGGCCAAACTATGCACCGTAGAGGCATTTTGGTCATTTCACATATGCTTTTAAGGTCAAATTTGGAAGTCTGAGTTCAAGACTTATACTTACTGTTAAAGTATAATAATTTATTTTTAAAATCAGTAGGTAACAAGTCTTAAGCGTTAAATATGGTTTTAAACCATACTATGCGCCTAATAAGCATAAAAGTCGGTAATTGACGGTATTCAAGATGTTTATAAAATTCTGAAGTTTTGATCAGTCTCTAATGCTTAAAATATTTTATTTAACATATGATATCAGTAGGAAAAGGTTTGGTATGCAAATCATATGTTAAACTCATTTTATTAACAAAAAATGCATTATCGTTAATTGCCGAATTTACACAAGAACTCAATGTTATGGTCAGTATAAAATCTGAACAAAAATTCCAAAAATCCCTAAAAATTATATCATAACAAAGGGTAGCAAGTTTGGTGCCAAAAATTGGGTTTAAATATGATTTATGCTAAAAATGCAATTTAATTAACAAAAAGTTTTGTTTTACGATATCTTGCATATCTTTTGTTTGAGACCAGAAACTGATGTCAAATTTTTAGGACATACTTATATATCATTAATAAAGCTTTTTATCCTCTCACATTTTCAAAAATCTCGTTTTTATAATATAAGGGCATAATGGTCAATTTTTAAGCATTTAACGGAAACATGCAAATGATCTATGATTTCTAAGGGACCATGTAGTATGACCTCAGAGGGTGATACTAACATATAATATGGTCACAAAGGAACCCTAAGGCATAACTAAACAAAGCTAATTCGGGTCAGAACTGAAAGTCAAAGCAAAAGTCTACTTTTGCGACTTTTGGTTGCGAACCGAGCCAAATACTCAGAATTGTCGGGTTGAACATGCCTAAACATGTTCTTATATTATTTACCAAGTTATTTAAGTGATAAAACGTATTTTATAGTTTCTACATTATCAGTTATCAATTATTTTATAAAAACTAACTCGTTTGACTTTTCTGTTCATAACTTTGACCCGACAATTGACTAAGTAAACGTGATAATTAGGAGGTGCCCTTTTGAGGGATTATCACCTACTTAATTACCAACACATAGCCACTTTCAATTCAAATAATGGCTGGACCGTTAGTGATTAATCACAAAGTCAAAGTATCATTACGATATCTTTGACTTTTGGTCATTAAGCTAATAAAAACTTAACTACATAACCTAAGAACGCTTACAAGGATCCTTAGCACGAAGATTAAACTTAAGAGAGCTTCCTCAATGCTTAGAATGCTCCAGAGAATGCTCCAAAGCTTGAGCAATTGAGATTGTGATGAAAATTTGAAGTGCAAGGAATGAGACTGCCCAAGAACACCTATTTATAGCAAATGTGAGCCTCTCCAGATCATCCCAGGTGTTTTATGATGTATCTAGATAATAACAAGTGTCCTAGGTGGTATTAGAAACCAGCAAACAGTCCCAAGTTTTGAGTTATGTGAGTGTAAGGCTGAATTGAAGAAGGAAGGTGCAGAACCTGCACCTGTGCATGGCTGCTGTGAATTTCAGGCCGTCGCGTCGCGCGATGGCAGGGGTGTATTGGTGTCGCGCAACGCGACCCCTAGGGGGAACCAGCATCTCAAGTTTCAAACTTGACAGAATCAACCCCTGGACCTTTTAAAGAGTAACAACTTCTATTTTATGCACTTTTAACCCATAAAGTTTATATTTGGATGATCTTTAGGATATAACTAAACATCATTAGGTCCAGTTAAGTTAAACGATAACTGAAAACACTAGTTTCACCATGTTGATGCTTTTAACCCTTTGTTTATGAAAGTTAACGTATTTAATACCAAACGATATCGAAACCTCGTGAATTTTTTGTCACTTGTTCTTGAGAGTATAATCAATCATTACAAAGCCTCAGGTTCGTTAAAAGGTCACTCGGAGGTAGTAATTTAACATGTTGACACGTTTAACCCCCGTGTCTTGTAAACTTTCATTTTCTTTCACGAACGGCTTCATACGTTTCACAATTTATTCGTTTAAGAGTATAAACATCGTGTAGGGTTGTTGAAAGGCATGGTTTTCATATGTTGACAGTTTGGATCCTTTTACACATATCTTTTCCTTGTTTGTCAGCTTTAGTCCCTCGAAATCAATTCATTTCACGTTTAGAGTTCATGACATGTGTCGTTACTACATTGGACATGATTTTGCGAGGTGTTACATCCTCACCCCCTTAAAAGAAATCTCGACCTTGAGATTTACTGAAATAAATGAGGGTATTTCTGTTTCATCGTGGATTCAACTTCCCACGTGTATTCTGGGCCTCTACGGGCATCCCATTTTACCTTCATAATTGGCACACTCTTTCTTCGAAGCTTTTTAACCTATCGATCCTCGATCGACAAAGGTTATTCGATAAACTTCAAGCTCTCGTCAATCTGCACGTCCTTATGCGACATTGCTAGCGATTAATCGGCTAGACATTTCTTTAAATTGCAGATGTGGAATACATTATGTATCCCACTAAGCTCTTCAGGTAGATTCAACTTATAGGCCACACTTCCGACACATTCGATGATCTCGAATGGTCCTATGTACCTTGGGCTTAGCTTGCCCTTTTTGCCGAAACGCATCACCCCTTTCCAGGGTGACACCTTGAGTAGCACTTTATCACCTACCTCGAATTTCAAAGGTTTACGCTTTTTATCCGCGTAGCTTTTCTGCCTATCCCTGGCAGCTTTGAGACGATCACAGATTTGAACAATCTTATCCGTCGTCTCGAGGACTATATCAGGTCCTGACAGTTGGGTTTCTCCAACTTCCGCCCAACAAACTGACGTTCTGCACTTTCTTCCATACAAGGCCTCAAAAGGTGTGGCTTGGATGCTCGAATGATAACTATTATTGTATGAAAATTCAATCAAAGGAAGATGGTCATCCCAACTTCCACCCAAATCAATCACACAAGCCCTGAGCATATCCTCAAGCGTTTGAATCGTACGCTCGCTTTGCCCATCCGTCTGAGGATGATAAGCAGTGCTGAAATTTAAACGAGTGCCTAAAGATTGCTGAAATCTTTTCCAAAAATGAGATGTGTATCTTGCATCCCTATCAGAGATAATGGATACTGGCACTCTGTGGAGAGATACTATCTCATCCACATACAACTAAGCTAGCTTATCGGAGCTGTGTGTTTCTTTAATAGGCAAGAAGTAAGCTGACTTGGTCAGCCTGTCGACAATAACCCATATCGTATCATTCCCGTGTTTCGTCCTTGGTAACTTAGTGATAAAATCCATAGTTACCATTTCCCACTTCCAAGTGGGAAGTTCAGGCTGTTGCAGTAAACCTGACGGCTTTTGATGCTCGGCTTTAAGCTGTGCGCATGTCAGATATTTAGCCACATAAGTGGCTATAGATTTATTCAAACCTATCCACTAATAATTTGCCTTTAAATCCTGGTACATCTTATCACTGCCTGGATGAACTGAATATTTTGAACTATGAGCTTCCTGAAGGATCACATCTCTAAGTCCTCCATGGATTGGAACCCAGATTCGACCATTTAATCTGAGGATTCCATCCTTGCCATAAGACAATTGATTAGCAGTTACGCCTAATTTCTCATTCGGAAAGTTAGTTTCCAAAACAGCTTCCTTCTGAGCAGCCAACAGCCTTTCATTCAAGTTGTTCCTTAACTCGATGCTTTTAGCGTTGATCCTAATAGGTTTGATTCTTTCTTTTCTGCTCAAGGCATCAGCGACAACATTTGCTTTGCCCGGATGGTAGCGAATTTCGCAATCATAATCATTCAAAGTCTCCATCCAACGATGCTGCCTCATGTTAAGATCTTTTTGGTTAAACAAGTGTTGAAGGCTTTTATGGTCTGAATAAATTACACACTTGGTTCTATATAGATAATGCCTCCAAAGCTTTAGTGCAAACACAACGGCACCCAATTCTAAATCATGGGTGGTGTAGTTCTTTTCATGCACTTTCAGTTGACGAGAAGCGTAGGCAATGACCTTGCCTCTCTGCATAAGTACACAACCCATACCAGTGTGCGATGCGTCGCAGTATACCACAAACTCTTCTATCCCTTCTGGCAATGTCAACACATGAGCATTGCTTAACTTCTGTTTAAGAATCTCGAAAGACTCTTGTTGCTTGGGA
This sequence comes from Helianthus tuberosus, assembly GCA_030545235.1. Lineage (NCBI taxonomy): Eukaryota > Viridiplantae > Streptophyta > Magnoliopsida > Asterales > Asteraceae > Helianthus > Helianthus tuberosus. The sequence goes on from CM060423.1 coordinate 187,918,383, forward strand.
CCCCAATCAAATTTTATATTCTTGCGAGTTAATGAAGTTAAAGGTGCAGCAATCCTTGAGAAGTTTTCGGTGAAACGCCTGTAGTATCCTGCTAGACCCAAAAAGCTGCGAATCTCTGTAGGTGTTTTTGGTGCTTGGCAATTCATAATCGCTTCAATTTTAGCGGGATCCACCTGGATACCACGCTCACTTACTACATGTCCAAGAAATTGGACTTCTCGGAGCCAGAATTCACATTTAGAGAACTTTGCGTAAAGCTTCTCTTGTTGCAGAAGTTCAAGAATACATCGGAGATGTTTTTCATGATCGGCTTGACTCTTTGAATAAATAAGTATGTCATCAATAAAAAAAATGACAAAATTATCTAGATACGGCTTGCAAACGCGATTCATGAGATCCATGAATGTTGCAGGTGCATTAGTGAGCCCGAAAGGCATCACTAAGAACTCGTAGTGGCCATACTTGTTATGAATGCAGTCTTGTGTACATCTTCGGTTCTGACCTTCAACTGATGATATCCTGACCTTAAATCGATCTTTGAAAAGAAACTTGCCCCTTGAAGCTGATCGAATAGATCATCGATCCTGGGCAATGGATACCTGTTCTTGATTGTAACTTTGTTCAACTCGCGATAATCAATGCATAAACGCATTGAGCCATCTTTCTTCTTCATAAATAGAATAGGTGCTCCCCAAGGAGATGAACTTGGTCGAATAAAACCCTTCTCCAATAGATCATCCAGCTGCGTTCTTAATTCCTTCATTTATGTCGGTGCCAACCGATAAGGAGCTCGTGCTGGGGCTGCTGCTCCTGGACTAATATCAATTCTGAATTCCACTTTCCTGTCGGGAGGTAACCCAGGTAGTTCTTTAGGAAAAACATCTGAATATTCAGAGATAACAGGAATATCTTCAATCTTAGGCTTCAGCTCGTCTATAGTCACATGTGCCATGTAAATGACACAACCTTTCTTCAAACACTTTGATGCTTTAAGCATAGATACTTGTTTAGGCAAACCATACTGCGTATCTCCTTGAATTATAAGTGGCTCACCATAAGGGATCTTAATGACAACTTGCTTCTTGTCATAGGCAATTTGGGCTTGATTACGTGATAACCAATCCATGCCTATAACTACATCGAATCTTGCCAATTTCAACGGAAGCAAAGACAGTGGAAAAGAGTGATTCCTAATGGATATGAAACATCCATCTAAAATTGTTGAAGCAGTCTCTATGGTACCATCGGCCAATTCTACTTCATATTTTATGTTTAGAATTTTAACAGGCAGATTTAACAGTTTGCAAAATTTATTGTCTACAAAGGACTTATCTGCGCCAGAATCGAACAAAACTCTAGCATAAACATCATTAATAAGGAAAGTACCTGTTATAACATTATCATTCTGTACTGCCTCCTGAGCATTCATCTGGAAGACTCGAGCATTGGTCTTCTTGGCCTCTTCAGACTTCTTTGGGTTTTTCGGGCAATTGGTCCTTATGTGCCCCTTTTCATTGCAACCATAACAGGTTGCATCCTTCATTTTCTTGCAATCCAAAGTTCTATGCTCTTTTAACTTGCAGATCCCACAAACTTTAGGCTTCGTCTGCGATTGCGATTCGAGTCTATACTTCCCAAAATGGTGCTTCTGGCAGGTTTTACACTTAGGCTTCTCACCTGACTGCTGGGAGTCCTTCTTAAACCCAGAAGTCTTCTTATGCTCAGAGTTACCTTTTCTTTTTTTGTCAGAGCGACGTGAGTTCTCATCTTCACGTTTCCTCTTTCTCTCTTCAGAAGTCTTCACAGACTTATTTCTAACCGTATCGAGTGTGAGGGATAAGGACAAATCTACCACAGACCTATAAGTGGTAGGCCTAGATGCTTTAACATTGCCTTTGATTTCTGGAGCCAGGCCTCCAATGAAGCGCGCTATGCGGTTGGGTTCAGGTGTAACAATAAGGGACAAGCCTAGATATGGTGTTTAAACTTGTAACATACGCCTGACAATCCAAATTCTTCATGACCAGAGTCAAGAAGTCAGTCTCGATTTTTTCTACCTCATGCTGAGGACAGAAGTTTTCCTTGATTAGCGCTACAAATTGTTCCCACGACAAATTATAAAGTGGGATCTTCCCTGTGGCTTGGATTAACGACCTCCACCAAGCCAATGCCTCCCCTTTAAATGACTGTGAAACAAACTTCACAATATCCTGCTCTGCGCATCCGCTGATATCCACAACGGTATCCATCTCGTCAAGCCATGTCATACAGTCAATGGCACCCTTTTCGCCTGTAAAGTCCCTTGGCTTGGAAGAGACGAAGTATTTGTAAGAGCAAGTCTTGACACGTGGCTCCTGATTAAGCATAATTTTCTTGGATGGGAAACTATTCTGATTCGACGAGTGACGAGAATTGTCCTTATTTGACTCATGTGTTTTTGAAGGGGGCTTACTATGAGCCACATATTGAGTCTTTGTGCGAGTATTACTTGGTTCCTTGAACTGTCTGTCAATGGCTCTAGTAACAGCATTGTCTATTAATGCTTGTAGATCTGCACCAGCTACATTTATTCTGGTGTTATCATTTCTCTCCGTTGGATGACTATTAACCTCTTCTGATTCAGACATGCTGAAGCTTGATTGTTATAAAACAACTGACAATAGTTTGTTCAGATGTTTATTATGGAATCACCATTTTCGATGACTCATTAACCATGGTAAATACAAACCATATTGGTTAATTTGTTAATCATATTTATTTTAAATTTTTCATTATAATTAATCCCAGTTATAAATTATTAAGGATATTAGAGTGGCACAAAAGGCCTAGTCACAAGGACAGTTTTAAGCCATGATCTTATAGGATCGAGGCGTTAAGGTTTGAACATAGTTCATCGCCTTTTCTTGACAGGAAGTCATAGACTACACTGTCATTTGTAAATATGGCCCGTAGGCACTTCATCACTAATGGATGTTTAAATCATCGGGTAAGAATAAAGAATTGGAAAAATCCAATATGAGGATGACTAATGTGATTTTATCGAATCACATTTGCCAGGAGTGCTAACATGTTTTCAGATGTTAACAAAGATTTGAATCTTAAAAAGGTTTTACCATCATGGCCATGTCTAGAATGACATATAGGCTAGGTTATACCTTTAAGATTTTCTTTTAAAGTTTAATGGCAGATCAAATAAAATTGAATTGATATTTTGATTTGTTTTATATAGTACATGCATTATGCATATACATAATGACAAATAAGAATTTAAAATGAAACATTCCATAAATTGTCTTAAGAAGTACAATAGTTGCCCTAAACGGGACTTAAATAAATAACTTGTCCACGCAGGGACTAAAATAAGAAAGACAAGTCCACGCAGGGACCAAATACATAAATGAAATGTCCATGCAGGGACTTAATTGAAAAATGAAATTAGAAAACAATAAATAAGGATTTCTAATAATCTCTCTTCTTCTTCTTCCCCTTAATGAGGTTTGCCAAACCCTATAGAAGACCGCGGTGACTTCTACGCTCTTCATCTACCCTTTGTTCCACCTTGTGCAACCTTTGGAGGATTTCTTGCTGCTGCGGTGGTTGAATTTGTGGTGGCTGCGGCGGCTGCTGCTACTGAGGCTGTGGAGGTGGAGGTGGTGGGTATTGATACCCATATGCAGGGTACCCAGTTGGGTACGTAGGTGGAAAGGGACCAGGGTAGAGAGCATTGAAGTTTGCTGCTTCAATGTATGGGTCAACGGCAGGTGCGTTGTTGTAGTTATAACCCGAATAAGCTTGCTGCTCAAACGGGTTGTACCCAGCTGCACCTGGGTAAGAAGGAATTGGGTTTTCATAACCCATGGGTGGTGCTGGGGCGATTGGTGCAGAGTCGACTTCAGACACAACATTTGAAGGCCCACCCATTTGCGGGTCTTCATAGAGCGGCGAGTAGTTGTTGCTGGAGTGTTGGGGGGTGCTGAAATGGAAACCCCCACGCACGGACATCCGTGCAGTTCTTCGTTGCCTCGATGGTTCGGGAGGCGGTGGCTGTTCTGGCGCTGGTGGTGGCGGTGGCGTGACCGCCTGAAAATGTGGGTCCTCAGAAGGGACCTGCTGGTGTGGTGGCGAGTTGCGGTGAGGGGGAGTATACTCCCACTTGTACGAAGCCCATCTTTCGGCCCAGATATCAGGGCCCCTGTAAGGCGAACCATGAAAAGATGATCCGCTAGAAATCTCGATGGGATGCGTCGGCATCCCAGATGGTGGCATCTCAGGATCTGGATCATCGTCCATATCCATGTTTTGGTACTCGGGGAAATGGTCATCTGGTCCCAAAGGGTTTTGACCCTCTGGTTCTTCGATTTGGTTCATCAGGTTGAACCGGCTCTGAAAATAAGGTGTTGGGTTTTGGAAGGAATGGTGTGAACCCGATCGCTGCAAAGGTATGTAAGACTGGTGAGAGTTGTGGGACTCGTCGTTCTGATGCAGCCCAAAAGAATCATGGTAAGATGGTGAGGAGCTAAGCGAGACAGAGCGTCTCGCGGGCTCAAGGTATGTCCTCCAGTCTTCATGAGGACTCGATCCGAGTGATGCGGAGGGTGTGCGCTGGTGAGATGGCCCAGCTTCGTGATCATTCCTAGTTAAGATCGGTGCTTTTCCTCGTCCTCCACGTCCTCTCACTCTTGGTGGCATGCTTGCTTGTATTCCTGTCAAAACAAACAAAAAGATTTAAACCAATTAAGATTAGGATTAATCATAGGTCTTTTGCCTAGACTCGGAAGTCAAGGAATGTGCAACAGTGTCATTGAGATTAAACACAAAAGGCTAGTGTTTAATTCACTCAATGTTGGCTCTGATACCAACCTGTCACACCCCGATATTTCGACGTATTACCGATGGGATCGGTGGGGAGTATCGTGACGTAGTTGATATCATCATAGTCAAATAATCATAGTTTAATGCACAACGGAAGTATAGAATGAAAATAATATTACAAACCAAAATGAAAAGTGTAATTAAATATTATACAAACGATTGTATGTGGATCCACAGGCGGATCTAAAACATAAAGTAAAATATTGTTCGACGGACTTTAAGTATTAAGAGCTTGCAAGACTCTTTAACTAATACTCAGGAGCTTCCAGCCAATTTCGCGAAGTACCTGCACTTAATCTTTTTGACAAATACGTCAGTTTACACTGGCAAATACAATTAACTGACTCTTTTGAAAAGTGGTTTGTAAAAATTGGTTTGGATGCACAAGGCATAAAATCTTTTATAACTTGGGATAGTTATATAAAATAATCTTGTATACAGATTTACATGTTTGTCGTACGTTCAGGGCCCGGGTTAAGCCGAGATAAGATTAATAGACACACCACTAGTATATGCCCACAATAAGTTTCCTCACGAGTGAGATACCATTTTACATACGCAACTGTCAGGTGTATGCCTACACCCCGTGCTTAAGTCGTGGCCATTTCAAATGAATGAGCCGAGGATATCCAGGACACGGTCATATTAACCCCCAAATGCTTTGTATCAAACAAAACAGATTAAAACGGGTTATCTAAATGATTTAACCACTAATCGATTAAATATTCAATACCCGGCCAAGCGGTAATAATTTACCGTATCCCAAGCCTGTATAAGGGAAAATAAGTTAAAAGTATTTACTTGAGCTAAAAATGTAAATTATACTCAGCCGTATATTCTAATCAGCAAGTGCGGGTAGCTTTTACTGGGCTCCTACTCTGGAACGAAGGTTTTAATAACCTATTAGATTCCTAACGGGTCTTATTTAAGTTGTAAGTTAGACCGGTTAGTTTTAAAGAAAAGTTTACGGTACGAAACGCAAGATTAAGCGGTGACCGGATTGGAATGTAATTTAGACCCGACAAGTATGGAGACTTGTAATAAATGGGAAAACTAAATACATTCTGGATTTTGAAGTAAAAATGATAACTTTGACCCGACAATTGACTAAGTAAACGTGATAATTAGGAGGTGCCCTTTTGAGGGATTATCACCTACTTAATTACCAACACATAGCCCACTTTCAATTCGAATAATGGCTGGACCGTTAGTGATTAATCACAAAGTCAAAGTATCATTATGATATCTTTGACTTTTGGTAATTAAGCTAATAAAAACTTAACTACATAAGCTAAGAACGCTTACAAGGGTCCTTAGCACGAAGATTAAACTTAAGAGAGCTTCCTCAATGCTTAGGATGCTCCAGAGAATGCTCCAAAGCTTGAGCAATTGAGATTGTGATGAAAATTTGAAGTGCAAGGAATGAGACTACCCAAGAACACCTATTTATAGCAAATGTGAGCCTCTCCAGATCATCCCAGGTGTTTTATGATGTATCCAGATGATAACAAGTGTCCTAGGTGGTATTAGAAACCAGCAAACAGTCCCTAGTTTCGAGTTATGTGAGTGTAAGGCTGAATTGAAGAAGGAAGGTGCAGAACCTGCACCTGTACATGGCTGCTGTGAAATTCAGGCCGTCGCGTCGCGCGGCCCCTAGGGGGAACCAACATCTCAAGTTTCAAACTTGACAGAATCAACCCCTGGACCTTTTAAAGCGTAACAACTCCTATTTTATGCACTTTTAACCCATAAAGTTTATATTTGGATGATCTTTAGGATATAGCTAAACATCATTAGGTCCGGTTTCGTTAAACGATAACCGAAAACACTAGTTTCACCATGTTAACGCTTTTAACCCTTTGTTTACGAAAGTTAACGTATTTAATACCAAACAATATCGAAACCTCGTGAATTTTTCGTCACTTGTTCTTGAGAGTATAATCAATCATTACAAAGCCCCAGGTTCGTTAAAAGGTCACTCAGAGGTAGTAATTTAACATGTTGACACGTTTAACCCCCGTGTCTTGTAAACTTTCATTTTCTTTCACAAACGGCTTCATACGTTTCACAATTTATTCGTTTAAGAGTATAAACATCGTGTAGGGTTGTTGAAAGGCATGGTTTTCATATGTTGACACTTTGGATCCTTTTACACATATCTTTTCCTTGTTTGTCAACTTTAGTCCCTCGAAATCAATTCATTTCACGTTTAGAGTTCATGACACGTGTCGTTACTACATTGGACATGATTTTGTGAGGTGTTACAAATAAAACGCCAAAAACAGAAGAAGTTGAATTATAAAATATTACTTGTTGGAACGATACGTGGCGTCAAACAAAATCACATCACCAAACACGTGGTAATTACGTTTGGCTTGATCGTCACACCAAAAAAGTCACTTCAAACAATTCTCTTCATCTAGGAAGTAATCATACCAGAAATTAGGCTGGGAATGTTTTTTTTTCATTCAAATGTCTCACAACCATATCGGCGTCATATTCCCCTATAAACAAGTTAATTTGCCTCTTATAGTTCTTAAATTCAACTTTACTTGCACCGACGTCTTCAAAACTGCCAAAACAAGTCTTCATAACATTAAACGCCTTGACGGGACCCAAATTCAGCTTAGACATGCTGTGTATAACATGCTTCTGGAGCTGAGTGAGGTGTCGTTCAGTTGGAAGAAAATGCTTATCAGGACGTTCAACAAGATCATTATTGTGCTCCTCGACAAACTTATACACCTTCCATGATCCAGCCTAAAAAAGAACACATAACAGTGCACCACAATCAGTCCTCTTTGAAAAGTTGGATCGCACTACTCGATCCTTTTGATTGGGGTCTAGGAGAGAACGGTGAAAAGTGTGAGAACGGATCCTGGCCCAACATGTGGCAGGGGGCGCTAATTGTTATGCGGGGGTCGATTGTCCTTTTATACGTTCCCTCCTTATTCGCGTTATAAATCTCTTTCAAATTAAAACTCCAAAGATATATTGTTAGTTGTTACCTCCTTTGCAAGCTTTCTCAGATCTATGGCGTTTAACGTGGATTCTGTTCGACAAAGTAAAATTCGTTGGCGTTTTCTATTTTTGTTCCAGCAAATCATGCAACATATATGGCGTTTTGTTCTTTTATCATTGTTCTATGGCGTTTTTTTTGTATTATTATTTTTATAATGTGTTGTATGATTTTCAATAGCGTTATTCAATTATGCAATTTAATCGCATTTTAATTGGTATTTAAACAATTATTAAGAACTCCAATTGGAGTTTTGAATATTAATTTTAATTGTCGTTTACGTTCTAGTATATTTATTATGTTTTTACGATCATTGGCGTTTTACATCTATTTGATTAGTTTTGAATTTTATTTAGTAGTATTTGTGAACATCAGTTATTACTATTTTGTTAATTTGTGTAAACATTAGTTTTGTTAATTATGGCATTTTCATTATGATGTTATATTTTGTTAATTATTTATGTTGTTAAGTGTTTTTAATTATTCATCTCATGGCTTTCTTATCATGTCGTTTTTAAATTATGTGTTTATTATGTCTTGTTTATTATTCAATTAATGGCGTTTTAATATATAATGTTATTACGAGACATCACTGTGTTTTTCTGATTTTTTTGTTCCTCACTGTGTTTTCTCATACGAAGTTTCTTCCTCGAGTCAAAGGCTTTGCCCCAAAACTGGATTACCATTTATCATTCCTGACGTCAATGAAGAATTAAAGCCCACAATGGACATGGTATTCTTAAGCCTCGATGGTTGTTATTCAATGAATGTTAAGTATGCCAAGGAGTGTGGGTTTTCAGTCAGGAAAGGGACTACAAAGACAAACTCTAAAGGTGTCTTACATATTAAGTATTACTTGTGTACGAGATCTGGGTTATACAAGGACAAGAAGGTTGATACATTGGACCCCAATCAAAAGGATCGAGTAGTGCGATCCAACTTTTCAAAGAGGACTGATTATGGTGCACTGTTATGTGTTCTTTTTGAGGCTGGATCATGGAAGGTGTATAAGTTTGTCGAGGAGCACAATCATGATCTTGTTGAACGTCCTGATAAGCATTTTCTTCCAACTGAACGACACCTCACTCAGCTCCAGAAGCATGTTATACACAGCATGTCTAAGCTGAATTTGGGTACCGTCAAGGCGTTTAATGTTATGAAGACTTGTTTTGGCGGTTTTGAAGACGTCGGTAGTAAAGTTAAATTTAAGAACTATAAGAGGCAAATTAACTTGTTTATAGGGGAATATGACGCCGATATGGTTGTGAGACATTTGAATGAAAAAAAACATTCCCAGCCTAATTTCTCGTATGATTACTTCACAGATGAAGAGAATTGTTTGAAGGGACTTTTTTTTGTGTGACGATCAAGCCAAACGTAATTACCACGTGTTTGGTGATGTGATTTCGTTTGATGCCACGTATCATTCCAACAAGTAATATTTTATAATTCAACTTCTTCTGTTTTTGGCGTTTTATTAGTTTACATGCAATGGCGTTTTATTAGCTTACATGCTATGGCGTTTTATATTAGCTTACATGCAATGGCGTTTTATTAGTTTACATGCTATGGCATTTTATTAGTTTACATGCAATAGCGTTTTATTATTGTTTCAGTTCTCATGGCGTTCATATGCAGATACTCTATGGTGTTTGTATCGTTCACTGGTATAGAAAATCATCACTGCAATGTTACATTTGGTGCAACATTATTGGCGTCGGAAACTGCTGATACGTATATTTGGTTGTTGAGAGTTTTTCTAAAAGCTGTTGGTTCTCAACCAAAAGTTGTTGTCACTGACAAGATCCAGCAATGAAGAAGGCTATTTCTGTTGTATTTGTTGACACGAGGCATCGGTTATGCATGTGGCATGTGATGCATAAAATTTCTCTGAAGGTTGTTATGATTTTTTACCTTTGGCGTTTTAGGATACACTGCGTTTTAAAATACATGGCATTCTTTACCTTGTTAGTGTTTTTTTAATTAAGTTTTGTCTTTGTGTTTTTTTATGCATGGCGTTTTCGTGTTATACATAGGTTGGTGTTAGGCTATGCAATTCCACCAATTTTAAAGAACGTATTTGTGGTGTTGTGTGGACGGATATTCTCATACCTGAAGAGTTTAAATCAGAATTGGAAGCGGTTATCGTAGAGTTCAATTTAGCAGATAATGACTGGCTATCTGATATTTTTGCACTCAGGGAATCTTGGATCCCTGCATACTATAGAATGGAGGAGATGTCGGGTCTTATGCGAACGACATCCAGGTCGGAGAGTGAGAATCATTTTTTGGGTCAAGTGTGCAATTCGAAAGCTACTCTTGTTGAGTTCATGACGCATTACGAGACTACAATAGAAGCACAGCGTCACACACACCGGAAAAATGATCATGAATCTCGATACAAACGACCCCAGTTGAAGAGTTGTTACCAATTGTTGGAAGGGCAAGCTGTTGAAATATACACAAAAAGTATTTTTTGTGACGTTCAAGCTGAGCTTATTGGAGTTGCGAATTGCATAAATCAACGTTATGAACATCAGCCTGATGGGTTTGTTAAGTTTTACGTAAATGACTTTCAACAGCCTTGTTCATCTTTATTTGAGGTAAATAATGGCGTTTTGGTTTTTATGGCATTTTCTGTTAATGGCGTTTTATCATATGCAATGTGTTTTTTTTTATTTTTTTAGACAAACATTCTATGCATGGCATTATAGAGATATTGTTTTTCGTGTTTTCAGGTAATGTTCCCTAAGTCTGATTGCACATGCAGTTGCTCATGCAGGCGTTTTGAACAGTTTGGTTTGCTATGTAGGCATATATTCTATGTTTTGAGAATTATGGACATTAGGGAATTTCCCAAACAATACATTCTGAATAGATGGCGCAAAGAGGCTTCCCCAAACTGCTCTCCTGAATACTCAATTAGTTGTGAATATATGACCGAGCTTGATCCTGATGTGCAAAGTATGATGCGAGATATTATTTTTTCAACGAAATATACTTTGAACCGTTTATCTGGTAATAAAGAGGAGCTATCTTTATACAAGGATCATTTTCAATCTTATATGAAGAAGGTTCAAGATATGCAGATTGTTGCTCCTCCCGCTAGTACTAGGGATAGATTTCCCGAGATAACCGGTCAATATAAAAACGACAAGAATCCGATAAGAGTCCCTGTTGGGTATAAATCCAAAGGTCCTGGTTCTCGGAAGCGTCTGAAATCTAAACAGGAGATAACAATCGACAAAAAGAAATCAAAGTCGAAACCCGGGGCCAAAGAAAGACAGTGTCAGAACTGCAAAGGCTATGGAAACTACGCATTGACATGCAAACAGGCCGTAATTAAAAGAAGATCGACAAGGTCTTCATGAGCCAGTGAAGAGTAGTTTGGCTTTTTGTATTTTTCATTCTTACAGAACACACACAGATGGTCTTCGAGAGCTAGTGTAGATTAGTTTGGCGTTTTGTATATTTCAGTCTTATAGAACACAGACAGATCTCAGTTTGGCGTTATACATCATATTATACATCATTTTTTTTGCATCTTTTTTTTCTACCTATTTGTTCATAATATGTTACTTCGAAGTTACTTAACCAACAATATAAGATCGGACAAGGAAATCAAACGCCCAAAAAAAAAGAATAACGCCACTAAATAAAACTACCATAAACTTCTAATTTTGGTCGTGCTAAACTCAATAGTGTTTTGCTAAACGAGATGGATAACATTGTTAATCACCAGTCAAGAAAGATGTGTAACAATGTTATCCATCCCGTTTAGCTAAACTTTATTTGAGAACAAAAACAGAATCTCCATGAAATGGCGTTTTTGAAGTTTTATGGTTTTTGTATGTTTTGGCGTTTATATTGAGGATCTTGTTCATTACATAGAGCGGAAGTTTATTGAGAAAATAGTGTGTATCAAAGAAACATGGATTGGAATCTTTGATATTTTGGTTTTTTTGGCGTTTATAAGATGAATGGTACAGAGGAAAATATAAGTTTTTGGGGTTTTTGTGTGGATTTTAGTAGTTATGAGAGTTTGTTTATATAGGAAGTTTTTGGCGCGTATTTTAGGCGCAATTTTTATTACAGTAAATGCTAGTAATTAAGTTCCGTCGTTTCAGTACTGTTTGTTCAGCTTTATCGGTTAAAAACAAAGTTTGGCGTTTTATATCTATGGCGTTATATTATGATGAAGTGTGCTATGTGTGTTAAGGCGGGATTTTAATAGCGTGAGTTTGGCGTTTTATGTTACGTCAAAAGACCCTTTTACCCTTAATGAAGCGCGCCAGATTAATAAAAGTGATTTTATTTACGAAAACGCCACCGCGTCGTCTAGTCCATAGATTGTTTTGATCTGACGATCCATAAGCGTTCTCTCCGTTCTCACACTTTTGGGCGTTTTCTCTAAATCCTGACCCTATATATATACTAGTGGGGAACCCGCGCGTTGCTGTGGGAGCGACAATTTGCTTATTTTTTAGTTGAAATGATAGACAATTCCGCTACTTACTATCAGTGTGGGACTTACATACAACTAATAAGAAGTAAAAAAATCATGAAAACTTTCAAAAAGATCAATCTATTCTAAGAAATTTGTTGTTGTGACATGCGTGACAACATGATCTCAATTGATGCATCATCTGTGGCAGAGACATATGAGCTCTTCAACTATATTCTTCTAACTATTATGTTTTTTTTTTCTTCATAAAACTTCAACAATTCAATATCTTACTGGGTTTTACCCAATTCAAACAAAATAAGTGTAATGCATGAGATTATATAAAATAAATAGTGATTAAAGTGTATGGAATTACCGATTATTTGCCGGTTGTCACAGCGCACCAAAGGACAAACCAGAGAAGTGTAAAAAGGAAGAAAAAACAAACACGATGGCTTTAGGGTTTAGTACCTAGTTACATGTCGTACAATGTGAATTATCTGCGAGATGCAATACGCAAAGCTTCGTTCCATCATTCCAAAGCGACTTTTAATGTTCTTTTATCCAAATAACAAGCCTCGATGAGAACTCGGATAGCAAAAAAAAAACGAAAAACGTTAGAATCCCGAATTTACTATTTTTGAGAGCTTGGTTGAGCACCATCGCCAACTGACCCAACAACATCCACAGTCTTATCAGCACCATCAGCAATGAAAATGAAAATCAAAACCCGAGTTAGAGTTGAGTGTTCATCTCTAATATTTTTGTTATTCTGCATGTTTTTTCTTTAATGAAATTAGTTTTCCACAACTTATCATTTGACTACAAATGGATTATCTTTTGTCTTTATGGTTAGCCAAGTAGGATGATGTATTTCAACTTTCGAGCAACAATATTTGATATTGAGGTATAGGGTAAGGTTATTGTAAAAAAGGTTAAAAATGTGAGAAGTGTGAGAAATATTGTTGAGATGACATGTGTCCTCAATCTAAATTAATTCAAAATGGTAAACAAGTAATTTTATCATTGATTCAATTAATTCAAACCTTCCATAACCGCCACCTTATTTATAGGAATATGATTTTTTTAAAAGATCTCTATAAGAACACTATGAATAATACTGCAACCACCATTCAGCACGTATATAACACCATTCAATAATTATATAACATCATTCAATAAGTATATAACACCATTCAATAAGTATAAAACACCATTTTAAAGATCTCTATAAAAACACTACGAATAACACTGCAAAATCACCATAAGCACATATATAACACCATTCAATAATTATATAACACAATTCAATAAGTATATAACACCATTCAATAATTATATAACACCATTCAATAAGTATATAACACCATTCAATAAGTATATAACACTATTAAAGACACTACCTCCATTTCCATAATGTGTTCTAAATATAATGTTCATAGTATGGTTATTGTACATGGTGTTTTAAACCTGCATGCATGGTGTTTTACATCTGCATGCTAGTAGATGTTCTAGATTCCATATGTTAAAACACCATGGTATTTTAAACCTACATTCCAGTAGATGTTCTTCGCATGTTCATCATATAGTGTTTTACACTTGCATTCTAGTATTTGTTTAAAACACCACGCTTTGAATCACAATACAATTAAAACACCACTGTATGAACATAGACAAAACATCATGGACTAAACATCTAATCGAAACATATTTTTTACTCTATATAAGTGATGTGTAAAATGTTTAATATATTTTGAAAACACTAAATTAAATGGTCAAACTAGCTTAATTACACATAATCGGCAAGTGCACCGGTCGTTATGTAGTCAAGTCGGTAAGACCGAGTATCAATCCGTGGACACAATGGCGCGACTCTCGATACTAAACTTTTGTCGAGTCCTAGTCTAATAATTTCGAGATGGATTTTTAGATTTTTAATCAACTAAGAAAATTAACTAAGAAAGCAGACAAGCAAACAGAACACAGATAGCAGATTTGGGTGCAGTCAGATGATGGGAAAGTAGCTACCTAGGCAAGATGCATGTCAATTCACTCACGGTTCTTGGAATGGAATAACTAAGTTTTGGCTACCGGGATCTTAAGGTTCACTAAACAAGACCTAAACTGGCTGGCAGACCATTCTCCAAACAGGTCGCAATCTAGGGTCATGATAAGTGTATAAACTCACCGGTTAATGTCAGATCACCTCTCGGTCTCTCTAACTAGGTTATGGTACCCAAAGTCTAGATTACCTCTCGGTCTCACTAGAAACGGTACATCCTGGTAGTGTAAGGGATGTACGGGGTGGTGACTCTAATTAGGTTCTAACACGGTTTGCTAAAAAACACAAGAAAACCTAGGGTAATTCACTCTCGTGCAATTAACACCTAAACCGTCTAATGACTAAGACAACCCGACATCTAATCTCCTCTCGGTCTCAAAGATGGTAGAATATTTAATTACCAAATAGTTTATTAATTTGTTCCTAGGGTTTACTACGTCTAGCAACCACAAGATTTAGTCGAAAACACAAAGTTAACGAAATCACCTAACCCTAGCTTCAATTAATACACAATTAATTTTAACCAAGAAAAAGGTTGAACAAAAATAAACTATCAATTATTAAATACGCATGCACATTAGAACCATGACAAGAGCACTTTTACCATAACACTGAGCCAAAACAATAATTAAACAAACCAAGAAACCGCAAATAAACTAACAATTATCCATGACCTAGGTAGCACAAAGAAATTTAGCCAAGCATATTTAAGAATGAAACACAAATAAATTCAAAGTCATTCACAGCAGAAAACATGTTAAAGTATTGAGTTTTAACAAATCAAAAACAATAAAACGTATTCTAACCGTAAAGCAATAAACTTTTTGCTAAAACCTTCAATCCTGATCCTTCTCTTTCTTCGAAACACCAAAATTTCGTTCCTGATGTGCTCCCAAATTTCTTCTGCCGTATCGTCTGATGTTCCGTCTGTACTCTTTCTTTTCAATTCGTGCGCATGTATATATCCTCCTTCAACCAAAGTCACCGACTTCCCTTTATTTAGTCAACTTGCCATCCAAGATAATTCCATCTGAACCCTCTCTTGCGTTTTCATAAGCCTATTTGTCGAAATTGCAGCCCAACTCAAAAAGAATAATAATAATGCCTTCTTTTCCCTTTTTTAATTGTTAACCATAATTTAGAATTCACGTATGAATTCTTGTCTTGTCTTGCATATCATCTTAGAATTAATTTCAACTTTGATCATTATGTCACTTTTAGTCCCTCAAAATTCATGAGCTATTTTTAAACAACTTTCCTTTAATTGCAATTCAACCCTTCGAGTTTCAGCTTCATTTAATATTTCCCGATTCTTCACACATTAATCGTTTAAGCTCGTTTTTTTCATTCCTTTTCACACCGGGACCTGTAACAATAATAAAATAATAAAATATATGTCTAGATATTATAAGAATGACTCTAAACTATTAAAATAATATACAAAATACACAAGGAAAATAAGATGCGTTTGCAACACATCAAACATCCCCACACTTAAACATTTTTCGTCCCTGAAAAAGACTTATGCAAACGGAATCAGAATCAAATTAATGTTCGGGCACAAAAGCTAGTTTACTTTATTAAAATTAAAACATGTGTTAACCGCGATTGCAAGTATACTTGTCCTCTTAAACCCAAACCCGGTTCCAAGCCTTATCATGCAATTTATGTTCAGGTGCGGTCAATCTACCTAGGGTCTCACACTAAGAATCGCAAGTCCACCTAATCCCCCCTCAGGCTTATAGGACAAAAGGAACAACCACTGGGTTATTTTCTAACCGTTTTATACTAAGATCAAGAGAGTTTAAAATCAAATCTTTTCTAATTTCTCTTTTTTTTTCTTTCTTTTGAGCTTAGACGTTGCTTTTACCTAACCCAGAGGCAATCCGGTTGTAGAGTCGCTATCCCCAACCAAGATTACAATAGGCGTCGGTAATTTTTTTTTTTTTGCAATTTTGATTTCACACATCCTAGAGGTATTCCGGTTGTAGAGTCGCTATCCCCAACCAAGATTACATAGGCCTGCGCTACTTTTCTTAGTTTCTAGCTCATTTATTTCGTTATTATTTTTTTTCTTTTCTTTCAACGAGATATGATAAGAAACTCTAACGATCTTAGCTTATAACGGCATCCCTTATGCTATTATTGGCGGTTTCAATTTCCCCACTTATCTTGATGAAAACCCACTAGTAAACCGACAATTAATGTATATTAAGATCAAAGGAACCTAGAACCGAATCGGGCCTACTCACACATCCCAAATTAGACACAAGCTCAACTTTTTATTCTCATATTATTATTATTTGAAACCCAAACATACCTGATTTTTCTATCATTTTCCGTTTTTATTTTTGCAAACATCTCAAACAGGAACATTTTCTATTTTTTCAATTTTTTTTATTTTTAAATTTTTAATTTTTTTTTATTTTTGTATTTTTTTTATGACTCAAAAAATAAGACCTAAACGATAGTTTCCCATCCCCACACTTAAACTCTACATTGCCCTCAATGTAGGATGGAAACTGACTCAAAAGACTAAAATAAATAAGAAATAAAAAGACTTAGGGCAAATTGGAAAAGACTTAGCTGGTTTTATGACGCGTAAGCTCCAAACTCTCGTCTGGTCCAGCTCGATCGTATAGCATTTCGGTTGCGATCGACTTTGACTCTGACTAGTACACTTGGTAAATTCCTTGAAATTTGCTAAGCAGCTCCAAAAACACCTGAATGGAGATTGAGTACGGGTGGTACGATTCAAACCTGCATAAACAAAAACTAGCAAAACCAAAGCAGTACCGACTCAAAAACTACTAACTTAGACTCATGGTACAAAATAAACGACTCAATATACAAAAAGAATAGAAAACTGCAAACAAACCGAACAAACTATACAAACTCTACAAAACCTCCCCACACTCAAACTCTATCAGGAGGTTTCTCCTTTATCCAGCCCCGGTCCAACCCGTTTAGTTCCACTCGTTCTTTATTGTTTATTAAGATTTTTAGAATGGAATTTAGAAACTGTTTAAAATTCTCGAATGGGTCGGACCACCAATATTTAAACTTACCTGGACCAAACCTGATTCGAGGCATGTAATGAGAAGAGTGGTGTCGAGTAGACTTCAGCGCTTCCATCTCCTTCTTTCTTCGGCACCATCCCCGAATCTCCGCGAAAGGTCTGTCCAGGCTCCTTTTCGCCTTCTCCCGTGTCTTCGATCGTGGTGGGCGTCCATCTCCTGGATTCTCTACGGGCCGGCTATCAAACTCCTCATCCGCTCGCTTCGCTGCTGAGTTTGGTGACTCTTTGAACTCCATAGTCGGCTTCTCCATCAATAATGCTTCTAGTTCAGTCAAATCGCTGGGTCAAATCGCTCTTCATCTACGAGAGTTGGTAAACCACCCAACTCGTCACCAAACTCCTCCTCCCATGATAGAGTATGATCATCCCCCACTTCTGATGCGTCAGACATGTCCCATATCGGGTTAGTGGGGTAACAACAATCCTCATAATCGTCCATACTATCGGGAGGCTGCGCACCTTCTTCCATCGGGGCGGTGTAGTCAGCCATCTCTAACTCGGCCTCTTCTACTACCCCCTCATCATCACTCCAGAAACCATCGTCGGTATTCCATGGCGTGGGACACCAATGGCTGGAATTAGCGACTTATTGAACCGGAGGTGAGACTTCAATGTCCATTATCGTCTCCGGCTCTATATCCGATAGCTCTGGGTCGCCTTGAAGCTCTTCAACTGCATCGTCATCCTCTTCTTCTCTTCCATCGCTTTCTTCGCCTTCCAATGGCGTCTCCTTGTCAGTAGGCTCGATGGTATATATCATCTCGTCATTCGTGAACCACACCAAATCTTCCGGCCAATATGTAGTATCGGGCATTACCCATCGAAAGGCGACCGGACAATCTTCATACTGATGCGGTCCACCGCAGCCCTGACACTCCGGATCCACTTGCTGAATCCTCCAATTATCCGCCAATAGCTGCAGTAACACGAGCGCTTGCTCCGAAAAGGCGAGCATGTCGGGAAATCTCTGATCCCCTTGGTCTCTTGTCGTTTCAGTTTTCTGAATGAAGCCTGTAATTGCATACGCAAACTTCGTAACACAGGGAGGGTACCCCGTTTGAATTGGGCAATATTTAGTGTAATGGTCCCCTCCATAGATTAAGCACATGATATTAAAACTAAATGATCAACAAAAAAAAGAAAAAACGAAAGAAAAAAAAATATCTACAAAAACGACTAGACACACTAACCTACGACTCAATATACAAAAAGACCAATTAAACAAATAAGATCAGTCAAAGCTAATAACGCAATCGCCTAAGTGTCCCCGGCAACGGCGCCAAAAACTTGATGTGTAAAATGTTTAATATATTTTTAAAACACTAAATTAAATGGTCAAACTAGCTTAATTACACATAATCGGCAAGTGCACCGGTCGTTATGTAGTCAAGTCGGTAAGACCGAGTATCAATCCGTGGACACAATGGCGCGACTCTCGATACTAAACTTTTGTCGAGTCCTAGTCTAATAATTTCGAGATGGATTTTTAGATTTTTAATCAACTAAGAAAATTAACTAAGAAAGCAGACAAGCAAACAGAACACAGATTGCAGATTTGGGTGCAGTCAGATGATGGGAAAGTAGCTACCTAGGCAAGATGCATGTCAATTCACTCACGGTTCTTGGAATGGAATAACTAAGTTTTGGCTACCGGGATCTTAAGGTTCACTAAACAAGACCTAAACTGGCTGGCAGAGCATTCTCCAAACAGGTCGCAATCTAGGGTCATGATAAGTGTATAAACTCACCGGTTAATGTCAGATCACCTCTCGGTCTCTCTAACTAGGTTATGGTACCCAAAGTCTAGATTACCTCTCGGTCTCACTAGAAACGGTACATCCTGGTAGTGTAAGGGATGTACGGTTTGGTGACTCTAATTAGGTTCTAACACGGTTTGCTAAAAAACACAAGAAAACCTAGGGTAATTCACTCTCGTGCAATTAACACCTAAACCGTCTAATGACTAAGACAACCCGACATCTAATCTCCTCTCGGTCTCAAAGATGGTAGAATATTTAATTACCAAATAGTTTATTAATTTGTTCCTAGGGTTTACTACGTCTAGCAACCACAAGATTTAGTCGAAAACACAAAGTTAACGAAATCACCTAACCCTAGCTTCAATTAATACACAATTAATTTTAACCAAGAAAAATGTGGAACAAAAATAAACTATCAATTATTAAATACGCATGCACATTAGAACCATGACAAGAGCACTTTTACCATAACACTGAGCCAAAACAATAATTAAACAAACCAAGAAACCGCAAATAAACTAACAATTATCCATGACCTAGGTAGCACAAAGAAATTTAGCCAAGCATATTTAAGAATGAAACACAAATAAATTCAAAGTCATTCACAGCAGAAAACATGTTAAAGTATTGAGTTTTAACAAATCAAAAACAATAAAACGTATTCTAATCGTAAAGCAATAAACTTTTTGCTAAAACCTTCAATCCCGATCCTTCTCTTTCTTCGAAACACCAAAATTCCGTTCCTGATGTGCTCCCAAATTTCGTCTGCCGTATCGTCTGATGTTCCGTCTGTACTCTTTCTTTTCAATTCGTGCGCATGTATATATCCTCCTTCAACCAAAGTCACCGACTTCCCTTTATTTAGTCAACTTGCCATCCAAGGTAATTCCATCTGAACCCTCTCTTGCGTTTTCATAAGCCCATTTGTCGAAATTGCAGCCCAACTCAAAAAGAATAATAATAATGCCTTCTTTTCCCTTTTTAATTGTTAACCATAATTTAGAATTCACGTATGAATTCTTGTCTTGTCTTGCATATCATCTTAGAATTAATTTCAACTTTGATCATTATGTCACTTTTAGTCCCTCAAAATTCATGAGCTATTTTTAAATAACTTTCCTTTAATTGCAATTCAACCCTTCGAGTTTCAGCTTCATTTAATATTTCCCGATTCTTCACACATTAATCGTTTAAGCTCGTTTTTTTCATTCCTTTTCACACCGGGACCTGTAACAATAATAAAATAATAAAATATATGTCTAGATATTATAAGAATGACTCTAAACTATTAAAATAATATACAAAATACACAAGGAAAATAAGATGCGTTTGCAACACATCAAACATCCCCACACTTAAACATTTTTCGTCCCTGAAAAAGACTTATGCAAACGGAATCTGTAACACCCGTTCTTATAAATTAAGGTTTAACGTATTATTTACGAAAAACAAACATGTAATTAAGATTACATATGCACCGGAAATTTCGGGTTTATTAAAAACTTGTATGACCTTTGTTCATTTTATACAATAAATCGTATAAAACGTGTTTATACGATCACCCATACATATGAGAATTCGTATTTACTAAAACATTTTAACATGTTGCGTTTATAACGTGGCAACTAGTATAGTGCGGAAGCTTGATTCTTGACTGTGTTCGGTTCTTCATTGTGCTTGATCGTCCGTTGATGCTAAATCAATACCTGAAACTCATAAAACATGAGTTGGGTTAGTCATACGTATCTTAGAACGTATTTAAACAAGTTCGGAGTTCGAAATAAACGAAATACGAAAAATTCAGATTTTCTGTCACTGGCTTACGGACCGTAAGACTAGACCCTTACGGTCCGTAACAATGTCTCGCGACACGCGACGTCTACAGGTCGATCTGTCGCGCCACGCGGGAGATCCACTTTTCCAGCAGCTTCACAGCTGAGACCTGCATTTTCAGCAACGCTTGTTTTTACGGAAACGGTCATAACTTCTTCGTTATTGATCCGTTTTACCCGATTCTTTTTTCTACACGACCGTAATTTAATTACCCATCTAGTGGAGTTGAGATCCGACATCCGGATTAAATAAATTTGACACTTTTAGGCCTTCGGCTTATTATCTTTTCACCAAATTTTGACCCGACTATGTGTTTATCAAACAAACATGTTTATTTGACCACCATTCACCATGAACCCTTTAATTCTAGTATTGTAAATCATATTAAGTACTGAGCACGGGTTTCTACGCAATTATTTACCCGTTTTTGTTCAAAATCTTATTTTGACCCGTTAAGGGTATATACGACCATTTTAGCATGAACTATACTCTTATCCCATATGCCTCATAACTCCACCCGTGTCTTATTGATTTGTCTTCCACCACAACTATGAATGTGGTGGGTTTAACGAAATGGACCTTTTATTCCGAGTTTTATCCCTCGGAAATGTTATTTTGCGGCAATACACATTTTAAGTATTTAACCCTTGAAAGTTTTATGTCTACAACTTTTGCACGCATTCAAGGGTTACCAAAATCATAAAATAAGTTCCTAAACAACCTTTATAGGTTGTTTACCCAATTTGCCCTTCAAGGGTTTTTTTTTTTTTAGTAATCTTTAATCCTTCATTTTTGCGAATGAAGGATTTCACTATCAATTGGGCCTTATTTGCACTTTTAAATATATGTTCATACAAGTGTACCTGGCTCGGATCAACGTATAGACCCGTTTATACCTCGCATTTATTAACCAATATTCCATAGCGTCGCAATTATCCCAGAATTGCTACTCGTTCCTGTTTACATATGACTTGACAACCAAGATTAGTCATTATTGTCAAATGGTGTTATCATCACCATTTGACCCGTTTGGCTCATATGACCAAACATTTACATATGTGGTAAAACGAGGTTTTAAATTTCAAATTTACACATCCGGCCTATGTCGGATGTTACCACTTGACCCCTCTTTTTCTCTTTAACTCATTTCTTACAAATTTGACCCGTTCGGCTTACGCCATGGGTGCCCTTTTTATTGTCAATTTACATTAGTCGACACTTGACTAAATTTCCATTTTTACCCCTTTTTCTCAATGTTAGATTACACTACGCGGTAATCTTATCAAAACTCATAATCTCTTAGTCATTACATGACCAATTTACCGATTTATCCTTTTTACCATAAACCGTGGTTTTTATCATCTTTATATGTTCCGACTCGTATCAATCGCGTCGGAATCCATATTTTCAATATTATCATTCTTGCATCTATAACATATAGAATGAACAAGTAATCTACATAATTATGTAAGTTTCACTTACCTTGCATCCGAGCTACGTTTTTCTTCCATGCTTGACTTGTTTGACCCGCTTTCACTCCAAGCTTCCACCTAGCTTGTTACGCGTCAAACTATCATCATCGTTTTCAAGGTGGTTAGTTTAATCATACTCTAATACGATTATTCCACCTTATGCATTTCATATCAAAATTGCTATTTATCGTATTATAGGTCAGTTTGACCTTTTTAATAGTCAAATGCCCATTAGTATGCTAATTGCATTTTCGAGTTACCAACTAGTTTTAGCATTCTTTAATTACCCGGTAGGCGTTATCTTTAGACCTCCGTTTTAACCAAAGTTCTAATCGCGTTTAGCACATTTAGAACTCTTTTTAATCACATTTTGCATAATAGCCGAAACATCACAACTAGGTGTTTTAACTACAAAATTCTAGTTTCGAGCCTTCTTTGAGGCATTTCAACGAACACCTTAAGGGCAGAATTTTACATGTTTATTTATCATGTCTCTAGCTTATCTCTTAGCCCAAATTTCACATAAATCAACCATCTTACAAAGTGGTTAACTTCTATAATTTCTGAAATCACTTCAAAATTGTCAATTTACACTAGATCAATAATCTATTTCCTAGTGTTCATCATATTAACATAAAACCCACTTAGCTTATCAATGGATCATCATGAATCTCATAGATTATCCAACAATCTAACATGTTATTGACTAGGTTTTTCTCCTAGACATCATATTACTTCAAGATTCACTCATGCATGACATAATCAAGCTCAATTTCAGTTTCTTACAAATAACCTAGAATTTAAGATGGATCAAAACGTCACAATTTTACATACCTTGTGATCCTTTCAACTAGGTGTTCATGAATACGAGCTTGGATTTCGATTTGGGACTGATTTGGCCTCTCAATTTCTTGGATTTAAGCAAGTTAGGGTTGAACAAAGGAACTCCTTTGCTCCTGTGGAAGACATCGACCAGAACACACACTCAAGGTGTGTGTTTTGGTGTAGAGAGTTTTATTTAATTAAAACTTGTCTCTAGTTTGTCCCTTATGGCCCCTCTAATTCACCCAAGTTACATTGAGTGTATTTTAACCAATTTCTTTATTACTACAAGACTTGTAATTTAACTAGGTTATTTACTTCCTAGTTATTTTATCTTGTTCATAACGGATATTTAATATATATATACGAAACCTATATATTTTTGGGGTGTTTCCCTACCCGTTATATTTTAAGTCCCGTCAACTCGGACCTTTTATATACTTTGTTTTCCTCAAAGTATTTACCCTTCTTTTAATTAACATCAAGTTTATTTATTTAAATCCTAATATTCGTCGGGTAAATTTTACTACTAACGGTACTTTACCCGTCTTTTAGTATTAACGCGATTTGATTACCAAACCCGTTTTCGGGGTGTTACAAGTCTACCCCCCTTAGAGAGGTTTCGTCCTCGAAACCTTTTCTTACATAACTCATTGAGTTTAAACTCAATGTATTTGATACGAGATATCATTTAAACATTACTTATACTTTTAACCAATTATTAGTATTACCAGATAAGCATGGTAACATCTCTTTGGTCACTAATTGTCTACGTATCTCATATGACTTAGTGCAACTTAAAATAACGTAATCTCGTTATTTCCACTAGTTTAGTTAACTTAGCGATATCTATCGCTTTCATATATTATCGAATTCCTTACGAATCCGTTATTTTGACCCGTTTAAAGATCTTTAGTGAAATCTTTCACTTTTAGCAACAAATTCTTTTGTTTTCAAATTTATCTATCCGGTTCAGCTATACCGAATCCACCGCTTACAAGCAAACCAAATTTCTTGATTTGAATCGCTGACCTTAACCGGTCTCATTAACTAGTCTTATTAGTTCAGTTACTTTTATCACTCGCTTGGTTATAATGTGATTTTACTTCACATTACATTTCCTAACCGTGATCGTGTCACATCATGTTTAATTTGTATCAACCTTTCATTTTTGAAAATATCACTTTTCGAATATATCATCTTGCGCCTATCAGTGTCAAGACTTGTATCTTTCATGCTTACTATTTAAATTCCTATCAGAATTTATGTTTGTAAAACATTATTTCTTACTAAAACCGAAGTTTTAGTTTTAGGATCTTTTCTTTAACTTGTGTCAATCACCCATACTGGGGTATTGACAGTCCGTAATTTAATCCTTTACAGTTTTAGTTTTATGCGGGGATTCTTAACTGATTTCCTCGCTTTATCTAATCTAACCCGTAGGTTTTATCACTTAGCCTTATGGGCTATTTTTTTTTTTTATTATTAGACATTCACCTCTTTAGGGCGAAGTCCTTATAACTTCTTTCTAATCATGACCCGTGGGTCGTTTTAGTCCGTAGATCTCTCATTTGTTTATAACCCTAAAGGTTATGTTGATCCCGTAGATCACTCTTTTTACTCGTGTCTTATTAAAATGTATATTAGGTGTCTAAGCACTCTTTTTACGTTTGAAAATCATTTGTCTCAAGCTTACCGTTATCCGGCTTGCGCTTACTTATGCCTTCAAGCATTATACTTTATTCAACTCGTTCAATCTCAAAATAGTTGAATATAATTATCAAAATTTCTGTTTACGAAATTTTATGGTCTTTTAGTCATAACTCATAATCCGAGTCTTTTGACTTTAAATTCGTGTTCTCGTTTCTCGGTTTACGCATGTGTTTAAATCCTTACCCATCAACCGGGTACTTTACCGAAGTCATTACTAGTGCAAGCATTCCGGTATACATCAAGTTTTCGTTTTAATTTGTTTGGTTGTCTTAGCGGAAGCCCTCGCTTTTATTCAACCAAATCTTTATTCTTTATTTGACCATCCTTGACAGTCTTTTAAACTATGAATGATGATTATCATCATCATCATTTCTTTACTACGACCAAAGTCAATGATTTTGATCGTTTTTCTCGTGTGGGCAATACCTTTGTTTCTATGACCCCGCGGGTCATTTATACTTTGGTTTTACAATGCCCCTTTTGTCTACCATGGTTTTTTCATCAAAAATGACTTATGTCACGAATTTCCTTGGGTCTTTTATTTCCATGTGCGCCATACATCGTTTTTATGGTTCCCGCGAAAACCATTTATACGAGTATGCCCATAAGATTTCTTGACCCTAAGGATCCTTTAAATTTCATTCATCTTGACCTTACTACATCGGACATAACTGCGCTCATTATAAGAAGCTCATGCTATCATGTGTTCACTACTTACTTGGCCAGAGTAAGCGATCAACACGTGGTACGCGTGACCTTATTATAATTACCACATCACGTCCCATGTAAGTAACTCCTCAAATTATCTCCATGTTTATGGTTTCATTTGGTAAAACTTTATTTAATTGTTAGTTAACAATTATTAGTTTTAGTCGTTTATCCTTGAACATGTACAATGTCCCTTTTTATAGACATTTATTCACATTCATTGATGTGATCATTACTTTTCTCAATAGGATTTATATTGAGAATACTTACTTGGATGATCACTCTCGTCCAAGTTTCTATATAAACAAGTCTTGTTATTCATTTGTTATTCATCATTGTGAATAACACATTTCCTATTAAATTTCTCTTGGAAATCAGGTTTTCCAAGTTCTATCATATGTGTATGCAACCGTTATTACTTACATGTTTGTTGCATATAACGACTCATGCGATTAAATTTAAAAGTGTGCACCTGGTAATGCTTGCCCCAACGGGCTTCTCTTGGCATTAGTCTTGTTCGCGACCGTTACGCGATTTTGTCCTCGATGAGCATGCTCCTCTTGTCATACTTCGGACCGTTCCATCATCATATCCATAATTTGTTTGACTCTCGTCGTCTCCAAACGCGAGTGTCCTTTAGTTTAAACATTTGCAAAAGTCAGTAACGTCAACTTCAATAACCGCCCGTATTATAATACAAGGCTTTTTTTTTTTACTATACGCGTCAACGCGCGTATTTTCGTCAACTATTTCAATCACTTTAATTGGGGTAACGTGTATCACACGATAGCCCTATGTGTTGTTTACAACACTTTAGCATGCTAAACTATTAACATACATGTACTTACCGGATTTGCGATCAAGCCTCGAACCGAACACCAATCTTTATTAAGAGCATAAGGTTTAAGTCCAAGCATGGTTTTCCCCCACCGTACTTGAATCTCTTAAACCAAGGCTCTGATACCAACTTGTAACACCCGTTCTTATAAATTAAGGTTTAACGTATTATTTACGAAAAACAAACATGTAATTAAGATTACATATGCACCGGAAATTTCGGGTTTATTAAAAACTTGTATGACCTTTGTTCATTTTATACAATAAATCGTATAAAACGTGTTTATACGATCACCCATACATATGAGAATTCGAATTTACTAAAACATTTTAACATGTTGCGTTTATAACGTGGCAACTAGTATAGTGCGGAAGCTTGATTCTTGACTGTGTTCGGTTCTTCATTGTGCTTGATCGTCCGTTGATGCTAAATCAATACCTGAAACTCATAAAACATGAGTTGGGTTAGTCATACGTATCTTAGAACGTATTTAAACAAGTTCGGAGTTCGAAATAAACGAAATACGAAAAATTCAGATTTTCTGTCACTGGCTTACGGACCGTAAGACTAGACCCTTACGGTCCGTAACAATGTCTCGCGACACGCGACGTCTACAGGTCGATCTGTCGCGCCACGCGGGAGATCCACTTTTCCAGCAGCTTCACAGCTGAGACCTGCATTTTCAGCAACGCTTGTTTTTACGGAAACGGTCATAACTTCTTCGTTATTGATCCGTTTTACCCGATTCTTTTTTCTACACGACCGTGATTTAATTACCCATCTAGTGGAGTTGAGATCCGACATCCGGATTAAACAAATTTGACACTTTTAGGCCTTCGGCTTATTATCTTTTCACCAAATTTTGACCCGACTATGTGTTTATCAAACAAATATGTTTGTTTGACCACCATTCACCATGAACCCTTTAATTCTAGTATTGTAAATCATATTAAGTACTGAGCACGGGTTTCTACGCAATTATTTACCCGTTTTTGTTCAAAATCTTATTTTGACCCGTTAAGGGTATATACGACCATTTTAGCATGAACTATGCTCTTATCCCATATGCCTCATAACTCCACCCGTGTCTTATTGATTTGTCTTCCACCACAACTATGAATGTGGTGGGTTTAACGAAATGGACCTTTTATTCCGAGTTTTATCCCTCGGAAATGTTATTTTGCGGCAATACACATTTTAAGTATTTAACCCTTGAAAGTTTTATGTCTACAACTTTTGCACGCATTCAAGGGTTACCAAAATCATAAAATAAGTTCCTAAACAACCTTTATAGGTTGTTTACCCAATTTGCCCTTCAAGGGTTTTTTTTTTTTTTAGTAATCTTTAATCCTTCATTTTTGCGAATGAAGGATTTCACTATCAATTGGGCCTTATTTGCACTTTTAAATATATGTTCATACAAGCGTACCTGGCTCGGATCAACGTATAGACCCGTTTATACCTCACATTTATTAACCAATATTCCATAGCGTCGCAATTATCCCAGAATTGCTACTCGTTCCTGTTTACATATGATTTGACAACCAAGATTAGTCATTATTGTCAAATGGTGTTATCATCACCATTTGACCCGTTTGGCTCATATGACCAAACATTTACATATGTGGTAAAACGAGGTTTTAAATTTCAAATTTACACATCCGGCCTATGTCGGATGTTACCACTTGACCCCTCTTTTTCTCTTTAACTCATTTCTTACAAATTTGACCCGTTCGGCTTACGCCATGGGTGCCCTTTTTATTGTCAATTTACATTAGTCGACACTTGACTAAATTTCCATTTTTACCCCTTTTTCTCAATGTTAGATTACACTACGCGGTAATCTTATCAAAACTCATAATCTCTTAGTCATTACATGACCAATTTACCGATTTATCCTTTTTACCATAAACCATGGTTTTTATCATCTTTATATGTTCCGACTCGTATCAATCGCGTCGGAATCCATATTTTCAATATTATCATTCTTGCATCTATAACATATAGAATGAACAAGTAATCTACATAATTATGTAAGTTTCACTTACCTTGCATCCGAGCTACGTTTTTCTTCCATGCTTGACTTGTTTGACCCGCTTTCACTCCAAGCTTCCACCTAGCTTGTTACGCGTCAAACTATCATCATCGTTTTCAAGGTGGTTAGTTTAATCATACTCTAATACGATTATTCCACCTTATGCATTTCATATCAAAATTGCTATTTATCGTATTATAGGTCAGTTTGACCTTTTTAATAGTCAAATGCCCATTAGTATGCTAATTGCATTTTCGAGTTACCAACTAGTTTTAGCATTCTTTAATTACCCGGTAGGCGTTATCTTTAGACCTCCGTTTTAACCAAAGTTCTAATCGCGTTTAGCACATTTAGAACTCTTTTTAATCACATTTTGCATAATAGCCGAAACATCACAACTAGGTGTTTTAACTACAAAATTCTAGTTTCGAGCCTTCTTTGAGGCATTTCAACGAACACCTTAAGGGCAGAATTTTACATGTTTATTTATCATATCTCTAGCTTATCTCTTAGCCCAAATTTCACATAAATCAACCATCTTACAAAGTGGTTAACTTCTATAATTTCTGAAATCACTTCAAAATTGTCAATTTACACTAGATCAATAATCTATTTCCTAGTGTTCATCATATTAACATAAAACCCACTTAGCTTATCAATGGATCATCATGAATCTCATAGATTATCCAACAATCTAACATGTTATTGACTAGGTTTTTCTCCTAGACATCATATTACTTCAAGATTCACTCATGCATGACATAATCAAGCTCAATTTCAGTTTCTTACAAATAACCTAGAATTTAAGATGGATCAAAACGTCACAATTTTACATACCTTGTGATCCTTTCAACTAGGTGTTCATGAATACGAGCTTGGATTTCGATTTGGGACTGATTTGGCCTCTCAATTTCTTGGATTTAAGCAAGTTAGGGTTGAACAAAGGAACTCCTTTGCTCCTGTGGAAGACATCGACCAGAACACACACTCAAGGTGTGTGTTTTGGTGTAGAGAGTTTTATTTAATTAAAACTTGTCTCTAGTTTGTCCCTTATGGCCCCTCTAATTCACCCAAGTTACATTGAGTGTATTTTAACCAATTTCTTTATTACTACAAGACTTGTAATTTAACTAGGTTATTTACTTCCTAGTTATTTTATCTTGTTCATAACCGATATTTAATATATATATATACGAAACCTATATATTTTGGGGGTGTTTCCCTACCCGTTATATTTTAAGTCCCGTCAACTCGGGCCTTTTATATACTTTGTTTTCCTCAAAGTATTTACCCTTCTTTTAATTAACATCAAGTTTATTTATTTAAATCCTAATATTCGTCGGGTAAATTTTACTACTAACGGTACTTTACCCGTCTTTTAGTATTAACGCGATTTGATTACCAAACCCGTTTTCGGGGTGTTACAGAATCAGAATCAAATTAATGTTCGGGCACAAAAGCTAGTTTACTTTATTAAAATTAAAACTTGTGTTAACCGCGATTGCAAGTATACTTGTCCTCTTAAACCCAAACCCGGTTCCAAGCCTTATCATGCAATTTATGTTCAGGTGCGGTCAATCTACCTAGGGTCTCACACTAAGAATCGCAAGTCCACCTAATCCCCCCTTAGGCTTATAGGACAAAAGGAACAATCACTGGGTTATTTCCTAACCGTTTTATACTAAGATCAAGAGAGTTTAAAATCAAATCTTTTCTCATTTCTCTTTTTTTTTCTTTCTTTTGAGCTTAGACGTTGCTTTTACCTAACCCAGAGGCAATCCGGTTGTAGAGTCGCTATCCCCAACCAAGATTACAATAGGCGTCGGTAATTTTTTTTTTTTTTTGCAATTTTGATTTCACACATCCTAGAGGTATTCCGGTTGTAGAGTCGCTATCCCCAACCAAGATTACATAGGCCTGCGCTACTTTTCTTAGTTTCTAGCTCATTTATTTCGTTATTATTTTTTTTTCTTTTCTTTCAACGAGATATGATAAGAAACTCTAACGATCTTAGCTTATAACGGCATCCCTTATGCTATTATTGGCGGTTTCAATTTCCCCACTTATCTAGATGAGAACCCACTAGTAAACCGACAATTAATGTATATTAAGATCAAAGGAACCTAGAACCGAATCGGGCCTACTCACACATCCCAAATTATACACAAGCTCAACTTTTTATTCTCATATTATTATTATTTGAAACCCAAACATACCTGATTTTTCTATCATTTTCCGTTTTTATTTTTGCAAACATCTCAAACAGGAACATTTTCTATTTTTTCAATTTTTTTTATTTTTAAATTTTAAATTTTTTTTTTATTTTTGTATTTTTTTATGACTCAAAAAATAAGACCTAAACGATAGTTTCCCATCCCACACTTAAACTCTACATTGCCCTCAATGTAGGATGGAAACTGACTCAAAAGACTAAAATAAATAAGAAATAAAAAGACTTAGGGCAAATTGGAAAAGACTTAGCTGGTTTTATGACGCGTAAGCTCCAAACTCTCGTCTGATCCAGCTCGATCGTATAGCATTTCGGTTGCGATCGACTTTGACTCTGACTAGTACACTTGGTAAATTCCTTGAAATTTGCTAAGCAGCTTCAAAAACACCTGAATGGAGATTGAGTATGGGTGGTACGATTCAAACCTGCATAAACAAAAACTAGCAAAACCAAAGCAGTACCGACTCAAAAACTACTAACTTAGACTCATGGTACAAAATAAACGACTCAATATACAAAAAGAATAGAAAACTGCAAACAAACCGAACAAACTATACAAACTCTACAAAACCTCCCCACACTCAAACTCTATCAGGAGGTTTCTCCTTTATCCAGCCCCGGTCCAACCCGTTTAGTTCCACTCATTCTTTATTGTTTATTAAGATTTTTAGAATGGAATTTAGAAACTGTTTAAAATTCTCGAATGGGTCGGACCACCAATATTTAAACTTACCTGGACCAAACCTGATTCGAGGCATGTAATTAGAAGAGTGGTGTCGAGTAGACTTCAGCGCTTCCATCTCCTTCTTTCTTCGGCACCATCCCCGAATCTCCGCGAAAGGTCTGTCCAGGCTCCTTTTCGCCTTCTCCCGTGTCTTCGATCGTGGTGGGCGTCCATCTCCTGGATTCTCTACGGGCCGGCTATCAAACTCCTCATCCGCTCGCTTCGCTGCTGAGTTTGGTGACTCTTTGAACTCCATAGTCGGCTTCTCCATCAATAATGCTTCTAGTTCAGTCAAATCGCTGGGTCAAATCGCTGGGTCAAATCGCTCTTCATCTACGAGAGTTGGTAAACCACCCAACTCGTCACCAAACTCCCCCTCCCATGATAGAGTATGATCATCCCCCACTTCTGATGCGTCAGACATGTCCCATATCGGGTTAGTGGGGTAACAACAATCCTCATAATCGTCCATACTATCGGGAGGCTGCGCACCTTCTTCCATCGGGGCGGTGTAGTCAGCCATCTCTAACTCGGCCTCTTCTACTACCCCCTCATCATCACTCCATAAACCATCGTCGATATTCCATGGCGTGGGACACCAATGGCTGGAATTAGCGACTTGTTGAACCGAGGTGAGACTTCAATGTCCATTATCGTCTCCGGCTCTATATCCGATAGCTCTGGGTCGCCTTGAAGCTCTTCAACTGCATCGTCATCCTCTTCTTCTCTTCCATCGCTTTCTTCGCCTTCCAATGGCATCTCCTTGTCAGTAGGCTCGATGGTATATATCATCTCGTCATTCGTGAACCACACCAAATCTTCCGGCCAATATGTAGTATCGGGCATTACCCATCGAAAGGCGACCGGACAATCTTCATACTGATGCGGTCCACCGCAGCCCTGACACTCCGGATCCACTTGCTGAATCCTCCAATTATCCGCCAATAGCTGCAGTAACACGAGCGCTTGCTCCGAAAAGGCGAGCATGTCGGGAAATCTCTGATCCCCTTGGTCTCTTGTCGTTTCAGTTTTCTGAATGAAGCCTGTAATTGCATCCGCAAACTTCGTAACACAGGGAGGGTACCCCGTTTGAATTGGGCAATATTTAGTGTAATGGTCCCCTCCATAGATTAAGCACATGATATTAAAACTAAATGATCAACAAAAAAAAGAAAAAACGAAAGAAAAAAAATATCTACAAAAACGACTAGACACACTAACCTACGACTCAATATACAAAAAGACCAATTAAACAAATAAGATCAGTCAAAGCTAATAACGCAATCGCCTAAGTGTCCCCGGCAACGGCGCCAAAAACTTGATGTGTAAAATGTTTAATATATTTTAAAACACTAAATTAAATGGTCAAACTAGCTTAATTACACATAATCGGCAAGTGCACCGGCCGTTATGTAGTAAAGTCGGTAAGACCGAGTATCAATCCGTGGACACAATGGCGCGACTCTCGATACTAAACTTTTGTCGAGTCCTAGTCTAATAATTTCGAGATGGATTTTTAGATTTTTAATCAACTAAGAAAATTAACTAAGAAAGCAGACAAGCAAACAGAACACAGATAGCAGATTTGGGTGCAGTCAGATGATGGGAAAGTAGCTACCTAGGCAAGATGCATGTCAATTCACTCACGGTTCTTGGAATGGAATAACTAAGTTTTGGCTACCGGGATCTTAAGGTTCACTAAACAAGACCTAAACTGGCTGGCA
The DNA here is from genome assembly GCA_030545235.1 of Helianthus tuberosus. Classification (NCBI taxonomy): domain Eukaryota; kingdom Viridiplantae; phylum Streptophyta; class Magnoliopsida; order Asterales; family Asteraceae; genus Helianthus; species Helianthus tuberosus. The sequence continues at coordinate 187,951,718 of CM060423.1, forward strand.
GATCATTCTCCAAACAGGTCGCAATCTAGGGTCATGATAAGTGTATAAACTCACCGGTTAATGTCAGATCACCTCTCGGTCTCTAACTAGGTTATGGTACCCAAAGTCTAGATTACCTCTCGGCCTCACTAGAAACGGTACATCCTGGTAGTGTAAGGGATGTACGGGGTGGTGACTCTAATTAGGTTCTAACACGGTTTGCTAAAAAACACAAGAAAACCTAGGGTAATTCACTCTCGTGCAATTAACACCTAAACCGTCTAATGACTAAGACAACCCGACATCTAATCTCCTCTCGGTCTCAAAGATGGTAGAATATTTAATTACCAAATAGTTTATTAATTTGTTCCTAGGGTTTACTACGTCTAGCAACCACAAGATTTAGTCGAAAACACAAAGTTAACGAAATCACCTAACCCTAGCTTCAATTAATACACAATTAATTTTAACCAAGAAAAAGGTGGAACAAAAATAAACTATCAATTATTAAATACGCATGCACATTAGAACCATGACAAGAGCACTTTTACCATAACACTGAGCCAAAACAATAATTAAACAAACCAAGAAACCGCAAATAAACTAACAATTATCCATGACCTAGGTAGCACAAAGAAATTTAGCCAAGCATATTTAAGAATGAAACACAAATAAATTCAAAGTCATTCACAGCAGAAAACATGTTAAAGTATTGAGTTTTAACAAATCAAAAACAATAAAACGTATTCTAACCGTAAAGCAATAAACTTTTTGCTAAAACCTTCAATCCCGATCCTTCTCTTTCTTCGAAACACCAAAATTTCGTTCCTGATGTGCTCCCAAATTTCGTCTGTCGTATCGTCTGATGTTCCGTCTGTACTCTTTCTTTTCAATTCGTGCGCATGTATATATCCTCCTTAAACCAAAGTCACCGACTTCCCTTTATTTAGTCAACTTGCCATCCAAGATAATTCCATCTGAACCCTCTCTTGCGTTTTCATAAGCCCATTTGTCGAAATTGCAGCCCAACTCAAAAGGAATAATAATAATGCCTTCTTTTCCCTTTTTTAATTGTTAACCATAATTTAGAATTCACGTATGAATTCTTGTCTTGTCTTGCATATCATCTTAGAATTAATTTCAACTTTGATCATTATGTCACTTTTAGTCCCCCAAAATTCATGAGCTATTTTTAAACAACTTTCCTTTAATTGCAATTCAACCCTTCGAGTTTCAGCTTCATTTAATATTTCCCGATTCTTCACACATTAATCATTTAAGCTCGTTTTTTTCATTCCTTTTCACACCGGGACCTGTAACAATAATAAAATATATCTCTAGATATTATAAGAATGACTCTAAACTATTAAAATAATATACAAAATACACAAGGAAAATAAGATGCGTTTGCAACACATCAATAAGTATAGCAATATGGTACTCATATTAAAGATAAAAAACGCTCGTTATTATGGTGTAACTTTTAAAAAAAATACGTATAAAACGTTATTGACGTTTAAAAAAGACGGGGGGAAGTTGCATGTGCATTAATGTTTGTTTCTTAATTTAAAAATGTTAAATTTACCTGTATACCCTCAATCTAGAAAATTAATATGTTTAATAGTAAACATTATTTACAATTTTGCCATTATGATCTCAACCATTAGATCAAAGATCTAATGGTGTAGATTTTTTCTTACCTTTCTCACAAAAAACCTTTTTTTTACTGGAACCTCTACCTTGAAGTATATTCATTAGCTATTCTTTCTTTATATTTAGAAGCAACAATTACTTTTACCTCATGTTTTCATACTCGGTTTGTAGGTTGGATATATATATATATATATATATATATATATATATATATATGGGAAGGTTCATTTGAGGAGAAAATTAAATTAAGAAGAAAAAGAACAAAGGGTACGTAAAACATTAAATAGTTTTTCTCTCAACTCATTTATTATTATCTTTGACTAATTAATTAGTCATAAACACTATCGTCCTCCACACTTAAGTTTTTGCTAACAGATATTAAAATTTATTCTACTCGTTTTGAAATTTATCCTACACATATTGAAATTTGTCCTACACAGCTCATAATTCATCTTACACATCTCGTAATTTATGTTACACTTTAAATTATATATTTTTTCTTTTTTTGAAAAATATGTTTTTTTAGAATAAGTTACAAATTTAATGTAGTTAGCTATAAAAAGGAATACTACCAATTAATGATCTATCTAACTTTACCAATATACACTTACACTAGTATTAAATGCAAAAATTAAATGAAGTAAAATGAAGCATTCTTATTGGTTGAAATTTCTTCTTTTTTATTCTTACAAAAACTTTCTTCTCATTTGAACTATCCTCTATATATATATATATATATATATATATATATATATGGGGGAAGGTTCATTGGGGAACACTAAAAAAGTGGGGAACAACGGGGAACTGAGTCAAACGAACTCCGATTGGACTCATTCCAGCGGCGTTGGTGCCGGCTCGTCGAACCCTAACTAAGATCTCTTAACCCTAAACCCTAAATCCTAACTCCTATGTTTACCCGGGGGAGTCCCGTTTTCCCCAAAAAAAAAAATCCTAACTCCTAAACTCTAAACCCTAAAGCTAAAAATAAGGCTAAAACCTATGCTAAACCGTAAAATCTAAACTATAAACCCTAAAAGCTAAACCCTAAAGGCTAAACCTAAAGCTAAACTCTAGAGCTAAACCCTGAAGCTAAACCCTAAACCCTAAAGCTAAACCCTAAACCCTAAAGCTAAACCCTAAAGTTAAACCCTAAAGCTAAACCCTAAGCTAGGATTAGGATGTGTGCTAATGCAACGCAAAAAGGTAATTGCGTATGCCTCAAGGCAATTGAAAAACCACGAGGAAAATTATACGACTCATGACTTAGAATTAGGGTCGATAATTTTTGCCCTTAAGATTTGGAGACACTATCTGTATGGAAGTAAGTTTACTGTTTATACAGATCATAAGAGTTTAAGATACATATTTGGGCAAAAAGAATTGAACATGAGGCAAAGAAGATGGATGAAAATTCTAAGTGACTACGACTGTGATATTCAATATCACGAAGGAAAGGCAAATGTAGTTGCAAATGCCTTAAGTCGTAAGTATCACGAAAAGCAAAAGCGAGTTCATGCTCTTAGATTAAGTTTACAATTAGACTTAATGGAACAATTGAAGAATGTTCAAGAAACAGCAATCAAGGATGATGCTGAAGGAATGAAAGGAAGAATAAAAGACTTGGAGCAAGGGGCTGATGGAATTTGGAGATTTCATAAGAAAAGAATTTGGGTACCTAAGCAAGGAGAATTAAGAAATAAGATTTTAGAGGAAGCCCATAAATCTAGGTATACCATGCACCCGGGAAATAATAAAATGTACCAAGATTTAAGAAATAATTTCTGGTGGATAGGAATGAAAAAGGATATAGCTAGATATGTATCTAAGTGTCTAACTTGTTCACAAGTTAAGGCAGAACACCAGAAACCTTCAGGGCTACTTCAACAATTAGAAATGCCTGTTTGGAAATGGGAACTCATAACAATGGATTTTATTATTAAGTTGCCCAAAACCAGAAAAGGTAATGATGCGATTTGGGTAATTGTGGATCGATTAACCAAATCAGCTCATTTTCTACCCATGAAAGAAACCTTTAGCATGGAAAGGTTAGCAAAGTTATACGTAGACGAAGTAGTATCCTTACATGGAGTTCCACTCTCCATTGTATCGGATAGAGATAATCGTTTCACTTCGCATTTTTGGACAAGTTTCCAAGAAGCCATGGGGACTAAATTGAACTTGAGCACTGCATATCATCCCCAAACAGACGGACAAAGTGAGAGGATGATCCAAACCCTGGAAGACATGCTCAGGGCATGTGTGATAGATTTTGGTGGAAATTGGGATGACCACCTACCCTTAATTGAATTCTCCTATAATAATAGTTATCATGCAAGCATTAAAGCTGCCCCATTCGAAGCACTGTATGGACGAAAGTGTAGAACTCCAGTCTGCTGGGCAGAAATGGGAGAAAGTCAATTATCAGGTCCTGAAATCGTACAAGAAACTACCGACAAGATCACTCAAATCAAGGAAAGACTAAAGACGGCTCGAGATCGCCAGAAGAGTTATGCAGACAATAGATGCAAGCCATTGGAATTTCAAGTCGGAGATAAGGTACTCTTGAAAGTTTCTTCTTGGAAAGGAACAGTTCGGTTCGGTAAGAAGGGAAAGCTAAGTCCAAGGTACGTAGGACCATTCCCAATAATACAGCGAATAGGACCAGTCGCCTATCGCTTACAACTACCAGAAGAGTTAGCGGGAGTACATGACGTATTTCATGTAGCCAACCTCAAGAAATGTCAATCTGACGAATCCCTGGTAGTACCTCTTCAAGATGTAGAGGTAAATGAAAAGTTAAAATTTGTTGAGAAGCCACTACGGATAGAAGACAGAAAGGTCAAGTTTCTCAAACACAAAAGACTCGTACTGGTCAAAGTCAAGTGGGATTCAAAGAGAGGACCTGAATACACTTGGGAGCTAGAATCAGAAATGAAGCGAAAATATCCCTACTTGTTCCAGTAAATCTCGAGGACGAGATTTTAATTAAGGTGGGGAGGATGTAATAACTCTCATTAAAATTTCTATTTCTTATTTTATTTTGCCCAATAGGAAACCCTAATTGAGACCCCCAAGTAATCCTGCATAACCCCTAAAATTTTCAGAACAATCAGAATCAGGATCAGGGCCCCTAAAACTCGGGGGGGGGGGGGGTATTCCCTAGTCGGTAATATCCTTACAGTTATTGATAGGAATCAAATTTTAATGAACGGTTGACTCACCTAAGCTACTGAGACACGGGGCTACCCTATGCTAGGGTGGTGCCCCTCGCGCCACGCGAGGGAGCTGTTTTCCAGGTATAAATAGAGGGGTTTGGCAATTGAATTCTGGCGCTTGTTCGACGTAAAAACTCATTTCGTACGTTGAGATATCACCAGTTTACTACATAACACACATAATCACGAAAAGCTGCCGCGATCACAGGGTAATAACTCAATCACTGCTACGATTTAATGTCCGATCGATAGAAACCAATCCAATGGATGTTTAAGTGCTGCTCAAACTTGGGTTATACTTTGTCATTCGTCGTGAATTCGATGGATGTTTAAGTATCGCACTTTGTCATTCATTGTGAAGGTTTTGATCTCGTGAGTTGTCGTAAAAAGTTGGATTAAAGTTACTAACCTAGTTTTCGTGTGCATTGTTATTTAAATTAGGTTAACAGGCTTATCAGTAGGCTAAACTCTGCCCGATTAAACTTGCAATGTGAGTCATTCTCTTTTTATCAAAGTGATTTACAAAATCTTAAAATGTTTGCAAGGTTATAATTACAGGGATTAAGTCTTTGTAATCTTTAATTACAGCTGGTATGTGGGGTTTTGTATACATTACTTGATAACCGTCACCATTGGACAACGAGTTAGCCAATGGGTGATATGACCATAGTCACAGAAACAGGTCGAGTGACAAATACCGTTGGGTAATTGGTTGATATATAAACATTGTAATCGCTCTTAATACTGTATATTATAACAATGTGTCGTTTTGTGCAAATGAGTGACTCGCCAATATTTCCCTGCTGATAAAACCTTTTTAAAACATGTTTCAGTTAATCTGCTGTGAATAAGGAAAAAGTGCCGCATAGCACTACAAGCTTGAAGATGTGGCTCAATAAAATCAAGAAACATGTTTTTGTAAAAACAGGGGATTTCCGTAAGAAATCACCCTTATTGTAAATTACGGGATTTATCCCTAATTATGAAATAAAATACTCGGGTATTTTCAAGTTTTAACGATCCTGGTAATAATTCCGCTGCCAAATTAAATAAATACCACGGGATTTCTGTCCCACGGCTTCTGGACCGGGTCAAACCGGGCCAGGGGCCGTGACATTAGGGGTTATGATTTAGGGTTTAGGGTTAAGAGATCCTAGTTAGGGTTCGACGAGCCAGTTCTAACACCGCTGGAATTAGTCCAATCGGAGTTCGTTTGAGTCGGTTCCCCACTGTTCCCCACTTTTTTAGAGAGCTTGGTTGAGCACCATCGCCAACTGACCCAACAACATCCACAGTCTTATCAGCACCATCAGTAATGAAAATGAAAATGAAAATCAAAACCCAAGTTAGAGTTGAGTGTTCATCTCTAATATTTTTGTTATTCTGCATGTTTTTTCTTTAATGAAATTAGTTTTCCACAACTTATCATTTGACTACAAATGGATTATCTTTTGTCTTTATGGTTAGCCAAGTAGGATGATGTATTTCAACTTTCGAGCAACAATATTTGATATTGAGGTATAGGGTAAGGTTATTGTAAAAAAGGTTAAAAGTGTGAGAAGTGTGAGAAATATTATGGAGATGACATGTGTCCTCAATCTAAATTAATTCAAAAGGGTAAATAAGTAATTTTATCTTTGATTCAATTAATTCAAACCTTCCATAACCGCCACCTTATTTATAGGAACATGATTTTTTTTAAAGATCTCTATAAAAACACTATGAATAATACTGCAACCACCATTCAGCATGTATATAACTCTATTCAATAATTATATAACATCATTCAATAAGTATATAACACCATTCAATAAGTATACAACACCATTTTAAAGATCTCTATAAAAACACTACGAATAACACTGCAAAATCACCATCAGCACATATATAACACCATTCAATAATTATATAACACAATTCAATAAGTACATAACACCATTCAATAATTATATAACATCATTCAATAAGTATATAACACCATTCAATAAGTATATAACACTATTAAAGACACTACCTCCATTTCCAGAATGTGTTCTTAATATAATGTTCATAGTATGGTTATTGTACATGGTGTTTTAAACCTGCATGCATGGTTGAAGAAACACTAGATAATTGACGGGAATCAAATTATCTAGGGGGTTTGGATCTGCATAAAAGGGTGTAGTTCTCTCTCGTTTGATTTGGTCGGACAGTTCTTCTTCTCCGGTAACTCTGCAAAACAAAACACCGTTAGCCTCGTCAAGGGGAGAAAGGAGTTCCCTCCTTGACCCGACTCCGGCGTGAGAATAAGTAGGTGTTTATGGAGAAGAAGTAGTATTGAAGAAGTGTGTGTAACTTGAAGTTCATACCTGAATTATCCTCATATTTATAGCCGGGAGTTTAGGCGGGAAAACTCGTTGATGAAATATTAACAGGAGATGCTAACCCCGTAAGCGGTTACATTTTCTTCCGTTAATCTTTATGATCCGACGTGAGAGCACATGGATCGCTCTTTTGATCTATGGCTGGGGAATTTCCATGTGGATAGTGGATTAGTGGAGATTTTTTCTTCAATTCCATGCCATCGTTGTGATTTCAGGGAATTCTGTGATGGTGACACGTGTCCCAGACGGTTGTAACCGTCTGGTGGTGCACGATTGAGCCTTCTAGAAGGTTATTGCCATAATCCTGTGTGGCTTCTTACCGTGTGACATCAGTTGGGTAAATAATACCCAAGTCTGGGTATCATTTAAGCGGAAATGTTTATCTTAGGATTTTTCATCCTTTGTTTGTTATGAAGGCGCGAGAATTCATGATGTTCCTCTTATGCGCAAGTGTTTGTTTGTTAGTTCTTCTCCTAAGCCTTCCCTGTATGACCAGTGCGCGGCCGCGTAAGGTCAAGAGGGGCTTAAAAGATAGGGTTGTGGTATGGTCCTGAGTATTTGTTAAGAGGTTTTCGGGACCTTACCCCTTCAAGTCCCCCAGTCTAGTGTTTCTCTTGTGCAAATAAGTGGAGCACTGGACTATATGAGGAAAATGTTTTGGGCGCGAAAGTAGGAAATCTTCTGTGAGAAGATTTACTTTGCTTGTCATGATTTGATTTTTTGAAAATCTTTGACTTTTGGTGGAGAATGGCATAGTAAAGACTGTGTGACAGGCTGTTGCTGTCAGGGACATATTACTGACCGTGCTTTTACACGCGCGCGTGACTCGCGTCTGTGTTATTTTTCACTTGCCTCTGTCGCTTTGGTAACCGTGCTACCCCGAAAAAGGTGTTGTGCAGTTACCGAGGCTATTTATAGCGGTGAGTATATAAGCGTTTCGGACTTCTCATCTCCAGTAATCATTACTTCGTTGAAGAATCCTCATCTTCTTTATCCGTTTTTGAGAAAAAAAGTTTCAATTCTTCCCTCCTATGTCAACCGGAGAACGTCACGAAGACTTATCTGAAGAAATGTCTGTTGAACTTCCACCGTTGAAGTGGCCTAGGGCAACTTTTGATGGCTTGGTTCAAAATCTTAGATTCCCGGAGAACTGGGGTGCCTTGTACCCTGCGGAGGGTCAGACAGCGGCAAATGCTCCGGCTGGGTATATTACCCTATTTTGGGATTTCTTTTGTGAAGGCAACTTTCGTCTTCCTGTGACAAAATTCTTTCTCGAAATTCTTGGGTATTATAAGTTTCATCTTTCTCAAATGCACCCGATTGGCATGGTTAGGGTTCGGCATTTCGAGTTCGTGTGTCGTTCGATGCATATTGAGCCGACTGTGTCTCGATTCCGGGTTTTTCACCAAATGCACTGTACCCAAGGGTTTTATTCTTTTGTTCAGAGAGCGTCAGCGAAGAAAATTTTGTTGCATCCCCCAAAATCTTTTCATGACTGGAAACAGAAATTTTTCTTTATCAAGGCCGGCGTCGTTCCGATGAGGATGGTATTTAGGGGAAAAGAAGATGTCCCCACTGAAACTGTTCAGACCCCTGTTGATGAGAATTGGTACCAGGATCTGAAAGATGTTCCTAACATTGCTTTGCCGGAGAAAGCACTTGTTGGTGCTGGTATGAGTTTGAATTGGAAGAAGGACCGGGAAGATAAACCGGTGTATACGGAGGATGGTCATGGTAAGATTGGGGTTTTGCCCTTTTTGCCTTTTTCCCCCTCTCTTTTTTTTTCTTTTTTACACATGCTCTTCTTCCCCTGCAGTTGTTTCGTTGTATGTTGTTGCATATAAGAGAGAAGGCGGAAAGATGGGTACCATTAAGAAGAAGCCTGATGAAGAGCTTTGGTATCATCGAATTGTGAAGAATTTTGTTCTTCCGCGGGATGCGGATTTGTTTTTTCAGCCTGCTGCTGGCGCTGGTAAGCCATTATCTTGTTTTTTATTATCTGCTTTTTTGTGTATTTGAAAAAGTTTCATTCTGTACTTTAGCAGGTGAGTTGTCAAATTTGGGCATAGGCCCTGAGAAGAAAAGACGCGCGGTGACTACTGCTTCCGCGCCAAAGAAGGATGATGCTGAGAAAGCGCAATCTTCTAGGGTTAAGAATGTTGAAGGAGAGAAGAAAGGTATGCGCCGTTCCTCTGACTCCTGGTGTGATTATGTGGTGGTTTCTGACTCTTTGGAGGGTCTTGCGCTTGCAGTTGTTATTAGAAGACCAAAACCGGAGCCTAAAGATACTGCTGACATTCCTCCATCCAACCCAGACGATCCTATTGACTTAGAGTCTAGTCCTGAGCATTTGGTGCGGACTAGAGCAGGAAAAAGAAAACAGGCTGGTACTGAGGCGGAAGGTCAGCCTGCAAAGAAAATTCAGAGGAAGAAGATCACCAGGAAAGGCAATTTGGACGCCTTTATCTCGGAGTCTGCTCCAAGTAAGTGTTATCTTTATTGTCATCCTCTTATGCGCATTGATTATTTATAGGTTTTGATTTCGTAGCGATTCCAACTTCTCCTACTCCCACAGAGTCTTTGCCTGTGGTTAACGAAAAATTCCCACCCTCTCCTCCGCCTACTACTGTTGCTGATCAGTTAAAGGCAACTGAGGGTCCTGAGGGTGGTGTGGAGAAGGTTGCTGAGGCTGACAAGCCTGTTGATGTTGCTATGGAAACCGAGAAGGTTGTGAGATCGGAGGTTGTTGATGACGCTGGTAACCCCCAAGTCACTGAACCTGCTGCCCATAAGAAAGAGAAAACTGCGGAAGAAATTCCTGTCGCGGCGTCCCCTTCTAAAGCTTCTGGTTCTATGCTTGAGAATATCGAGAAGGTTTCTGCTGAAGAACGAGGCTCGTTCTCTGATGTTGACAAAAATTCCCCGATCCGCCCAGATGAGACTCTGGGGGATTATTATTATTATAGAACTTATTCAGAGAAAGATGCTTCTGACATCCATGCCCCTGTTTGGAATCTGAAGAAGGGTGATACTTTCTCAGATTGGCGCGTGTGCCGGGACTGGTTGCAGGGGATATTTCCACCAGGTGAAATCAAATTTCAAGAAAGCTGGTCTCACGAGCAAGCTTATCATGCTTACCTTGAGGAAGCTGCTTCTTATGCATCGACCACTCATCGTATAGTGCGTGAATGGCATAGTATGCACAAGGAGTGGGATGCTTTCAAGGTGTCGAAGAAGAAATTTGCTGCGGATGAAACCCGGATTGCCCAGTTGAAGGCTAAGCTGGAAGCTGATCAGGCCAAGTTTGAAGCTGATCGTAAAACTGAAGAATGGTCCGTTGCGGGCTGGAAAAGAAAGGCGGAGGCTGAGGCCGCTCTTCTCTCCGAGGAGCGCAAGAACTGTAAGAAAATATGTGAGAAAGATAATTCTGAGAAGATGAATCTCCGTACTGTTATTAATAATCTCAAGGCTGAGGTTGAGAAGTTGAAAAAACAGGATGCGGAGATTGAGAAACTGAAGAAAGAGAAAGCTGACGCTGAAGCTGCGCGTGAGGAGGCGCGTTTACACAGGGAGCGGAGTGAACAACGAGAGGTACAAGCTTGCGCCACACTTGCTCTTAGAGATAAAGAGTTAGAAGAACTCACTGCTTTGCTTTCTGATCAGGAACAACTCAAGAAAGATCTGGAACTTGCGCGTTTCGAGAAAACCGAGACCTCACGCCGTTTGACTGAGACTGAAGAAAAATTGGAAGCTTCTGAAACGGCGCGGGCTACAATAGAGAGTGAGTTGGAACATTTGAAGAGCGATATGCTGTGGTTGAAAGAGCGCGGGATTGCCTGTGTAAGTTATTTTTTCCTTTTTACGGGACTGTTTTGCGCCTTCCTTTTATTTATCTTTTGTTTGTGTAGGTTCCTGAATCGGTGTTGAATTCTGAAGAGCTGGATAAGACTGTAGCGCGTTTGGTAGTTGTCGCGCGGAAGGATGGGTATTCCCAAGGCTACGTTGAGTGTTCCCAACATGTGAATAGCGCTTTGAAGGTTGATTGGGATACTAGCAGGTCCGCGACTTATGGCGTTAACACTGGTGCTGAGCTTACAGCTTTGAAGACAAATTTCAACAACTTGCAGCTTCCCGTTATGGATCTTATAAATGTTGCGCTGCAATCTGACGATTACGTAGCACAGCTAAAGGAAATCTTCCTGGATGAAGGTGAAGATTTAGCGTAGGTTTCTTTTGAAATTGTATTGAACAATTTTCTGTAATATTTGGGATGTATATCCCTTTTTTTGTGTTGTTGCGCAAGTAACGAAAACATTGTCGTGTTTGATAGTTTTTAAGACGTATTTGTACGTCGAGAATAGTATGTCGTGTTTTTTAGTTTTACAATATTTTGCATGAGTACAATTACTTTGATTGAGTAAGGCGAATGAAGTTGGTATAAAGCTCATGTGTGAACGTATGGTCATTTGTGACGTAATCATTGACCGTTCATGAGGCTTTATTTTATATTTACCATAATGTTTTTGAGCTTACTAAAAGAAATTGCATGCATTTTGTAAGAAAAAACACAAGAATAATAGAAACTTTGTTGTTTATTTCGGGATAGGGCACAGAGGCCATTACAAAGTTTTTTAATAAATATACGAGACTTAACTTACTCTATTTTCCCGCTTTATCTTGATAAATCGTGTCTTTCTGCACGGAGACCATAGAGTTACTCCTTAATTTTTTGCCCTCTTGCTCGGGCCTTCCTCGCCTCGAGTTATCTGTTTTATTTCCTTGCGCACATTTTGTAGTAGATGTGTGAGTTCGCCGCTTTTAAGGGCCTTTTCAATCTCTGTGCGTAAGGAAATGCAATTGTTGGTGGTATGACCACTGTCTTTGTGGTATTCACAATACTGGGCTGGGTCTTGTCCACGCTTGTTTTTCATGGGGATCGGCGGCTTGAACTAATAATCTTAAGTGCTTAAAACTTCCGCGGGTGTTTTAGTTAAGGGAGTCCATTGTCTCTCCCTGCTTTCTTGCTTGGTTTCCCTTTGCGCGGTAAGATTATTGATCGTTTCCCGAGCATCTTCGGATGAATGGTTTCCTGAGCCAGAGTCACGCCATCCCTTCTTGAATTTCCTTCCGCCACTTGAGCCTAAGTCGGAGGGTCGGTTATGTGGTGGTGGCGGCCTATTAGTGGTAAGGTTTTTTTCTGTTTGGGCGTAAACCTTAGCCGCTGCCATTACCCTCTCCCAGCTCTTTGGGAGGCCTTCTGTCCCAGACAGGACCTTTATCATATCATCACATCTGACCGCATATTTGAACTGTGCGCGAATCAGCTGCTCTTGGACTCCTCCGATCTCCAACAATTCTTTGTTATACCGGGTGATAAAGTCTTCGAGACTTTCGTCATCGTGACGCCAAATGTTCATTACATCAGATGTGTCGCGGATAGATCACCGTTGTTGGCTAAAATGAGTCAGAAATTTTTCGCACAGATCTTTCCATGATGTAATTTTCCCGATGGGTAAGTTATCGAACCATATTCTTGCAGCGCTAGTTAGGGTCTGTACGAAAAGGTGGCACCATAATGGTAGAGTCCAGCCCCCAACCAGTCCTGCGCTTGTAAAAACTCTTAAATGGTCGTCAGGGTCTGTCAGCCCGTTGAATTTACCCACATTAGACGGTAACTTTGCTTTCTCTAGCGGAGCCAGAGCTATTTCCATGATGAATTTTGAATTCGCCGCTGCTTCCGCAGGGCGGTAAATTAAATCGTAATTGTGCTCAGCCTCAGGGTTGTAAACCGCACGAGGTCTGCACTTGTTGTAGTTCAACCGACTAAACACGCTGACGTTGTCACCTATACGGTAGGTTGGATCGTCTTCACTGTTGTAGGTGTTTCGGTGAGAACCCAACCTAGTGTGAACTGATGCTCTCCGGTGGGAGTGTGACTCGTCTCGATGCTCTCGTCGATGGCTCTCAGATTGGGTATACTCATATCTTGATGGAGATCTGGAGTATACCTCTGTGTCTTCGATGTGAGATGGGCCCTCACGTTGAGAAGCATGAGCACGGGATCCTGGCCTTCACGACTGAGTTTGGGGAGCAGTCTGTGCACATAGCTGTGTGTATACTGCATTTAGTACCCCTTGAGACCTGACGTACCAGGAGATTGGAGTTTCTCCTAAAGGCAGAATTGAGTGAACAGGGATTTCTGGTTGTATCCCTGGAGTGATAGGTTCATTCACACGATTGGATTGCACTTCGTTGTCATCCGAGGCATCCTCTGGAATTCCTTCAACCTGAAAATTGTTACTGACATTTGGCCGAGGGCCGGTTTGCCGATGAGATGAAGTTTCTTCCATGTGCAAATGGAATCAACAGAGTAGATCAAAAAACGAGAGAAAATTGGATGAAACAGAGAAAAAACGGTGGGCGCCAATGAAGAAACACTAGATAATTGACGGGAATCAAATTATCTAGGGGGTTTGGATCTGCATAAAAGGGTGTAGTTCTCTCTCATTTGATTTGGTCGGACAGTTCTTCTTCTCCGGTAAATCTGCAAAACAAAGCACCGTTAGCCTCGTCAAGGGGAGAAAGGAGTTCTCTCCTTGACCCGACTCCGGCGTGAGAATAAGTAGGTGTTTATGGAGAAGAAGTAGTATTGAAGAAGTGTGTGTAACTTGAAGTTCATACCTGAATTATCCTCATATTTATAGCCGGGAGTTTAGGCGGGAAAACTCGTTGATGAAATATTAACAGGAGATGCTAACCCCGTAAGCGGTTACATTTTCTTCCGTTAATCTTTATGATCCGACGTGAGAGCACACGGATCGCTCTTTTGATCTATGGCTGGGGAATTTCCATGTGGATAGTGGATTAGTGGAGCTTTTTTCTTCAATTCCATGCCATCGTTGTGATTTCAGGGAATTCTGTGATGGTGACACGTGTCCCAGGCGGTTACAACCGTCTGGTGGTGCACGATTGAGCCTTCTAGAAGGTTATTGCCATAATCCTGTGTGGCTTCTTACCGTGTGACATTAGTTGGGTAAATAATACCTAAGTCTGGGTATCATTTAAGCGGAAATGTTTATCTTAGGATTTTCATCCTTTGTTTGTTATGGAGGCGCGAGGATTCATGATGTTCCTCTTATGCACAAGTGTTTGTTTGTTAGTTCTTCTCCTAAGCCTTCCCTGTAGGACCAGTGCGCAGCCGCGTAAGGTCAAGAGGGGCTTAAAAGATAGGGTTGTGGTATGGTCCTGAGTATTTGTTAAGAGGTTTTCGGGATCTTACCCCTTCAATGGTGTTTTACATCTGCATGCTAGTAGATGTTCTAGATTCCATATGTTAAAACACCATGGTATTTTAAACCTACATTCCAGTAGATGTTCTTCGCATGTTCATCATATAGTGTTTTACACTTGCATTCCAGTATTTGTTTAAAACACCACGCTTTGAATCACAATGCAATTAAAACACCACTGTATGAACATAGACAAAACATCATGGACTAAACATCTGATCGAAATATATTTTTTCTCTATATAAGTATAGCAATACGGTACTCATATTAAAGATAAAAAAACGCTCGTTATTATGGTGTAACTTTTTTAAAAAAAATACGTATAAAACGTTATTGACGTTTAAAAAGACGGGGGGAAGTTGCATGTGCATTAATGTTAGTTTCTTAATTTAAAAATGTTAAATTTACCTGTATACCCTCAATCTAGAAAATTAATATGTTTAATAGTAAACATTATTTACAATTTTGCCATTATGATCTCAACCATTAGATCAAAGATCTAATGGTGTAGATTTTTTCGTACATTTCTCACAAAAAAACCCTTTTTTTACTGGAACCTCTACCTTGAAGTATATTCATTAGCTATTCTTTCTTTATATTTAGAAGCAACAATTACTTTTACCTCATCTTTTCATACTCGGTTTGTAGGTTGGATATATATATATATATGGGAAGGTTCATTTGAGGAGAAAATTAAATTAAGTAGAAAAAGAACAAAGGGTACGTAAAACATTAAATAGTTTTTCTCTCAACTCATTTATTATTATCTTTGACTAATTAATTAGTCATAAACACTATCGTCCTCCACACTTAAGTTTTTGCTAACAGACATTAAAATTTATTCTACTCGTTTTGAAATTTATCCTACACATATTGAAATTTGTCCTACACAGCTCATAATTCATCTTACACATCTCGTAATTTATGTTACACTTTAAATTATATATTTTTTCTTTTTTTGAAAAATATGTTTTTTTTAGAATAAGTTACAAATTTAATGTAGTTAGCTATTAAAAGGAATACTACCAATTAATGATCTATCTAACTTTACCAATATACACTTACACTAGTATTAAGTGCAAAAATTAAATGAAGTAAAATGAACTATTCTTATTGGTTGAAATTTCTTCTTTTTTATTCTTACAAAAACTTTCTTCTCATTTGAACTATCCACTATATATATATATATATATATAGGGGAAGGTTCATTGGAGAACACTAAAAAAGTGGGGAACAGCGGGGAACTGAGTTAAACGAACTCCGATTGGACTCATTCCAGCGGCGTTGGAACCGGCTCGTCGAACCCTAACTAAGATCTATTAACCCTAAATCCTAACTCCTAAACTCTAAACCCTAAAGCTAAAAAATAAGGCTAAAACCTATGCTAAACCGTAAAATCTAAACTATAAACCCTAAAGGCCAAACCTAAAGCTAAACTCTAGAGCTAAACCCTAAACCCAAACCCTAAAGCTAAACCCTAAGGCTAAACCCTAAAAGCCAAACCCTAATATATTTAGGGTTTAGGGGTTATGATTTAGAGTTTAGGGTTAAGAGATCCTAGTTAGGGTTCGACGAGCTGGTTCCAACGCCGCTGGAATGAGTCCAATCGGAGTCCGTTTGTCACACCCCGATATTTCCACGTATTACCGGTGGACCCGGTGGGGAGTATCGTGACGTAGTTGATATCATCATAGTCAAACAACACAATATTTAAATGCACAGCGGAAGCAAAAGATATATATTATTTCAACTGAATAAAAGTGTAAAATTTAAGTACCACAACACAATTGAAACAGATCCACAGGCGGATCAAAAATAAAAAGGAAACTTGTTCAACAAACTTAAATGCATCCAAGCTTGCGAGACTCTTATTGATGCTAAGGAGAGGCCAGCCTATTACGAGTAGTACCTGCACTTAACCTTTTTGGGAAAAAATACGTCAGTTTACACTGGTAAATACAATTTAATTGACTCATTTTGAAAAGGTTTAAAAATTGATTTGAATGCACATAGCACAAAACTTTTTATAACTTGGGATAATTATTTGAATATAATACTTGTAAAGAATTACATGTTTCTTATGCGTTCAGTAGCCCGGTTCGTGCCGGGTTAAAGATCAATAGACACACCACATTATTTATTTAGGCACTGACGGGTGTATGCCTACACCCCGTGCTTAGGTCGTGGCCATTTCGTAAAATGATGCCAAGGATATCCGGGACATGGTCATTAACCCCCCAAAGGCTTTAGGCAAACAAAACATTTTCAAACAGGACATTTCAATGATTTAACCTTCATATAATTAAGGATGCAATGTCCGACCAAGCGGTATTTTATATACCGTACCCCAAGCCCGTATAGGGAAAATAAGTTAAAAGTATTTACCTTTGCAAGTATTAATCACAAATGGCAAGCGCGTGTAGCTTTTACCGGGTCTCCTATTCTGGAACAAAGGTTTTAATAACCTATTAGATTTCTAACGGGTCTTTAATTAAGCTTAAACTTAGACCGGTTAGTTTTAAAGGAAGATTCGGTTCAAACGCATGAGTAAGCGAAGACCGGAATAGAATGTGATTTAGACCCGACAAGTTTGAAGACTTGTATAATATGGGTAAACTAAACACATTCTGGATTTTGAGATTAAAATGATAAGGTTTGACCCGTTTCGGTCAATTTATGCAAACTAGTTACATAAACCGAACCGAACGCGAAGGATGCGTAACGGGTAACCATAAGAGTCATATACAGGTTTCCTAAGTTAACATGCCTTAAATATGTTGTGACATCAGTAAGATATCTTCTATTATGCCCGAAACGAATTTAGACTCAAGCTATGCCCCGTAAGGGCATTTTGGTCATTTAAAAGGTTATAAAAGAGTTTAAATAATAATCTGAGTTATAGGTCTGATATAATTAGTAAAAATACTCATTTTTATAATTCATAACAGTAGGGTACTAAATATATGTGAAATTTATCCATTATAACCAAACTATGCACCGTAGGGGCATTTTGGTAATTTCACATAGCCTTTAAAGGTCAAATCTGGAATTCTGAGTTTAAAACTTTAGCTTAATGTTAATGTATAAAAATATACTTAAAATATCAGTAGGTATCAACCTTATATGTGTAAAATAGTTTTGATGCATACTATGCGTTAAAAATGCTTAAAAAGGCGATCTGGAGCCATTTCCGGGTTCTATATAGAAAGCTGGTATTTTCATTATTCCAGAAGGTTTAAAATAATTTATTTATCATATAAAATCAGTAGCAAAAGGTTTGGGGTAAAAAAGATTTGTAAAATTCATTTTATAGCCCAAAAGGGCAAAACCGGCATTAACCGAATTAAAGCTACAACCCTATGTTATGCTCAGCCTAAAATTAATTAAAAATCTTCAAAAATCCTAAAATATTATATTACATCAGTGGGTAAAAAGTTTGATACCAAAAGTGGGTTAAACTAGGCTATATGCTAATTATGCCGTTTAATTAACAAAAAGCTTTCTAATTACGCTATTGAGCATAACTCTTAATCTAGACCTCAAACTGATGTCAAATTTTGGGTGCAAGTTTATAAATCAGTAACTAAGGTTTCTACTCTTTTACATTTTCAAAAATCACGTTTTAAGGTTATATGGGCATAATAGTCAACATATAAGCAATTAACGGGAACATGTATATGAATCGGATAACTATTGAACCAAGGTGTATAATCACAGAGGGTTATACTAACATACATCCTGGTCCAAATAAAGCTCTAAGGCATTTCTAAACATGCTCAAATGGGTCAGAACTGAAAGTCAAAGCAAAAGTCAAATTATGCGACTTTCGGTTCCGAATCGGGTCTCTACTGAAAATTGTCGGGTTGAACATGTTTAGACATGTTCTTACATTAATTACCAAGTTATATTAATGATAAAACAGGTTTCATGTCTTCTACATTGCTAATTATGCATTAATTTGATTTTTAGCTTTCTGTTGACTTTTTAATATCAAGTTTGACCCGACAATTGACCTAGTTAGAGTGGGAATCAGAGAGTACCCTTTTAAGGGTTTATTACCCACATAATTACCTACTTATAGGTACTTTTAATTCGAGATTTGACTGAACAAAAATTAATCTCGAAGTCAAACCTTAATTACGACGGTTTGACTTTTAGCTAATTAACTAAGCTAAACTGAATTAAAAAGGATTAAGGACGCTTACAAGAGTCCTAAGTATGATTAGGGACTTTAAGAAGACTTGTTGCTGATCAGAGGAGCTCCAGAGAAGTCTTGAAAAATTTTCCAAGTGAGCAAGTGAGAATGTTGCAACTTGTTCTTCTTATACAGTGAACCCAATTGAGTTGGATGATGCCATGTAACTCTACTAATGTTATGGGATGCTCCCAGGTGTCCCTATGTTGCCCAAAACCAGTTGCAAAATCCCTGTTTTCGAAAACCATCTTCTTATGGCGGTGCAACCTGCTGAACAGGCACCTGTCCAATTCTGCTGCCAGCGACAGCCTTACGGACCGTAAGAGCTCAAGCTTGCGGTCCGTAAGCAACCCTTTACGGACCGTAAGCCTGAGCTCTTACGGTCCGTAACCGATGACCAGAGACAAAATTTTTGCAACTTCTTAGGCCTTGTCCATGCCACTTAAATCCGAATTTTCATGCTTTCTTTTCAGTAGAGGGGCCAAGTGCTCAGACCTTGCATGCTTTGCATGCTCTTACAAATTTTGATCCTTTGTGTTGAATGCCTCAAGTGCCAACATTTTCGAGAGCTCACATTGGATCCAAGTCTTGAGTTATAATCAATTTGTTATTTAGGATAACCAGATTTATTTGCATAATTTAGATGTTGATTAAATATATTATGGTTAGGGATTTATTAATAAGTCGCTCAGAGGTATAAATTAACATGTCGACGCTTTTAAATCCTACCGTACATCTTTATCTGGATCCGTTTTTATAACACGTTTGTGTTACATGACACGTGTCTTTATTTTATTGGGTATGATTTTACGAGGTGTTACATCGTTTGAGTCAGTTCCCCACTGTTCCCCACTTTTTTAGTGTTCCCCAATGAACCTCACACTATATATATATATATATATATATATATATATATATATATATATATGGTCGGGATTTAGAGAAAACGGTAGAAAGTGTGAGAACGGTGAGAACGCTTATGGATCGTCCGATTAAAACAATCTATGGGCTAGATTGACGCGGTGGCGTTTTCGTAAATAACATCAATTTTATTACGTGGACGCGTCTCATTAAGGGTAAAAAGGTCTTTACACTTCTATACCAAAACGCCATACTGATGAATAAAACGCCATTACGGACCAAAACACATCCCTATGTAAACAAAAACATCCCAGACATAAAAACACACCCCCAGAACCTGAAACGCCATATTTTCTACTATATACCACCAAAATCCCCAAAACATCAAACACAACTACTAAAAAAACGCCATATTTTCTACTATATACCATTCATCTTAGAAAATGCCAAAACACTCAAACATCAAAGATTCCAAAAAAATCGATGGTTCTTTCAGATACACTATTTCCTCAGTAAAAGGCCAAAAATGCCAAATTTCGTTTCTTGTATATTCAAATATTGTTCTACGCCAAAGTTTCGGATAATGCATTCTTCCCTGAGGTGTTGTGACTCAAATAACATTTTGCTGCATGAGATGGACAAATCATAAACAAAAGCATGCTGGTGTCAGACTTATGTCATTTTCTGTGTTTTGTTATTGATGAATATTATAATGGCATGAAAAGACGAATGACACTGATGATTTGTTTGAAGATACATATTCAAACAAAAAACTTATGTCATTTTGTCTTTCCAGACGGCCACAAAAACACAAGCATGGCTAAGCCAAACCACCAGCGAACATGATTCAAAGAAGAAAGAGACTGATGACAGTGAATATTTGGAAGATGAATTGTTTCTATTATTAGTTTTTTAATTTTCTTTTTCTGTTGTTTATTATGTATTTTTCAACTTAGAATAAAAAAATACATTATATTAATAAAACACCAAACAGTCATAATGCATGTGAAACGCCATAAATGCAGTAAAAAAGCCAAAAACTCCCAAACTATAATGAAAGTAGTTTGCAGAAGTATTAATTAATAAAAGCTAAAAATGAAAAAAAAAAGGCCAAAAACTACTTAAAGTCATTCAAAAACGCCAAATTTGGGAGATGGAAAGTCTATGACCCTAAAAACTCATAAAAAGCTAAACAAAAAAACAGTAAAAATACACAGTAACTGAAAAGACGGCTACTTTATTAATATCATTTATTATAAATAAAATCCCGCCTAAACTACGCGCCAAAAACATCCTATAAGAGAGACGTCTCTGCACAATCAACTGATCACAAAACCAAAAACAAACGCCATATTTCCTAGAAACCATTCACTTTAAAAACGCCAAAAATAATAGTTAAAAAAGCCACAGATGCAGAACCTCGATTCTTCTATATTGAGTATTGATGTGAATGAAGTTTCACTGAATGGATTCTTCTCTGAGTTGGGTATCTCTATAATCTTTTGCTGAATGAGATGGACAAATATTCAAGAAAAAGAGACTGATGACACTGATATGACATCATGTCACTTTGTTCTTGATGGATATATTGATGGCATGAAGGGATCAATATATTAGAGCAGGCGTTGGTCTTCAACATGTCATCAAACAAGTATATATCCACCCACCATAAAGGATGCCATAAAAATTAAACATCTACTAAAGACGGCCGTTATGTAGGAAAATAAGGATCTACATAAGGTACTAAAAAACAGGTTCAAAACGACAAAAATGTTAAAGTAGAAGAGGCTGATGACAGTGAAGATTTGGATGAGAAATTAGATTATAATTTTTAAATTTTTTCATTTTCTATTGTTTGTTATCTTATTCTCTGTTGTTTATCATCTAATTCTCTACTAATTTAAAAAAAATTGAGTATAAAACGCCAAAATCTACAAACACCAAAACGCTTGTGTAACACCCCGAAAACGGGTTTGATAATCAAACTCCGTTAATACTGAAAGACGGGTAAAGTACCGTTAGTGGCAGAATTTACCCGGTAAATATTAGGATTTAAACAATTAATCCTAATATTAAATAAAAAGTGAATAAAAGCTTTTAAGGTAATAAAATGGATAAAAGGCCCGAGTTAACGGGACCAAAAATAAACTTAGTCATAAATATTCCCGAATCCGCTAAGTTGACTAGGAATATTAAACCTAGTTAATAAGTGGGACTATGGTCGAAAATAATTAGGTTGTGACCAAATTAATAACTAACCAAACACGAGGGACCAAAGCCGGGTAACTTACAAATGGTTTTATAAACTTAAAAATAAAACAAACACACACATATGTGTGTGTGCGTGCGTGAGAAGCCAGGAGGGAGCTCCATGGAGCAAACCCTAGTTCTTCAACAAATCTTCAAATTGGAAGATCAAATGAAGGCCAAACTCGGAATTTAATACATAGAAACGATCACCTAGTCGTGGGGATCGTAAGGTATGTCGAATTTCTAACATTCATGAAGTTGTGAAAATTTGTTAAATTTGCATGATGCGATTTATGCAAGAATCATAGAGGCTATGGCCAAATTAATGAAGTATGATTGCTTAGGAACAAACCCTAAGTAGAAAATTGAAGTAAAATTGCTATGATTTGAGTAATTAGGTGATTTACCACTTTTAGACAAGTGGGTTTTTATTATATAGTGAAGATGATGGCTTACACATGTTTAAAATCATCATAATTGCTAGAAGAAACAAGATACTTGAACAATTAGCAAGTTTGAGTGTTGAACATACATGACTTGAGATGGGTTTTTATGATATAATGATGTTAGTGTCAAACTTGTGATTAGAATCATCATATTAGTTAGTAAGACAAAGTACTTGAACAATTTAGGTGTTTGGGTACATAAATCATATTTACCATGAAATGGGTTGTTATATAATATAAAAGAATTGATGTTAAGATCGTGATATAGATGCTTGAAATCATGTTACCTAGTTGTAAAATGTGTAAAAAGCAATGTATGCACATTAGGTGTTTGTTAAAATGCCTAAATGAAAACTAAAGTGTTGAAATTAGAGTGAAAATGTGCAATGAATAAGTTGATAAGTCGATTGACCTTAAAAAAATCAAATCGACCAAGTGTATGATCGGATGGTAAATTCGATATAAGAAGAGTAGGATGGAATAGTCGTAAATGATTATGACTAACCTAACCATCTTACAATTACAATGATAGTTTGACGCTTGGCAAGCTTGGGGAAGGAAGCGGGTCAAACGAAGCAAGAATGACGGAAAAGCATAATTCGGATGCAAGGTAAGTATAGCTTACACTAGTCTTAAATTGTGGAACATTTTCTCATCATATAAATTACGAATGAGATATCTAAACAATTGAAATATGATGTTCCGTCGTGTAGTCAAACGGAACAAGACAATCAAAGATGAAAGAAACCGTAATAATGGTTAAAAAGAAGTAAATCGGAAATTTAGTCATATTATGTCGAAAGTACTAAACGGTTATATGTTAAAATGACCGTACGGTGTTAAATGGAACGAGTCATGTAGAGGAGGTGATAATAAATATCATCTCGTAAAGATAAATGGTAAATTCGGCCAAACGGGTCAAAAGGTGTAGACAACACCTTTTGATTATATAGACTAATAAATTCTTTGTCGAGTTATATGCTTGCAGGAATAGATATCCAATGGATATTCGCATTGTTTTAAATTAGCGAATATAAAGCAAGGTATTAAAACCGGGTTAATAAGTTGATCCGGGCCAGGTATGTATAATAGATCAACTCCTCATTTAGAACTTGGAGATCTATGAGATTTTGGCAAGGTAAAAAGGGACATTCGGTCACCTTAAAAGGTAAACCGGAGGATTTAAATTATAGACAGAGTGTTTTGAAAACAAGATTTGGTTAAAAATGAGATTTTGGGCGTACATGGCTTAAGCAAGCCCTTAGTTGTAAAAGAAGGGTTAAGAATGACTAAAACGCCCTTGTAAACAAAATTAAGCAAACAACCCTTAGAAGTCGCTTGAAAACGAGTTTTATAATCAAGTTAATACTTAGAATAAGTATAATAGCGTGAGATGTATATCCTTGGTCAAAAGACTCTATATGAGTCTTTGCCGTAAATTGATAATCCGAAAGGAAAAACTCGGATTAGATAGATCGTCATATTAAAACCATCATAGCAATAGATGTGATGGAAGATCATTTGATAACTAATGTGGAAATAAAATGTTAGAAAGAGACGGGTGGGAGTTATGCGTAAAAGTGCTTAAATGTCCTTAACGGGTCAAAATAAGCACTTGAGTATAAGCAAGTTTAAAATGCGTAGGAAACCCATGGTTTGAGCCAATTATGATAGATGAAATAGAAATTTGAAGATTCATGAGAATTTGGGATCAAACAAATAAGTTTGTTTGATAAATACATGAATGGGTTAAAATGGGTAAATTCTAGTTTAAGCCGAATGCATAAAAGTCTCAAAATTTATTAAGCCGGATGTCTGATTTTAACTCCATGTGATGGAGAATCAAATTTCAAACATGTAGGAAGAAACGGTAGGTCAAACGGATAAGCGGTTTGAAAGATACGAAAGATTTCGTGTCAAATTACGGCGAAATGGAAAAACTGGATGCAGGGTCCACCGTAAATTACGGCGCCACCGTAATTTACGGTGGAGCTGATATGGTTACGGTAGTAACCTTCTGATTTACGGTAGAAGAAGATGAACCCAGGGGCCACCGTAAATTACGGTTCATGGAGGTCATTTTCAAAATTTTGTTTTTGGATTCAATGGTTTCCCGGACTCGTTTAGACACGTTTTAAGCCCTGTATGACTAAAGCATTTCATGTTTATGAAATGTAGGTACACCTTGGATGCCGGAAGACGATCAAGCTCAACGAAGAACCGAACACGATAAAGACACACGCTTCCGCACTTTGACACATAGTAAATTTTAAACAACGAATTCAACCACGTTATGTAGAATAACTTATGATTTGTAAGAGTTTTAATAAACCCGTATTTCCAAATGTTTATGTAATCTTAATTACATGATTGTTTTACGTAAAATTTACGTTAAACCTTGAATAATAAGAACGGGTGTTACAAGTTGGTATCAGAGCCTTGGTTTAAGAGATTCAAGTATGGCGGGGAAAACCATGCTTGGACTTAAACCTTATGCTCTTAATAAAGATTGGTGTTCGGTTCGAGGCTTGATCGCAAATCCGGTAAGTACAAGTATGTTAATAGCTTAGCATGCTAAAGTGTTGTAAACAACACATAGGGCTATCGTGTGATACACGTTACCCCAATTAAAATGATTGACATAGTTGACGAAAATACGCGCGTTGACGCGTATAGTAGAAAAGCCTTGTATTACGATACGGGCATTTAGTAAAGTTGATATTACTAACTTTTGTGAATGTCTTGATTGAAGAACACTTGCATTCAAAGATGACAAGAGTTGAACAAATTAAGGATATGATAGAGGAGCGGTCCGAAGTATGACAAGAGGAGCATACTCATCAAGGACCTAAATTACGTGACGATCGCGAACAAGGTTAACGACATAAAAGCCCGTTAGGGCAAGCATTTACCAGGTGCACGCTTAAATTATTGCATGAATAGAAATATGCAACAAATACGTAGAAACTGATAGTTGCATATGTAGATTGAAAACTTGGAAAAACCTGAATAGAATACCTATCCAGGATATTGTTTCCAAGAGAAACAAATAGAGGCATTACTTACATGGGGTGTAATGTGAAAATTATAAAAAGGTCATGTATACCAGGTGTTGATCGCTTACTCTGGCCAAGTAAGTAGTGAACACGTGGTACCATGAACTTCTTGTGATGGACACGTTTACATCCGATGTAGTAAGGGCGGGGTGAATGGGACTAATTAAAAAGTACCCAAATGAAGCAGATAAGCAAAATATTTGATACCAATGTAAACGCACAACCGAGTGACGGAAGCGTATTACATTAGGATAATGAGCTCGAGTGAAGGGACAAAGAAGCATGTAAAATGATTTAGACAAGTATTGGGAGGGAGTGTACTTACACTCGAACCCAGAAAACGCAAGCATGTAAAATGATTTAGACAAGTATTGGGAGGGAGTGTACTTACACTCGAACCCAGAAAACGCAAGCATGTAAAATGATTTAGACAAGTATTGGAAGGGAGTGTACTTACACTCGAACCCAGAAAACGCAAGCATGTAAATTGATTTAGACAAGTATTGGGAGGGAGTGTACTTACACTCGAACCCAGAAAACGCAAGCATGTAAAATGATTTAGACAAGTATTGGGAGGGAGTGTACTTACACTCGAACCCAGAAAACGCAAGCATGTAAAATGATTTAGACAAGTATTGGGAGGGAGTGTACTTGCACTCGAACCCGAAGAATATAAACATGTAGAATGATCAAGATATGCATTGGGAGGGAGTGTACCTACACTCGAACCCGGAAAAATGCGAATATATCTCTAAACGGGACGTTTTAATAAAACGTCAAACTCGAGGACATAGTAGGAATATAAAAGCGAAACGAAGTCATAATGTATACCGTAAGGGTTACAATAATAACGACTTCGGTAAAACACCCGGCTGATGGGTAAGAATTAAACACATGCGTAGACCGAGAAACGGGAACTCGGATGGAAGGTTAAAAGACTCGGGTTTTGAGTCATAACTAAAAGACAACAAGATAATGTAAGAATAGAAATTTTGAATAAATTAAGTTCAACTATTTTAAAGTTGAACGGGTCAAATATAATATCATGCCGGACGACATGAGTAAACGCAAGCAGGATAACGGTATCGTTAAAAGCAAAAGAATAATGAGCCCGGTAATGGGACATAATCAAATATGAATGTATGTAATCCAGATAATAGTAAGCATTAAAGATACAAGTCTTGATGCTGGTAGGCGCAAGACGATATACTCGAAAAGTGACATTTTCGAAAATGAAAAGTTAATATAAATTAAACATGATGTGACAAGATCACGGTCAAGAAATGTAATGTGAAGTAGCATCACATTATAATCAAGCAAGCGGTAAAAAAAAATAATAACTGGATTAATAGGTCTAGTTAGTGAGACCCGTCAAGGTCATTTAAATAAATTTGGTTTGCTTGTAAGCGGTGGGTTCGGTATGATTGAACCGAATAAATAAATTTGAAGACAAAAGAAGTTTGCTGCTAAAAGTGAAAAGATTTCACTAAAGGCCTTTAAACGAGTCAAAAATTTCGGATTCATAAGGAATTCGATAGTATATGAAAGCGATGGATATCGCTAAGTTAACTAAACTAGTGGAAATAACGAGATTAAGTTATTTTAAGTTGCACTAAGTCATATGAGATACGTAGACAATTGGTGACCAAAAAGATGTTACCATGCTTATCTGGTAATACTAAAAATTGGTTAAAAGTATAAGTAATGTTTAAATGAAATCTCGGATCAAATACATTGAGTTTAAAACTCAATGAATTATGTAAGAAAAGGTTTCGAGGACGAAACCTCTTTAAGGGGGGTAGACTTGTAACACCCCGAAAACGGGTTTGATAATCAAACTCCGTTAATACTGAAAGACGGGTAAAGTACCGTTAGTGGCAGAATTTACCCGGTAAATATTAGGATTTAAACAATTAATCCTAATATTAAATAAAAAGTGAATAAAAGTTTTTAAGGTAATAAAATGGATAAAAGGCCCGAGTTAACGGGACCAAAAATAAACTTAGTCATAAATATTCCCGAATCCGCTAAGTTGACTAGGAATATTAAACCTAGTTAATAAGTGGGACTATGGTCGAAAATAATTAGGTTGTGACCAAATTAATAACTAACCAAACACGAGGGACCAAAGCCGGGTAACTTACAAATGGTTTTATAAACTTAAAAATAAAACAAACACACACATATGTGTGTGTGCGTGCGTGAGAAGCCAGGAGGGAGCTCCATGGAGCAAACCCTAGTTCTTCAACAAATCTTCAAATTGGAAGATCAAATGAAGGCCAAACTCGGAATTTAATACATAGAAACGATCACCTAGTCGTGGGGATCGTAAGGTATGTCGAATTTCTAACATTCATGAAGTTGTGAAAATTTGTTAAATTTGCATGATGCGATTTATGCAAGAATCATAGAGGCTATGACCAAATTAATGAAGTATGATTGCTTAGGAACAAACCCTAAGTAGAAAATTGAAGTAAAATTGCTATGATTTGAGTAATTAGGTGATTTACCACTTTTAGACAAGTGGGTTTTTATTATATAGTGAAGATGATGGCTTACACATGTTTAAAATCATCATAATTGCTAGAAGAAACAAGATACTTGAACAATTAGCAAGTTTGAGTGTTGAACATACATGACTTGAGATGGGTTTTTATGATATAATGATGTTAGTGTCAAACTTGTGATTAGAATCATCATATTAGTTAGTAAGACAAAATACTTGAACAATTTAGGTGTTTGGGTACATAAATCATATTTACCATGAAATGGGTTGTTATATAATATAAAAGAATTGATGTTAAGATCGTGATATAGATGCTTGAAATCATGTTACCTAGTTGTAAAATGTGTAAAAAGCAATGTATGCACATTAGGTGTTTGTTAAAATGCCTAAATGAAAACTAAAGTGTTGAAATTAGAGTGAAAATGTGCAATGAATAAGTTGATAAGTCGATTGACCTTAAAAAAATCAAATCGACCAAGTGTATGATCGGATGGTAAATTCGATATAAGAAGAGTAGGATGGAATAGTCGTAAATGATTATGACTAACCTAACCATCTTACAATTACAATGATAGTTTGACGCTTGGCAAGCTTGGGGAAGGAAGCGGGTCAAACGAAGCAAGAATGACGGAAAAGCATAATTCGGATGCAAGGTAAGTATAGCTTACACTAGTCTTAAATTGTGGAACATTTTCTCATCATATAAATTACGAATGAGATATCTAAACAATTGAAATATGATGTTCCGTCGTGTAGTCAAACGGAACAAGACAATCAAAGATGAAAGAAACCGTAATAATGGTTAAAAAGAAGTAAATCGGAAATTTAGTCATATTATGTCGAAAGTACTAAACGGTTATATGTTAAAATGACCGTACGGTGTTAAATGGAACGAGTCATGTAGAGGAGGTGATAATAAATATCATCTCGTAAAGATAAATGGTAAATTCGGCCAAACGGGTCAAAAGGTGTAGACAACACCTTTTGATTATATAGACTAATAAATTCTTTGTCGAGTTATATGCTTGCAGGAATAGATATCCAATGGATATTCGCATTGTTTTAAATTAGCGAATATAAAGCAAGGTATTAAAACCGGGTTAATAAGTTGATCCGGGCCAGGTATGTATAATAGATCAACTCCTCATTTAGAACTTGGAGATCTATGAGATTTTGGCAAGGTAAAAAGGGACATTCGGTCACCTTAAAAGGTAAACCGGAGGATTTAAATTATAGACAGAGTGTTTTGAAAACAAGATTTGGTTAAAAATGAGATTTTGGGCGTACATGGCTTAAGCAAGCCCTTAGTTGTAAAACAAGGGTTAAGAATGACTAAAACGCCCTTGTAAACAAAATTAAGCAAACAACCCTTAGAAGTCGCTTGAAAACGAGTTTTATAATCAAGTTAATACTTAGAATAAGTATAATAGCGTGAGATGTATATCCTTGGTCAAAAGACTCTATATGAGTCTTTGCCGTAAATTGATAATCCGAAAGGAAAAACTCGGATTAGATAGATCGTCATATTAAAACCATCATAGCAATAGATGTGTTGGAAGATCATTTGATAACTAATGTGGAAATAAAATGTTAGAAAGAGACGGGTGGGAGTTATGCGTAAAAGTGCTTAAATGTCCTTAACGGGTCAAAATAAGCACTTGAGTATAAGCAAGTTTAAAATGCGTAGGAAACCCGTGGTTTGAGCCAATTATGATAGATGAAATAGAAATTAGAAGATTCATGAGAATTTGGGATCAAACAAATAAGTTTGTTTGATAAATACATGAATGGGTTAAAATGGGTAAATTCTAGTTTAAGCCGAATGCATAAAAGTCTCAAAATTTATTAAGCCGGATGTCGGATTTTAACTCCATGTGATGGAGAATCAAATTTCAAACATGTAGGAAGAAACGGTAGGTCAAACGGATAAGCGGTTTGAAAGATACGAAAGATTTCGTGTCAAATTACGGCGAAATGGAAAAACTGGATGCAGGGTCCACCGTAAATTACGGTGCCACCGTAAATTACGGTGCCACCGTAATTTACGGTGGAGCTGATATGGTTACGGTAGTAACCTTCTGATTTACGGTAGAAGAAGATGAACCCAGGGGCCACCGTAAATTACGGTTCCACCGTAATTTACGGTGGAGGTCATTTTCAAAATTTTGTTTTTGGATTCAATGGTTTCCCGGACTCGTTTAGACACGTTTTAAGCCCTGTATGACTAAAGCATTTCATGTTTATGAAATGTAGGTACACCTTGGATGCCGGAAGACGATCAAGCTCAACGAAGAACCGAACACGATAAAGACACACGCTTCCGCACTTTGACACATAGTAAATTTTAAACAACGAATTCAACCACGTTATGTAGAATAACTTATGATTTGTAAGAGTTTTAATAAACCCGTATTTCCAAATGTTTATGTAATCTTAATTACATGATTGTTTTACGTAAAATTTACGTTAAACCTTGAATAATAAGAACGGGTGTTACAAGTTGGTATCAGAGCCTTGGTTTAAGAGATTCAAGTATGGCGGGGAAAACCATGCTTGGACTTAAACCTTATGCTCTTAATAAAGATTGGTGTTCGGTTCGAGGCTTGATCGCAAATCCGGTAAGTACAAGTATGTTAATAGCTTAGCATGCTAAAGTGTTGTAAACAACACATAGGGCTATCGTGTGATACACGTTACCCCAATTAAAATGATTGACATAGTTGACGAAAATACGCGCGTTGACGCGTATAGTAGAAAAGCCTTGTATTACGATACGGGCATTTAGTTGAAGGTGTCTTAATTAGGAGGATGTTTGGCCTTCATTGTATTACGATACGGTACCAATTTTCCACGTTTTTCGATACCGGTACCGCCGAACAGGTACCGTGCTCATCCCTAGTTGAAGGTGTCTTAATTAGGGTAAACTTTTTTTATATTTGATTAAATCAAGTAATTTGATACAATTAAAAGATCTCTTATCGTTGTTTTTTTATTTTTAAAAATTTAACATAAAGTAACTGATTTAGGAGGATGTTTGGATGTAAATGCCATTACACATTATCTCACTTTATTAATATATAGAAATGGCCAGTTGTATTTTTTTGAAAGGCGGCAATTTTCATTGAAGTAAAAGCACAAGAGCAAGTTGCTCTAGTGTTTGGTACAGTACAGCAAAAAAAAATGTACAGCAGACCAAAACTAATACATGAGTTACCTAATCATACTAAACTCTTTCCATTGCTTCCATTCCATATTAACAATAGCTGTCCTTGAACTGATCCATATGGCCAGTTGTATATCTCTCACTTTATCTATTAAACCTTGTTCCTTCCCAACCTGTTATGACTAAACCTGATTGCACAGTGAACTGCTCGTACAAAGTGACTCTATTTCATTAATAATAAACTGATAAAAGTACAAATGTAAAACATGAATCTATATTTATACCATCCTAGAACACATTAAAATAAATTATTTTAATACTGGCCCTTACCTTAACAAAATAGATAATACTAATTTAGATATTTTCGGAACACGCCCTTTTAGTATAGAGATTAACAGTGGTTTCAACCACTATTTTAGTAAGAAAAACTGGATATAAGTGGATTGTACTACATTAAAAGATTGGATTCGAAACCAACAGGGGTTTCAACCACTGTTTTAACCGAACAGTGGTCTCAACCGCCGCTTTAACCGAACAGTGGTCTCAACCGCCGCTTTAACCCAACAGTGGTCCAAACCGCCGTTTTAACCGAACAGTGGTCTCAACCGCCGCTTTAACCCAACAGTGGTCTCAACCGCCGCTTTAACCCAACAGTGGTCTCCAGCACAAATAGATGCTATAATATAACTTACCTCAATATTTGAGCACAAATAGCATCAGCAATACCCTCACCATTTTCCCCTTGCTCTCCAGCAATTATCGTAAGATCAGTAATAATCGGCTTCGAATTGATTTACTTTATTTGTAATCGAACTGGGCGATCAACATACATCAATTAAACCATCAACGCAGCTAAGGTTTCAATTATGATCTATAAATCGAGTAAATTATGAATCGATGAACATAAAGCTGAATATGAACAAATATAGAACATACCATTGCTATAATAGATATAGAAGAGCTGAATATGAATAGAAATTGAAGAGCGATCAACGTTGTGTGAAATTAAAGCTGAAGCACCTAATAATCAACAATTGTAACCAAATAAAATGCAGAATATTGCTTATTAATTGATCCACTAAGCTATAATACTTCAAAAAAAAATAGATGCTATAATATAACTTACCTCAAAATCGCCCTCGTTGGTTCTTGGTGATCGGGTTCATGTTCATCGTTCCTCACCTTTCTCGATAGTATCTACATACCAAAAGCAAAAAAGATTACAACTTTATAGTATCAAAATTCAAAAGCCTATCTATATTCTATAGTTTTATATCATAAAGATTAAAACTTTATCAATCAAGAATCTGAACCGTCAATTTATACATATATTGCCAAAAAGTATAACCCGAAAACTATAGATTGCAAAGCATTAAAACCTCATGGAAACAGAGAAAATGACATTTGGGAACTCAAGCATTAAACTGAACACACTTCAGATTGACGATATTTTACACACTTCAATTAAAACTGGTAAAAGCCCATTTCAAATCAGCATCTAAATTAATGAACTCAATAACATAGCCCCACAAACATAAAGTCAAATCAGCAACAAATCATCTATCAACAAAAAAGTCAAACATATGAAACCACTAAAGTACTAATGTGATTCCATCTCAAACTATCAGATTAATGAATCACATTTAAGATCAGTATCTAAATAATGAACTCAACTCAATAACCCATGACCAAAAAGTCAAAATACCACCAAATTTCACAAGAACAAAAAGTCAAACATAATAAAGTTTCAAACTTTAAAAGTTGTATGTAAACTGACCTGAAGTTATCACTTTCAAATGAAGACAAGTTCTTGTTCCAGCTCACTTCCAAATCTTCAAGTGTTAAACGCCTGTTTTGCGACTGAGCTTCCTGCCTCTTGAGAGCGTATTCAGCCCAAACTCGCTGTGAATCGATGAACTCACTCTCCCATGGCTGTTGAAAAGAGAAAAGCGGTCATTAAACAAATCGCAACATAAAAATGTTATCATTTAAATACTTTGAAGATCGTATATGATATACCTGAATGTAACGATGTGGGCCAGTTGGTGCTGCTTGTCGTACATCAGAATCCTCAAAGAATAACGTCATGGCATGTTCTTTAACGTAAGATGCGGCCTCAGACCTGTTATGACCATCAAATAAAGCATAGAATGAACTTGCAAGACCCTATTTGTCATCTGAGGACCCTCCTGCACGGATTAGATTATCAAATACATGATTATGATCCGATAATATCATAATATTAATGAACACAAACTTACAGAAAGATCTAAAATAAGCACAATATGCGGATGGACAAACTTTGACTTTTTGCCGATGGACTTGTTAATCAACGGATATGCCACGTTCCAAACGAATGGACTTTGACTTGTTATCCAGATTTGGTCATATTAACTTGTAATAACATTGAATAACCAAGATAGCGGATGGACAATGTTTTGCTTTCAGCTGAATGGACAAAAACTGGATGAATGGACAGTTTTCACATTCTGTAAATGGACTGCCCATCTCCAAATTCTATGGATGGAATTTTATTTGATTCGAACAAACGTTCTTCAGATGGACAGTTCTGCAGTAGCGAATATACAATTCTGCAGCGAATGGACAACAAAATTCTGCAAATGATCAGTGTTTCAGATCAGTTCTGCGGCTGTTTTGTGAATACACTTCTGTTTTGCGCAGACAACCTATTTACAGCAGTTCTGCGGATGAAATTCTGGAGTGATCAACTCCACTGTACTTGTATTTATGCAGTGCATTAACGCCATGAGCACATATACACCCCATTGCTTACAGCATTTTTAGCTTTTACAACATGCCATTTATAATAAAACTGAAAGCAAAAAGTAAATAGATAAAATATCGTAACAACATAATAGCTCAAGTCAATACTTTCATTGACTACAGTATTTAACCGGTTCGACCCCTCCATTTTAATTAAAATAATATAGTAAATATGATTGCAGCCGAAAGAGAACTAAGAAACCCGTTAGAGATGAAACATGAACTGAATTGACCAATTGATAAATAAATGTTGGAATATTAAGAACTAAGAAGTATATATGTTTCAAATTACCTTTTGAACATTTTTGCGCCGGCCGGATCTGGAAACAGGCTTTCCGGTTTCCGTCTTCTGTAAAGTTCCAACTTTAGCCTCTTCACCTAAAACGCTTCCTCTTTGGATCACAGCGTAAGGAACGATTTCAGACCGTTGACCGATCATAATTGGCATAAAACTCAAAGCATGCGAGGGAATGATTCTGTTCTTCTTATTTAGAAGTGTTTCCCACCAATTCTAACACCTGCAAACAACAAACTATTAAATCCATTAGCAGATAGTCAAAAACCATAAAGCAAACATAGAAACAAACTATTTATTACTTTGATATTTCAAACATCAGTTTTGAGACCAAACATCAGTAAGTCAAACTGTTTTTTTTTTTACAAACAACTTGATATTTGAAACCAGATTATAAAGAGAAAAACATCCATTCATTTTGAAAACTTGTTTGGTTTGAAACCAGTTTTTAAATGATCAATTTTAGTATTTACAGCTTCAACAAAATAATAGAAGCTGTGCATAGATAGACCCTGCCATTGTCATCCAACATCCAACAAATGTAATAATAAAAAAACTATTGCAATTCCAGAAATATAATGAAAAAGAAAAACATATCTGGCCAAAAGTCAAATATTACAAATCAGAAACCTTACTTGAAAATAGTATCTAATGGAAATTAACGAAGAACCCCATCTTGAATCTCACAAATCTGGCGAGAAACAAACCGTTAAAACAAATCCGAGTATTGTAGATGTATCCCTTTGTGTCGACTAACCTCAAGATATCCAAATGATAAACAGAGCCACTCCCACCTATATTCGACCTTTCATCAGAAGCAACAACTCATCGAGGAGAACCCTAGGGAGACTACAAAGGTTTCAACGATACAGATAAAACATCCAAATAACACATAGATTGGTAGTACAAAACCCACATCGAAGTAAATGAGATATGCATGAAAAGTAGGACTCACCGGAGCCCTAGTCTAGGTCGCCGGAAGTTTGACTCTGCCAAAATCTCTCTACAATCTTCAAGACCCCGTAGTCTTCAAACCACCCATATCTGAATCGCACACACACCCCGTAGATCTGAATCTCTTGGATCTGAATCTCTTGAATCTGAATCTCCTTGGATCTGAATCGCTTGGATCGCGATAGAGAGAGCAGAGAAACCCTAGATCCAGATCTGGATTTGGAATCGCCAGAGAGAGAGAGAAGGAGCAGGGAAGCGTGTTTTTGAGAGAAAGAGAGAGAAAGAGAGGAGAAAGTCTGATGGGCGATCCGTGTGAAGTGAATATCAGCCGTCTAGATCGTGATCCGTGTGAAAAATTAAAAAAAATGGACGGTTGATGATGAATTAGTTGAAGGGTAAAAAGTTTGTGTTTTCTTGTGCTTTAAATCTTGTACATTGTGCATTGAGGGTGTTTTCAACACCTTGCTGAATTACCATTCTGTCCTTCCTATATCCTTATTAAAGTAGTATAGATATATATATATATATATATATATATATATATATATAGGAGAAGGTTCTATGCAGAACACTAAATATTGCGAGAACATGTAGAACAAAATGAATCACACATATTTTCAATCCTAAAAACCTAAAAAGTAAATGAAAATGTTATAAATGTAAGATTTATTGTTTCTCACATTAGAATCTAAAACAAAATATGAAAAATCTTTAGTTTTTAAATAACCTATACACATGTAGGTTATGTGTAGGCTAAATTACCTACATGTATGTAGACTATGTGTAGGAAAAAATATATGATTTTTTATGTATATATAATACACATATGAATGTAAGAAACATAAAATTTAAGAAATATGTGCCTTAAATCCCAAAATTTAGTGATTTAGAATTGTTCTTTTTGTTATCGCAATAATTAGTGTTCTGTAATGATCCTTATCCTATATATATATATATATGGAAAAATTACACTTTTCGTCCTTTATGTTTGTACCTAGTTGCAATGGATGTCCTTTACCTTTAATAATTACAGCCACAGTCCTTTATTTTGAAAACATGTTACACCTTTCGTCCTTTAGTGCTAACCAGGTTAAAATTTTCAGTTAAATCTAGTCATATGAGGGTATTATGGTCATTTCATGTTTTTATTTAAAAATAGTTAAATAAAAAACAATAAACAAATATATATAACACATATCAATATCAGATCTGAGATCTCACCTCTCTCACTCTCAACCCTTCTTCCCCAACCCTTCTTCCCCAACCAAACTCACCACCATAACACCACCGCCGAAGATTACATCCACCACCACCATCATCGGAGCCCTAGATTTTCTGGACTTCATATTCTTCATCCCACCTGAACTTCATCTTCATCATCTCAACTAACCAAAATGCTACAAACCTTGCACACCACCAAATCTCTTCCAACCCACTACCACCACCACCACATCAATCGTCGGGATCCAACGTCGTATCTCCCCCGTCTCGTTGATCCGCCCGTCACACCAGATCTGTTCATAACACCACCGCCTTGTTCATCGAACCATCAGAGAGAGGGGGTTTAGAGATTTGGGGGTTTGCTTTAAAATCGTAGGTACAGAGACGGGCGGTGGTTCTGGTAGGTCGTCTGTTGTACATCGAACCATCAGAGAGAGGGGTTTAGAGATTTAGGGTTCTGTTGCACAAGAACAATTGTGTTGTAGTGGTAGGTCGTCTGTTGTTTTCACTATGTTTTTAATTGGATAAGGGGTTGCTTTTTGAATCTCTAAGTAGAACCCCAATGAATATCTAACGAATCATGACTAAATTCCACTTTCTTTATTGAATTGGAAATCACACATCACACAGTTATTAATTTACAACAGGTAGGTTTCTCTGTTGTGGTCATTGGAATTGGAAGAGAATATGTTCTATCCTTACTTAGTGGTGAATGATTTTGAACCACACAATTGTTTGTAAACTCATTTGCAACAACTTCAAAAGTCGACCGATGAGAATGGCAGATGGATGGGTTAGGGGCGGTGGCTGTGATGTGGTGGTGGCCCGACTGGTGAACGGTGGCCGGAGTGGAGGTAGTGACGAGATTTGATGGTTGGTTGGCAGCTGGGTTGTAGATCTGCGAAGGATGGGTGGTCTGTGTGATGGTGAGGTCTGTGTGATGGTGAGGAAGAGAGGGACATAGGGCTTAGAGAGAGAGAGAGAGAGCCACCGCCATCATCTCCTGCCACCACCTCTAGCCGTCGTCACCTCCTGCCACCACCACCAGCCACCGTCATCACCCCACCCCTGTTTTTTTTTGCTGCAGACAATTAAGAGAGAGAGGGAATGAGAGAGAGAGAGTGAAAGAGAAAAAAAGGTATTTATATTTGATTTTATATTTTTTTTATTTATACTATAAATAATTAAGTAGAAAGACTAAACTGCCCTTAAGTAAATAAATTTAACTGAAAATTTTAACCAAGTTAGTGCTAAAGGACGAAAGGTGTAACATGTTTTCAAAATAAAGGACTGTGGCTGTAATTATTAAAGGTAAAGGACATCCATTGCAACTAGGTACAAACATAAAGGACGAAAAGTGTAATTTTTCCTATATATATATATATATATATATATATAACATAAGACAAATCTAATCAATTCAATATCCCAAATTAAGAATATTATTCAATTCAACTTGTACAAAAACGAAGAACAGAACTAAATCCGAATAGACAACGACAAAATAACACAAAATCCTAACTTACCGGCAACGGAGACAGCTTAAAGAAGGCCAAATTCCATCACACAAATAGCGAACCCGGATGAGTACCGAATAAGCAAACATCAAACGACCAAGGAACAACAGAAGATGAGAGAAGATAAAGAAATACAAATATCGCAAATTTCCCATACATACATTTATCAAATGGGGGAATTGTAACACCCTAAATTATACCCTTGATTTATATAATAGTTTATATAAATTATAAGAAAAGATAATTACAAAACCTGACTTTCATTATCAAGGTTATAACTTAATTCAAAATAAGTCAAGTATTAACTAAGTTGAAACATTTTAAAAGATGTTCAAAACATGTTTACATCCATACATAAACGTTTTAACTATTCAAACATAGCGGAAGCTTAGATAGGTAGTGTTCGGTTCTTCAATTGTCACTTGATCGCCATCCGTAAGATTTGTCAATTTACCTAAAATTTAAAACCATTAGAAACATTAGTTTTAATGATTTCTAATAATTAAATAACGAGTTCGAACATCACATTTCAATTAATAAAAACAAAACAATTATTCTGACTCCACCGTAAATTACGGTATCACCGTAATTTACGGTGAATCCTGAATATTTCTGGTCACCGTAAATCAGTAGACCTACACCGTAACATGTTTGCTCCTTACCGTAAATTACGGTATTACGGTGAGACCTGGAAATTTTAAGTCTTGTTTGTTTAGTTCACCTCATACGAACCAAATCTTATAATTCACCTTAAATCAACATATTCATCAATTCTAATATTCTAATGATGTGATAATTATTAATCAACTATCATAGCACAATCCAAAATATTCCGGAGTGTAAATTATGTTTTACTCGATTATTTGACCCGTTTAGATACCAAGAGTCAATTATCAATAAGGCAATACATACGTCAAATTTTCTAACAATTGTCTTGACCCGTCTCGCTTGACTAAGACGAAGGTCACTTCCGTGATATATTGAACTATATTGTTTACCATGTTTTCCAACTACGACATAAATCTATTAAATAATACACAATGTAACGAAACGATAATTTCGTACCTTTAGAGCACGCCTTTCCCCCGTGAATTCCCTTCGGCTTGTCCGCTTGATGATCCGGACTCTTTGCCTAGAAAATTCAGTTTTACAACTTGTTTAGAACTCTTTCCATGACCATATTCATATCATTGTGAAACATGATCAAATCTGCGTTCTTATCAAATTTAATATGAAAATCCTCACTTAGGCATTTCTACAAACACCTAACGGGTCAGATTTTCCTACCATCATCTCCAAGTTCATGACTTGCAAATTAAACCCCAAATTTCACTTTAATTAGTAACCTTGCACACATTTTAACATCAATATGCAGAAATTACCTCCTAAGATGAAATTTATACTAGAATTATCATTCAAATCCTAGTGTTCATCATTATCTTACAAAACCCATAACCTAGCTTCCATGGATTCATAGAATTTTCTGAATTTGGGCATGATTTCTCCAATAGTTAGTTAGGTTTTACTTCTAAACATCCAATCAACTTTAATCTAACCAAATAACACACATGCAAGCATCTAATTTCAGATTTTTAAAATCATGAGAATTTCAAGTTGATGGATTTCATCAAATTTCACATACCTTAGAATCCTCTTGCAGTGAGGATTACGATTCTATGCTCAATTCTCGATTTGGACCAGATTAACACCTCCAATTTGATAGTTTTTATGATTTTAGGGTTTGGAACTATGTGGGTGTCGACCTGGTCTTCCCCAGATCGACCAACATGCCCTTTTTGGGGTGTTTGTTTTATTTTAATATGTTTTAACAAATTTAAGTTTCAATTATGTCAACTTAACCCCCTCAACTTTGTCTTACTTATTGTTTAGTAATCCTTTAACCTCTTCATAAGCTATTTCTAGTCTATTAACTAACTAGGTTAAAATTTCTAGTTAGTAAAATCTTGTTTAATTATTCTTTATAATTCTAATATAAAGTTTTATATTTTTCGGGGTGTTACAAGTCCACCCCCCTTAAAAGGGTTTCGTCCCCGAAACCGTAGTACGTACCAAACAATGTAGGGTGAAGACGTCGCATCTCCTCTTCGGACTCCCACGTAATGTCCGAACCCTTTCTATGCTCCCATTTAACCTTGACTTGTTCAATTTGTTTATTTCGTAAACGTTTGACCTTTCTGTCTAAAATTTCAACCGGTCTTACCACATAATTTAGACTATTATCCACTTCGATATCATCGTAATGGATATAGGTCGTTTCGTCTGCTAGGCACTTTCTTAGTTGAGATACGTGAAACGTGCCATGGATCCCACTCAGCTCCTCCGGTAGTTCAAGACGGTAAGCTACCTTGCCAGCTCTTCCGATAATTTTAAATGGCCCGATAAACCTTGGGCTTAACTTCCCCTTCTTTCTAAATCTAATAACACCTTTCCATGGGGACACTTTTAGCATGACCATGTCACCGACTTGAAATTCAATTGGCCTTTTCCTTTTATCTACATACGCCTTTTGCCTGTCTTGGGCCGCTTTTAAGTGCGCCCGAACTTTATCGATCTTTTCGTTCGTGGCTTGTACTATGTCTTGGTGGGCGAGTTCACGTGGACCCACTTCACCCCAACAAACCGGGGTTCGACACTTCCTACCGTAAAGCAGTTCGTATGGTGCCATTTTAATACTAGATTGGTAACTGTTGTTATACGAAAACTCAACTAACGGTAGGTGAACATCCCAACTGCCTCCAAAGTCGATTATGCACGCCCGTAGCATGTCTCCCAATATTTGTATCGTTCTTTCACTTTGTCCATCTGTTTGAGGATGGTACGCAGTGCTGATGAACAATTTGGTCCCCATTTGTTCTTGGAATTCACGCCAGAATTTCGAGGTAAACCGGGTATCCCTATCGGACACGATGGACACCGGCACTCCATGACGTGCTATGATTTCATTGGTATAGACTTCTGACATCTTTTCTGACGTGTAAGTCTCACGAATCGGAATAAAGTGAGCACTTTTCGTCAATCTATCCACCACTACCCATATGGCATCAAAACCCCGATTCGTCTTAGGCAGTTTAGTTAGCAGGTCCATTGTAATATGTTCCCACTTCCAAACCGGAATTTCTAGCGGTTGGAGTTTACCATATGGTTTCTGGTGCTCCGCCTTGACTTGTAAACATGTTAAGCATTTTTTTCCACATATTTCACCACGTCTCTCTTCATTCCGGGCCACCAATAATTTTGTTTCAAGTCATTGTACATCTTGGTCGCACCCGGATGAATTGAATAACGGGATTTATGAGCTTCATTGAGTAGAAGCGCCTTTACTCCACAGGTATGTGGGACCCATATCCTACCGGATCGAGTCTTCAACCCGTGATTCCCATCCGTCAAATCTTTCAACTGACCAATTATTCTTTCCTTCTTCCAATTCTCTTCTTTTACTGCTTCTAATTGCGCCTCTCGAATACGTTCAAGTATACCCGAGGTTACCACGAGTTGCATCGATCTCACTCGTATTGGGACATAGTCAGCTTTTCGGCTTAGGGCGTCCGCTACCACATTTGCTTTTCCGGGGTGATAATGTATCTCACAGTCGTAGTCCTTCACCGTTTCTAGCCATCGTCTTTGTCGCATATTTAACTCCTTCTGATCGAAGAAGTATTTTAAGCTCTTGTGGTCGGTGAATATGGTGCATTTTACCCCATACAAATAATGCCTCCATATTTTTAACGCAAACACCACCGCCGCCAGTTCAAGATCGTGCGTGGGGTATTTCTTCTCGTGTATCTTCAATTGTCTCGAGGCATAGGCTATTACCTTGCCTCGTTGCATCAACACGCAACCGAGCCCTGATAATGAAGCGTCCGAATAGACCACCATGTCTTCGACTCCGTCCGGCAATGTCAGTACCTGAGCTTGAGTTAGCCTTTCTTTTAGCGTCCGAAACGCTTTTTCTTGATCGACTCCCCAAACAAACTTTGCTTTCTTTTGGGTTAGCTTTGTTAGTGGCGATGCAATCTTGGAGAAATCTTGAATGAATCTCCTATAATATCCCGCAAGCCCCAAAAAGCTTCTAATTTCCGAAGGGTTCTTCGGGGGATTCCATTTTGACACCGCCTCTATCTTTGTCGGATCCACCAAAACTCCGTCGGCATTTATGACATGGCCGAGAAACTGTACCTCTCGTAACCAAAAGGCACATTTAGAGAATTTTGCATACAACTTCTCTCGTCTAAGTGTCTCTAACACTTCTTGTAAGTGACGTGTGTGTTCGGCTTCACTTTTCGAATACACCAAGATATCATCGATAAACACAATGACCGACTTATCCAACATTGGCTTGCAAACCCGGTTCATGAGGTCCATGAAAGCCGCGGGCGCATTTGTTAGCCCAAATGACATCACGAGAAATTCGTAATGTCCATATCTTGTGCGAAAAGCCGTCTTCGGCACATCTTCTTCTTTGACCTTTAGTTGGTGATACCCCGACCTAAGGTCAATTTTTGAGAACCAACTCGCGCCTTGTAGTTGGTCAAATAAGTCATCTATCCTCGGGAGCGGGTATCGGTTCTTTACCGTGAGTTTGTTTAACTCCCGATAATCGATACACATGCGCATGCTCCCGTCCTTCTTTCTTACAAACAACACCGGCGCGCCCCAAGGAGACACACTTGGCCTTATAAATCCCTTGTCAAGCAAATCTTGAATTTGGGACATTAGCTCTTGTAATTCCGACGGTGCAAGTCGGTACGGGGCTTTTGCTACAGGTTTCGCGCCCGGAATCAATTCGATCCCGAACTCTACTTCCCGTTCAGGCGGTATCCCCGGTAAATCTTCCGGAAAAACATCTTCATAATCTCGTACCACCGGTACATCTTCAATCTTCCGTGACTCTTTCTCCGCCTCATTTGCATAGATTATAAATGCCTTGCATCCCCGCTTCATGAGCTTGTGAGCTTTCAACATCGAACATACTATGGGATTGCCTCGTTTTTCGCCATAAATGGTGACGTGTTTTCCGCTCGGAGATGTTAGTTTAATCTCTTTGCGAAAACACACGACCTTTGCATGGTATTGAGATAGCCAATCCATCCCCACGACTACTTGGAATTCTCCCATCGACATCGGGATTAGATTTATCAAATATTCTTCGTCGTCAATGCTCAGTTTGCAATTTTCACATACATCACAAACAATAAAGCTTTTGTTATTACCTATCTCTACTTCTAAAGGCACAGGTAATTTTGTTAAAATAAATGAAGGATGTCGAATAAACCCATATGAAACAAAGGATTTATTCGCACCCGTATCAAATAACACGTGTGCGGGAATTGAATTTACAGCAAATATACCTGAGACCACGTCAGGTTCAATCTTCGCTTCTGCAGCAGTTAGTTGGAAAGATCTTGCCTTTGCTTTCGGGGCCTCACCTTTCGGTTCTTGCCCATCTTTCTTTCCAACCAGTTCCGGGCATTCAGACTTCTTGTGACCCGTTCGATAACAGTTATAACAAACCGTCACTTTCTCCGGGCATGACATGGCCA
The DNA here is from genome assembly GCA_030545235.1 of Helianthus tuberosus. Classification (NCBI taxonomy): domain Eukaryota; kingdom Viridiplantae; phylum Streptophyta; class Magnoliopsida; order Asterales; family Asteraceae; genus Helianthus; species Helianthus tuberosus. Next base: position 187,995,026 of record CM060423.1, read on the forward strand.
TATGTCCCGTTTTCTTGCATATAGGACAAGGCTTATCCTTGTAACGGCATTCACCCTTATGATTTTTCCCACAAATTTTGCAACCTGGTGGACTACCTTTAGCATCTGATCTCTTTGCTGTTTCATTCGTTCTTGCTTTCTTGGTAGGGCTTGGATTCACATCTTGCGCCCTTCGTTCACCCCGTTCTATACTCTTTTTCAATTCAATCTCCCTTTCCCGAGCAGCATTAACAATCTCGGTAAGGGTCTCGTACTTTGAAGGGGTTATGAACTCCCTATACTCCGCACTTAGCATGTTATGATAGTAATAAACCTTTTGCTCTTCATTCGTTATCAAGTCATCACAGAACTTCATCTTGTCCATAAACATCCCCGTGATCTTGTCTATGGATTCACCTTTGTGCCTGAGTTGCATGAACTCTTCCTTGATTTTATTTATGACCGCCTTGGGACTATGGTGTTTAAGAAACGGCATCTTAAACTCCTCCCAAGTCATGGCCTTGGCCGCTTCACTTCCAATCTCCTTCTTTTTGTTATCCCACCAATCTTTCGCTTGACTCCTTAGTTGACCCGTACCATAGGCTACGTAGTCTTCTTCGTCACAATGGGTTCTCTCGAATACCCCTTCGATGTCACTTAGCCATCGTTGGCACACTATCGGATCAACCTCCCCATTATATGTTGGTGGTTTACAAGCCATGAATTCCTTGTATGAACAAGGCTTTCGTCCTCCTCGCTTTTCCTTTGCTACATTCGAATCATCTTCCAGTTTCTTGATTCTATCTTCTACTATTGATAAAACCGTGTGTTGGATTTTATCAATAAAACCCGACAAACTGTTTTCGATCGCCTTTCCAACCTCTTCGGCAATCACTTCTCTCACTTGTTCGGTGACTCTTGGCACCGTATTATCATTGTCTCCATCAGCCATCTCGATTTCTGAAATGTTTACATAGATTGTTAAACATTTCATTTATAATACATGCTTTACTTGTTTTGATTTAATCAAGTTCGCAACTTGATTTAATCATTCTTGTTTGAATTCAATCAAGTTCGCAACATGATTTGATCATTCTTGTTTCTATTCAATCAAGTCCGTAACTTGATTTGATCATTCTTGTTTCTATTCAATCAAGTCCGTAACTTGATTTGATCATTCTTGTTTCTATTCAATCAAGTCCGTAACTTGATTTGATCATTCTTGTTTCTATTCAATCAAGTCCGTAACTTGATTTGATCATTCTTGTTTCATGCATTTCTTGTTTTTGAGTGAGCTTACACACTCTTTTCATGCATATTGTTCATTTCTCATTCTATACCTAATACATAATTTATTAACAAAACAAGTTTATTCTTACCGGACGATCGATCAAGCTTGAACCGAACACTTATTGACAACCATGAGCTCTGATTACCAACTTGTAACACCCTAAATTATACCCTTGATTTATATAATAGTTTATATAAATTATAAGAAAAGATAATTACAAAACCTGACTTTCATTATCAAGGTTATAACTTAATTCAAAATAAGTCAAGTATTAACTAAGTTGAAACATTTTAAAAGATGTTCAAAACATGTTTACATCCATACATAAACGTTTTAACTATTCAAACATAGCGGAAGCTTAGATAGGTAGTGTTCGGTTCTTCAATTGTCACTTGATCGCCATCCGTAAGATTTGTCAATTTACCTAAAATTTAAAACCATTAGAAACATTAGTTTTAATGATTTCTAATAATTAAATAACGAGTTCGAACATCACATTTCAATTAATAAAAACAAAACAATTATTCTGACTCCACCGTAAATTACGGTATCACCGTAATTTACGGTGAATCCTGAATATTTCTGGTCACCGTAAATCAGTAGACCTACACCGTAACATGTTTGCTCCTTACCGTAAATTACGGTATTACGGTGAGACCTGGAAATTTTAAGTCTTGTTTGTTTAGTTCACCTCATACGAACCAAATCTTATAATTCACCTTAAATCAACATATTCATCAATTCTAATATTCTAATGATGTGATAATTATTAATCAACTATCATAGCACAATCCAAAATATTCCGGAGTGTAAATTATGTTTTACTCGATTATTTGACCCGTTTAGATACCAAGAGTCAATTATCAATAAGGCAATACATACGTCAAATTTTCTAACAATTGTCTTGACCCGTCTCGCTTGACTAAGACGAAGGTCACTTCCGTGATATATTGAACTATATTGTTTACCATGTTTTCCAACTACGACATAAATCTATTAAATAATACACAATGTAACGAAACGATAATTTCGTACCTTTAGAGCACGCCTTTCCCCCGTGAATTCCCTTCGGCTTGTCCGCTTGATGATCCGGACTCTTTGCCTAGAAAATTCAGTTTTACAACTTGTTTAGAACTCTTTCCATGACCATATTCATATCATTGTGAAACATGATCAAATCTGCGTTCTTATCAAATTTAATATGAAAATCCTCACTTAGGCATTTCTACAAACACCTAACGGGTCAGATTTTCCTACCATCATCTCCAAGTTCATGACTTGCAAATTAAACCCCAAATTTCACTTTAATTAGTAACCTTGCACACATTTTAACATCAATATGCAGAAATTACCTCCTAAGATGAAATTTATACTAGAATTATCATTCAAATCCTAGTGTTCATCATTATCTTACAAAACCCATAACCTAGCTTCCATGGATTCATAGAATTTTCTGAATTTGGGCATGATTTCTCCAATAGTTAGTTAGGTTTTACTTCTAAACATCCAATCAACTTTAATCTAACCAAATAACACACATGCAAGCATCTAATTTCAGATTTTTAAAATCATGAGAATTTCAAGTTGATGGATTTCATCAAATTTCACATACCTTAGAATCCTCTTGCAGTGAGGATTACGATTCTATGCTCAATTCTCGATTTGGACCAGATTAACACCTCCAATTTGATAGTTTTTATGATTTTAGGGTTTGGAACTATGTGGGTGTCGACCTGGTCTTCCCCAGATCGACCAACATGCCCTTTTTGGGGTGTTTGTTTTATTTTAATATGTTTTAACAAATTTAAGTTTCAATTATGTCAACTTAACCCCCTCAACTTTGTCTTACTTATTGTTTAGTAATCCTTTAACCTCTTCATAAGCTATTTCTAGTCTATTAACTAACTAGGTTAAAATTTCTAGTTAGTAAAATCTTGTTTAATTATTCTTTATAATTCTAATATAAAGTTTTATATTTTTCGGGGTGTTACAGGAATAGTGTCAGGCAGCTGCCTGGCACTCCTCCATTTGACCAACAATTTTATTATTTTATATCAATTTTAAAATTACGTTTTTGCTCCTGTTTAAAATTACCGTTTTGCCCCCAGCTCAAAATAAAATTACGTTTTTGTCCCCATCTCAAAAGTACGATTTTGCCCTCAATTCAAAATTACGCTTTTGCCTGGGCCTCCCCCATTGGACCAACCATTTTATTATTTTATATCCATTTTAAAATTACGCTTTTGCCCCCAGCTAAAAATAAAATTACGCTTTTGTCCCTAGCTCAAAATTACGAGTTTTCCCTCTATTCAAAATAAAATTGTGGTTTTGCCCCCAGCTCTGAATTACCTTTTCGCCCCCCCCCCCCCCCCCCGTTCAAAATAAAATTCTGTTTTTGCCCCCAGCTAAAAATTACGATTTTGCCCTCTGTTCAAAAATGTGATTTTTCCCCGTTTAAAAAAGGCCAATTGGATTTTAACACCTTTAACTTTGAAGAATTGGCCGATAACACCCGCAACTAACACTTTGATCTGTGACACCCGAAACTTTTAATTTCGTGTGTCATTTCACCACTCAGTTAAAAACTCAGTAACTGAGTTAGTGTTCAATCCTAGGTGGCATCCTACATGGCTTCATTAATCCTACATGGTGACCTACGTGGCTAACACATGTTATAAGAAGCAAAACACTGAACTTCATTGCATTGTTCTGTTCGTTTTGGAGGGAAAGATCAAGGGCGACTACAGAGACGTGACCTAGCTTCTCAATCTATCAAGTTTAAACTCCGATCAAGGTACGATTTCACATGATTATGCAATGGTTGAAACGATTGATGTCATGCTTTGGTATGGTGGTTACATTGAGTTAGGTTTTGGTCTTCCACAGTATGTTGGGGGTGCACATAGGTTAATTAAAGTTGATATAGATCACATTTCATACTTTGAGCTAGCAGATTTTGCACTGGAAACGAAATGCTATAAATCAAGGAACTTTCATATGTATGGGTTGGATGCGGATGATGGTCAAATTAGGCATTTTCGTGATGATAGAGATGTGTTGGAGTTGGTTAGGAAGGTTTTTAGTTGGAGTGAAACATTTATGGAAGTATTTGTTCAAGATCGTCAATTGGGTGCCAATGAAGCCCACTCCAGTTCTAGGCCAAGTAAACCTGTTACCCAGCCCAGTAACCCTGTTACCCAGCCCAGTAAACCTGAAGCCCAATCCAGTAAACTAAAAGCCCAATCTTCTAGGGTTTCCCCTGGATGCAGCTCTAACTCAATAGCTAGGCAAGCAGACGAGGACAGTGAAGATAGTGAGTTCAGTGTGGAAGATGAAGAGTCAAATTCTGATGATGAAGATTATGATGAACTAGTTGAGGAAGCTGCGGATGATGTACTAGGATTAGAGTCAGACAGAGAGGATGTTGAGTGGATACAGTCACAACATGCAGTTAGAGAGGCAACCAAGATAGATTTGGAAGCCAAAAAAAAAGTGCTTGATGAGGTAGTACATGAAAGACAAACAGAGGGTAATTTGCATGAAACAGAGGGTGATTTGCATGAAACTGAAGATCCAAGGGTAGATGGAAACAGTAGTTATGAGGAATCTGACGGGGACATTTTAACACCTGGTGATAGTGAGGATGATGATATCAGGGGCAAGAAGTACAAGGAAGCAGCCCCATCTGTAGGTGAACATACAAATTGGAAGAAATTTAGTTGGAAGGTGGGAATAAGGTTTGCATCAAGGGAGGCCTTTAAAGAGGCAGTGAGGCAGTACTCAGTAGCTAATGGTAGGAACTTGTACCTTGCAAAGAGTGAAAAGACAGCTAACTGTGGCCGTATTGTTGTCAATTGTGTTAAAGGTTGTTCATTCTTTATACATTGTTCACTTCATAAAGGGAAAGAGTGTTACTTGGTTAAGAGAGTGAAGAATATACATACCTGCCAAAGAAACATGGTAAAGAATAGACAGCTAACTGCAATGTTCATAGCTAATGAGTTCCTGCAAGTGTTTAAATCCAAGCCCAACTGGTCGGCTAAGGAAATCATATTGGCTGTGAAACATAAGTATAAAGTCATAATCACGAAGTGGCTGGCCTACAAGGCTAAAGAAATCATATTAACTTAGATCCCACAGCAACATGTGAAACTTTTTTCAGACTCTTTGTGTGTTTTGATGGTGTGAAAAGGGGATTTCTAGCTGGATGTAGGAAGGTCTTGTGTCTAGATGGTTGTTTTCTAAAGACCTTCCTAGGAGGGATGTTGTTAACTGCAGTTGGCAGAGATGCTAATGATCAGATGTATCCATTGGCATGGGCAGTTGTAGATGGTGAAAATAACGATAGCTGGGAATGGTTTATGGAAGAGCTCAGGAAGTGTTTGGGTGTAAGTGATGGTGGTGAGGCATGGACATTCATCTCAGATCAACAAAAGGTAGTAGCCATTGACAAATTTTACAATGAACAATTATCTTCTGCTGTAATGTCTAAGGTTATTAATCATTTATGTGCAGGGTCTGTTAAATGCTGTGGCACTTATTTGGCCAAGGGCAGAGCATAGAAACTGTGCAAGGCACATCTATGCGAATTGGCACAAGAATTTTAAGGATGAGGAGCTCAAGGAGTTGTATTGGAAAGCTGCAAGAGCATACTGTGAACCTGATTACCTCCAAGCCATTGATGAAATGAGGGCCATAAACCCTGATGCAGTAGAGGCAATCTTAAAGCAGGATCCCAAAAGTTTTAACAGGTGCTACTTGAAAACTCACACTAAATGTGATGTCATAGTAAACAACATGGCAGAAACATTTAATGGTTATATCATAACTCCAAGGTCAAAGCATATTATATACATGCTAGAGGACATTAGGGTTCAAATCATGAGTAGGTTAGTCATCAAAAGAACTGAAATGGAAGCCAAAGATGTGCTCATTTGCCCCAATATCCAGGAGAAACTTGATTTCTCAAAAGATGCAGCCTTTAGGTGTGAGGTATACCCCTCATCTTATCAGGTTTTTCAAGTTAGAGATGTTGATGATGTTACAGTTGACTTGGAAAATAAGACCTGCACATGTAGAAAGTGGCAATTAAGGGGGTATCCTTGTAAGCATGTGTGTGCTGTGGCTGGATTTTTGCATAAGAATGCTGAGGATTATGTTGACCCATGTTACCACAAAGAAACATACATGAGAACTTATGAGTACTCAATCCCACCATTGCCTAGTGAAAAGTTTTGGCCCAAGGTTGATTATCCAATGGATCCACCTCCAATCAAAAAGGCACCTGGTAGGCCTAAGAAAAACAGAAAGAGGGACCCTCATGAGGATCCCAAGAAACCAGGGAAACTGACTAAGCATGGGGTTGTAATGACATGTGGGATTTGTGGAGAAAGAGGTCACAACAAGAGAAAATGCACAGTTAAAGGTGAACTCAATATATTCAGTTGGTTTATTGATTATATGATTGTTTCCTAAATTTGTTTAATGTTAACAGATTCTCAAAATGCGGCAGAAATCGGAAGGAAAAGGGGAAGGCCAACTAAAAGAGGAAGGCCAAGTAAAAGGGGAAGACCAACGGAGAAGGCTGCAGTTAGTTAATATGTTATGAATGGTTAATGGTTAATCTTTTGTTGGTTGTGTAATGACTATGTAAACTTATGACTGCTGTGCTGAATGTTTTGAATGGTTAAACTTATGACTGCTGTGCTGAATGTGTAATGGTTAATCTTTTGTTTTGAATGGTTAAACTGGTTAAACTCATTTTGCAGTTAACTTATGTCTGCACATGTATGGTCACAGGGGTATAATGGTCATTCTGCAGTTAACTTATGTCTGCAGTTAACTTAAACTCATACTGCAGTTAACTTAAAGTCATTCTGCAGTTAACTTATGTCTGCACACTTGTTTTGGTCTGCATATATGGTAACAGGGGTATAATGGTCATTCTGCATACTATGCACACTTGTTTTGGTTTGCACATGTGGTTTCAAATGGTCTGCATGGTCTGCACACTTGTTTTAGTCTGCATATATATGGTCACAGGGGTATATGGTCATTCTGCATATATATGGTCACAGGGGTATATGGTCATTCTGCATATATATGGTCACAGGGGTATATGGTCAAATGGTCTGCATGTGCTGTATTGTTTTGGTCTGCACATGTGGTTTCAAATGGTCAAATGGTCTGCACACTTATTGTTTTCGTCTGCACATGTGGTTTCAAATGGTCAAATGGTCTGCACACTTGTTTTGGTAGTTGTTTACTTGTTACAAAGTCAAAGTCTCTTTTGGTCTGCAAATGGTCTAATGGTCTGCACATATGGTACAAATAAAGACATCAAAGCCCAACTTCACTAAATTCATTCATGTCAAAGAACTTACAATAAAAAACAAGTTACATTCGATACACTATGTAAAACAACATGGCAATGATAACAAACAAACTAAACACAAACTGCTGCTTCAACATGAATTCTTTCGCACAAATTTGTCGTTTCAACATATTGTTCTCTTGAGATAGCAAGTTGTTCCGCAATTGCAAATTATATTCATTCCCGGTCACAGCATCACTTCTTGTAACTGCACTTGAGCTGCAAGTTGAATGAACTTCGAATAATTTGTCGAAATCTTTTTTCCACATAAAGAACTTGCAGTCGTCTCGCTACAAACCAACATCATGTCGTCAGTTCAAAAACAAGTTAAATTCAATACATGGATACACAAGACTTACCGGCCATTGTGAGCAACCGTAAAATTCAGCACCACATCGAACACTTCTCCTTCCTGCTACGCGAATAACAGCTCTGATATCGTGATGACAATACAACTTCCCATCCATGTCCACCTTGAATATTTTAGGGATTCGGTTGGTATTACATGAAGAGTTGGAAGAAGTAGACATGTCGATCAGCCAATAAGTTGAAGGTTTGCTCTGATATCGTGATGAGCAAATTAGGGTTTGGATTTGGGTCGATTCATGCGTATGGCCTTAATTGAGGGTTTCCCTTGTTTGTGCAGGGTTTAAATCGAAGAAGAAGATGGCTTTTATACCATGAATGTGCCACATCTGCAATTATAGTCCACGTCATATAGTCCACGTAGGATTAAGGATGCCACCTAGGATTGAACACTAACTCAGTTACTGAGTTTTTAACTGAGTGGTGAAATGACACACGAAATTAAAAGTTTCGGGTGTCACAGATCAAAGTGTTAGTTGCGGGTGTTATCGGCCAATTCTTCAAAGTTAAAGGTGTTAAAATCCAATTGGCCTTTAAAAAATTATGATTTCGCCCTCAGTTCAAAATTACGTTTTTTCCCCAGTTCAAAATAAAATTATGCTTTTGCCCCCAACTCAAAATTACGATTTCGCCGTTGGTTCAAAATAAAATTGTGGTTTTGCCTCCAACTTAAAATTTCGATTGTGCTCTTAGTTCAAATTTATTTTACGCTGTTACCCCAAGTTCAAAATTACGAATTTGCCCCTGTGAAAATTTACAATTTTGCCCTTGGTTCAAATTTACAGTACTGCGATCACTTTAGCTTTTGGCAAATTACGATTTTACCCCAGTCTAAAAATAAAACTTTCCCTCAGTTAAAAATTACAATATTGGCATTGTTTTAGTTTTTTTTTAATCAAAACTATAAAAGGTGTTCTGTTTTAATTGGTTGACTCAATTTAATTGTTAGCCGCCTAACACTCGCTCATTATTCGGCCATCGCCCCGCAACAGGGGCGGAGACAGCATTGTGGCAGCCGTAGCACGGGCTACGGCTCAAAGTCGTGTTCGCAGTGTTTCGTAGTGTTAATTTTTTGTTTTTTTTTCGATTTTATATAAAGGATACCCCTAAAAAAATACGAGGATACCCCTATAAAGGATTTTATATGAATACACCGTAATTTTTTTTTTTTGGATACCCCTGGTTTTAAAGTCTAGCTCCGCCACTGCCCCGCAACGCGGGCGGGGCATCCACCGGTTAGAACAAAAAATCAAGAAAATCGAAGAGTTTTCAAAAATTTAAAATCCGAATTTTAATTTTGGTTTGAGCCAAAAACCGAACCAAATCCAAACCGGATTGACACCTATGCTCCTTTCTACTTCACACCTTTAACCAAACCGGGTCGGGTTCATTCCCCCTTTTCAAAACACCCATTTCCACCAATCTTCCATTTCCACTTTTCCACACCTTCTCCTTCAAACCTTCCTCACTCGAAATCCATCTTTTGCTCCGTCGAATCGCCGTCGTTGACTCCGATCACCGGCAGCAGAGATGAGCGGACACGATTCAAAGTACTTCTCCACCACTAAAAAAGGCGAAATCCCTGAGCTTAAAGAAGAACTCAATTCACAGTATAAGGTATCGAATCTAACCTAACTTCACTGAATTTATACACATCTACTCTGATCTGATGCGAAAATACCTAAAACGGTTATAATTTCGTTCGTTTGTGTTGATCCGCGTCGAAATTTCATCATTATGCTAGATGTATTGTCAGATCTGTGACTGCGAGATGATATGTTATCGATTAGGTCGTTTTGAAGCTGTTTATTGGACCGATTTTTGATTCGTTATGTGCAATTAGATGTTAGTAGTTAGTGCATCTTATTAGGAGTTTGAACTGTTTAAATGAGTGTGATACTGTGCAATTGGTTCAAGTATTGAACATTTGAACTACCTAATTACTGCAAGGACACATTTGCATCTAATTAGTTCCATAGTTTTGTGTTTTGGTGAGATTTTACGGTTTTAGCCGGTTTAGGGCACCTGATATGTATGTGAAGATGTCTGATTGAAAATGATGATCGTTGGTTATTTGGAACCTTAGACTCCTTGGAACATAGGTTTCAATTCAGTTTATGAAGTTTCTCATTCTGTGTATTTGCGTGTTAGTAGTTAGTGCCAAGGTTTAAAAAAACGGAAACGAGTTTCGAGGCGTTTTCCCTTCGCCTCACGAGGCGTAAGCCTCGAGGCGAACCAAGGCGTAAGCCTCAAGGCGAACCAAGGCGTAAGCCCGAGACGGAATTAAAAAAATAAATATAAAATTGTATATCTTATAAAAATAATAATAATACTAACTAAATTCATCATCAAATCATAGTTATTAAAGGTGCTAGGCGCACTCAAGGCGCATAGGCCTCGCCTGGGGCCTAGGCGCACAACGCAAAAAAAGCAAGGGCCTGAGAAAAATAAAGCGCATAATGAAAATATATTATGTATTAGAAAAAGAATACTATTCTTCAAATAAAATAAACAAAATCTATTATATAACACTTTATATCATTTATTTAGTACCAAAAGTTCTAAAATATTAGTGTAGAAAGGTAGTTTTCCTTAGATAAAAGTACGGATCTGGCTAGAATCTTGCCAGAATTTAGAAAAATTTGGCCGGAAACTCTCCGGAATCTAGGAATCTCGTCGGAATGTGCACCTGAACCCAAGGTTTAAAAAGGCTAAAACGGGTATTGAGGCGTTTTCCCTTAGCCTCACGAGGCGTAAGCCTCAAAACATTATTAAAAAAGATTAAAGAAAATATATATATCTCATAAATATCACAAGTTAACATAAAACAAACATCATAAATAGAAAATAGTTCAACAAGCAAGGTTTAACGTAAAACAAACATCATAAAATAGTTCGAACAAATTAAATTAGTAATGTTATGACATCTAAGTATCATAGTACTCGTTTTCCTCCGCATCATCATCCTCAAAGTTTTCATCTTGCGTATTTATATTGTCATTGTCATCTTCATCAACCAAATTAGTAACTCTTTTCCTTTTCCTCCTAGATGATGAACTCTCACCCCTTCTTCCTCATTTGACCCGCCAACTCCACCAATGCCATCTTCATCCCCACTTGGGTTAGCTATCCACTCGTCATCCGACAAAACATCATTGGCAACAATCGGGTCTTCATCATCTTTTAGATTCGTCTTCTTTATAAACTTTTGTTTTAATCTCCTATTTTACATTAGACATGATTCTATTCTACGTACTGTGTAAGTGATTAGGTTTTTTAACCTTATAGATGTTTTTTAAGTGAACTATTAGCTATTGGGTATTTGGGTTGGCCCACCAATTAAGCCCAATAAACATTAAATGGGCTAAAATAAAGTCCAGAAAACCTATTTTTTTTCAATTTTCACAAGGTCTAGTGAGGCTTAAGCCTCACCGCCTCGCCTCACTGCCTCAGCGTCTCGGACAGCCTCAGAAAGCCTCAGATGACTGAGGCCTAGGTTTCAGTTGACCCCTATGAGGCTAAGCCTCTAAGGCGTTTTTTCATAGCCTCAGCCGAGGCGTAAGCCTCGAGGAGGGCCTCGGAAAGCCTTTTTAAACCATGCCTGAACCATCACCTGGAGAATTAAAGCGCAATTTCCTCGACTTAAGGCGCAACTGCCTCGCCTCGCCTGAAAAAATGGGCCTAGGCGCAAGAGGCGATGGCTTTTAACAACTATGCATCAAATTCATCGAAATCATCAAAAACACACATAAAAAAGACATAAATTGCTTGAAATTGACATAAAAATTCAATAACATCAAAAACAAATATCAGAAACCCCCTGAGGCGCAGCCTTTTTAGCGCCTCAGCCCTCTTTGAGGCGCACATACACTAGAAACCCCCTGAGGTGCGCCTTAGAGTCGTTTTTTAGGCGTTTCGTCTTGAGGCGCGCCTCGAGGTTCACGCCTCAGCCGTTTTTTAAAACCATGGTTAGTGCATCTTGATAGAAGTTTGAAACGCTGCATGAGTGTGATACTGCGTAATTGGTTCAAATTTTGAACATTTGAACTACTTAATTACTGTCAGCAGTAAGCGCGCCTTTGCGTCTAGCAAGTTCTACAGGTTTCTGTTTCAGGGAGATTTTACGGTTTTAGCCGGTTTAGGGCATTGATACGTATGTGAAGACGTTTAATTGAAATCCGAAGATCGTTGGTTCTTTGGAACCTTCCTTGGAACATAAGTTTCAATTCGGTTCATGAAGCTTCTCATTCTATGCATTTATATGTTAGTAGTTACTGCATTTTGTTAGAAGTTTGAAATGTTGAATTACTGTGCTAACTGCTGATGTATAATAGCTTAAAATATTGAACCACCTAGTTACTGTAAGCACACCTTTGCATCTGGCAGTTTCCATGGTTTTCTGTTTCTGGGAGATTTTACAGCTTTACCTGGTTTAGGGCACATAATATGTATGTGAAGACGTCCAATTGAAAACCTAAGATTGTGGGTTTTTTTTGGAAACTATAAAACATTCTTTCGTTTGAGTAAAAACTGACCGTTAGTTAGTTACCAACTTACAATATTACTTAATGTGCTTTTCTCTGACATCCAGGATAAGAGAAAGGATGCTGTTAAGAAGGTGATTGCTGCCATGACTGTTGGGAAGGATGTCTCCTCACTATTCACAGATGTCCTGAACTGTATGCAGACAGAAAATTTGGAGCTCAAAAAGCTTGTGTACCTGTATCTCATCAATTACGCTAAAAGTCAGCCTGATCTGGCTATACTTGCAGTCAATACATTTGTAAAGGTAAGAAGTAGAATAATTCTTTGTTTTTACTTTAAGCTTGCTCCTTGGTGTTTTATCTTTGGCGAATGTTATCACTTATCCCATACTTAATAGGCTCACTCATACTATGCATGCTCCTGTATAATGATAATTGTTCTTTGTATTCAAAATTGCTGTTATAGCACTATCTGCTATTGAATGAAATAGTTTCTTTAAGTGTGTTATATTTTACTTTTTTTTCTATATATATCTTAAGCATGTCAGGAATAAGAACTCAAATCATTCTGTTAATTCTTATAAAAAGACCTCAAATTTCCATAATGAGTTTCTTATAGTATAGTGAACGAATATTACAGGATACCCAAGACCCAAATCCTTTGATTCGCGCGTTAGCTGTTCGAACAATGGGATGCATCCGAGTCGATAAAATTACAGAATATCTTTGTGATCCCCTGGAGAGGTGTCTTAAGGTAACATATGTTTCTGTTTCTGAAATCTTTAGTTATTTGTTAATCGAAGTATTCTACGATTTAACTTTCTACTTCCCTCTATGGGCATCTTTATGTTCTTTATTCAGGATGATGATCCTTATGTTCGAAAGACAGCGGCTATTTGTGTTGCTAAACTTTACGACATTAATGCCGAGTTAGTTGAAGACAGAGGCTTTCTGGACGGTCTTAAGGATTTGATATCCGACAATAACCCTATGGTTGTAGCAAATGCTGTTGCAGCTCTTGCGGAAATTCAAGATAACAGCAGTAAACCCATCTTTGAGATCACCAGCAATACACTTACAAAGCTCCTTACTGCTCTGAACGAATGCACTGAGTGAGTGTGATTTTTTTTTAAATATATTTATCGTCATATTTTCTGTTTGTCGTTTTGTGTTTTTAAATGTTGTTATCAACGTAACGACAGGTGGGGTCAAGTTTTCATATTGGATGCTCTTTCTAAGTACAAGGCAGCCGATGCTCGTGAAGCTGAAAATATTGTAGAGAGAGTCACTCCTAGACTACAACATGCAAATTCTGCTGTTGTTCTTTCAGCTGTTAAGGTGAATTTGCTTGATTTTTCTTATGTAGTTTTTAAGAGGGGGTGACCTGCGTAACTTGTTAAAATGGTTTGGGTTAAATGATCATTTTTGGTACTTGTTTAAATGGATTAGGTTGACCTGCAAAGTGCAAACACTATTTTGTTCAATTTTTTTCGTAACTTCTGTATAAAATAAATGCATTAGAGTAAAGTACACGGATGGTCCCTGTGGTATACTAAAATTTTGGATTTGGTCCCTAACTTTCCAAAAGTACACAGATGGTTACTTTGGCTTGCACTTTATAACGCATTTAGTCCCCAACTTTTTTCCAAAAGTACACAAATGCTCCCTGTGGTTTGCACTTTGTAACGCATTTAGTCCCTAACTTGGACTTGCTGAAACCTTTAGATTTGTTAGCTGGGGACTATATGTGTTACAAAGTGCAAACCACAGGGACCATCCATGTACTTTTGGAAAGCTAGGGACCAAATCCAAATTTTTGGTAAAATACAGAGGCCATCCGTGTACTTAAATCAATGCAACGCATAATGAATATATGATTACAAAAACAATAATTATCTACATCTTTGATTAAAAACTATCTCAGGAGGTTGTATGCAATAAATAAAGACTATGGCCGACATGCTGTCTGGTTGACTTCATCAGCCCATTTAACTCATTCTCTGTTTAGCTAATTATTTTCATTCGGCCCGTTTTAGATAAAATTCACAACCAAAAACTACCAATTCGTTAGTATAATGTGTCAAGATGGTCACCCCTAGTATTTATCCTATATTCATGTTCTGACTTTTCTTTCTTAAATTGTAACATTATCACCTTAAAAGATGATCCTTCAACAAATGGAACTCATCACCAGTCCAGACGTGATTCGGAACCTTTGCAAGAAAATGGCTCCTCCTCTTGTAACATTACTTTCCGCCGAACCTGAGATTCAATACGTTGCATTAAGGAACATCAACCTTATCGTACAAAGGCGTCCCACGATCCTTGCCCATGAAATTAAGGTATCATGATTTCACATTTTCTTCTTTTGACCAGTGTTAATATGAATTAAGATAGATCATCTAAATTACACCTACTTTGTAGGTGTTCTTCTGCAAGTACAATGATCCGATTTACGTGAAGATGGAAAAGTTGGAGATCATGATAAAGCTTGCTTCAGATAGAAATATTGACCAGGTAATTTGAAATTTCTATAATTATTTTGTCTTCAGCATATGTGTTATAAGAGGCGGTAAATTGGACCGAGTCAGGTAGGCCTGTAAATGAACTGAACGAACACGATTAGAGTTATGTTCATGTTCGTTCATTTAACTTTAACCGAACACGAACATATAATCGAACACATTTTTTTTTGTTCATATTCATTTATTAAGAAAATGGGCATGTCCGTGTTCGTTCGTTTAAAACCTAAACGAACAGTTCACGAACGTAAACGAACATAAACAAACAAACTTAAAAACACATAATTTAACAAACAACACTAATGAATATAATTGACTAAGCATAAATGAACATAAAATATTTTTTTATATAATTTAGGGATTAATTACGATAAATTACATTGGAAAACCCATTTCTATTACTAGAAAGCCCAATTACCAATTAGTTATATTTATATAAGTAGTTAGAAAGTTCCTTTTATGTTTAATATTTTTATAAATATAACTACTTATGCATTTAAATTGAAATGAACATAAACGAACAAACATAAACAAATGTAAATAAGCGAGAACATAAATGAACAAAAAAAACGTGTGTTCATGTTCATTTGTTTAATTAAATGAACAAAAAATTGTGTTCATGTTCGTTTGTTTATTAAATAAACGAATATAAACGAACTTCCTGCCAAACAAGTTCACGAACAGTTCATGAACGTTCGGTTCGTTTACAGGCCTAGAGTCAGGCGACTTGTCAAAATGGCTTTTGGTATGAGTTAACCAAACTTTTCTTTTTAGTTTTATCCGTTTGACCCATTATAGATCAAAACATAAACCCAAATCGAACCAGTTAGGTAAACAGGTAAAATTGTTAAGTCTCTATTTTGTTCAATGGATCTGGTGATGCAGGTATTGTTGGAGTTTAAAGAATATGCGACAGAAGTAGATGTCGATTTTGTAAGAAAAGCTGTCCGTGCTATTGGGCGTTGTGCTATCAAGTTAGAGAGAGCTGCGGAACGTTGCATTAGTGTTCTTCTAGAGCTGATCAAAATTAAAGTAAATTATGTCGTTCAAGAAGCTATTATAGTCATTAAGGATATATTTAGACGATATCCCAACACGTAAGCTTTCGTTTCTCCATTTGTTAATCGATTTTTAAACATAATGTTTTATTGACAACTTTTCACTACAGTTATGAATCTATCATTGCCACACTTTGTGAGAGTTTGGACACTTTGGATGAGCCAGAGGCCAAGGTATTTTAAAATTTTGAAAATTCTAATATTTGTGAAAATCTTACCTGTTGATATTTATTTATTATTTTTAACAGGCATCAATGATTTGGATAATCGGTGAATATGCTGAAAGAATTGATAATGCCGACGAACTTCTTGAAAGCTTTCTGGAGAGTTTCCCTGAAGAACCAGCGCAAGTGCAATTGCAGTTGTTGACTGCCACAGTCAAACTTTTTCTAAAAAAGCCAACTGAAGGACCACAGCAAATGATACAGGTAATATTTATACACACACACACTTTAAGTTATGTTATCAATTATGGTTTTTAAAATGTTAACTTTCCGTATATATGTTTTAGGTGAATCTGATTTCAAGTTATATTGTTATCTTATCTTCATAGGTTGTTTTGAATAATGCCACCGTGGAAACCGACAATCCAGATCTACGAGATCGTGCATACATATATTGGCGCCTTCTGTCAACCGATCCAGAGGTTCTTAACTACGATCCATTTCGTTAAAAATGTCTTTACTTGTAAATCCTTTTATTCTAACGACTTGTATTACGTATATCAGGCTGCCAAAGATGTTGTTTTAGCCGAAAAACCGGTGATAAGTGATGATTCAAACCAATACGATTCATCTCTTCTAGACGAGCTTCTTGCAAATATTGCTACTTTGTCTTCTGTGTATCACAAACCGCCTGAAACATTCATAACCCGTGTGAGGACTGTTCAAAGAACCGAAGAAGAAGAGTTCCCCGACGGTATTGAAGGCGCGTATGCTGAAACATCATCTACATTGGTTGTCGATGGTGTTGCACCTCCACCACCTACTTCAACTGCCGCTAAGCCGCCAACTGCCGCTCCTGCCCCTGTGCCAGATTTACTTGATCTTATGGGTCTTGATGGTGGTGATGATAATGCTATTGTCTCGGTAGATCATCCTGCAACCGATGCAGGGTACGTCATACGTGACATTGACTTATTCAGTAAAGATGGCATAAAACATAAAAAGACGACCCGTTTGCTTATTAACGGGTCTGTGTGTCGTGTGTGGGTGTGTGTGTTTAATCTCTTAACGGATCAAATGGTTTTAATAAAAAAGTTACTTAAAAGGAGAAGATTAAAGTGTATTTTGGATGTATATTATTGTACTGATAATGTATTTATAGTCACAATTGTTTATTAGAATTCTTTTAGAAAAGGAGTAAAATGTCATTCTCATCCCTGAGGTTTGGCCAGTTTTGCAACTTTCATCCAAAAGTTTGTTTTTTCGAAACTGGATCCATAAGGTTTGAAATCTTGCAATATCATCCAGCTCGTTAACTCCATCCATTTTTCTTCGTCAAGTCAGGGATATTTCCGTCATTTTTGTGAACTTAAAGGGAATTCGGTCTTTTTCAGGGGTATTCGGTCTATTTACTTAAAGTGGAAAAGACCGAATTGCCCTTTAAGTTAACAAAAAAGACGGAAATACCCCTGACTTAACGGAGAAAAATGGATGGAGTTAACGAGCCGATGAAAACGACAAGATTTCAAACCTTTTAGAACCAGATGCGGAAAAACAAACCTTTGGACGAAAGTCACAAAACTGGCCAAACCTCAGGGACGAAAATGACATTTTACTCTTTAGAACAAAAAAAAAGACAGCAAAAGGTGCTTGTTGGTCAACCCAACTCGACCCGCTCCAAAAAATGACGGTTTGAACCTGGACCCATTACCTAACCGTTTTGTTACCATCACAGGCCACCTCTACCCGTGTTATTACCAGCAGCAAGCGGTCAAGGTCTCGAAATTAGTGCACAGCTGGTTCGTAGGGACGGTCAGATATTCTACAGTATAATGTTTGAGAACAACACAAACATCCCACTGGACGGGTTTATGATCCAATTCAACAAAAATACATTCGGTCTTGCTGCTGGTGGACCACTTCAGGTACCTATGACTTGTTTTTAGGCTGCAATGTCTGCATCTAGTTTTTCAACTTTGGGTAACGTGCATTGTTTTTGTTAGGTCCCACAAATTCAACCGGGAACATCGTCACGAACGCTTCTTCCTATGGTTCTGTTCCAGAATGTAGCTCCAGGTCCACCTAACTCACTTTTGCAGGTTGCGGTGAAGAATAATCAGCAGCCTGTTTGGTACTTTAATGATAGATTATCGTTACTCGTTTTGTTCACCGAGGATGGAAGAATGGAACGTTCTACTTTCCTTGAGGTAACATAATTTTTGTTCAGAATTTCACGTGCGTTTAGGGGTGTTAATCAAGTCATTCGATTTTGAAAATAACTGATTCAAATAACCCGAACTATTAGATAAAATAGTTATAAATAAATAATAGAGTAAAATGTCATTTTCGTCCCTGAGGTTTGGCCAGTTTTGTGACTTTGGTCCAAAGGTTTGTTTTTTCGCATCTGGATCCAAAGGGTTTGAAATCTTGCCATTTTCATCCGGCTCGTTAACTCCATCCATTTTTTTTGTTAAGTCAGAAGTATTTCTGTCATTTCTGTTAACTTAAAGAGTATTTCGGTCTTTTGAATGCTTGTACATTATGCTAAATGCTTGTAGATAAAGTGAAAAGGATCGAATTGCCCTTTAAGTTAACTGAAAAGGCAGAAATACCCCTGTCTTAACGAAAAAAATGGATGGAGTTAACGAGCCGGTGAAAATGGCAAGATTTGAAACCTTTGGACGAAAGTCGCAAAACTGGCCAAACCTCAGGGACAAAAATGGCGTTTTACTTTAAATAATATATGTATTTTTTATATAAGAACTACATATTTCTGTATCGAATATTCGGGTTGAATCAGTTCGAAAATCACAAATTCGATTCGGATGCTAACTCAATTACAATTCGTAATTTGAATTTGGTTCCGACTTTTTGAGCCTAATTCGGATAACGAAAACTCCTACATGCATTCAACCTGTAGTCTGATATTTTGGTGAATTCTATTGCAGACATGGAAGTCATTACCGGATTCAAACGAGGTGTCAAAGGATATCGCAGGTATCGTGATAAACAACGTGGATGCGACTATAGAACAGCTGGCTTCTTCCAA
This sequence comes from Helianthus tuberosus, assembly GCA_030545235.1. Lineage (NCBI taxonomy): Eukaryota > Viridiplantae > Streptophyta > Magnoliopsida > Asterales > Asteraceae > Helianthus > Helianthus tuberosus. Next base: position 188,014,312 of record CM060423.1, read on the forward strand.
CATGTTCTTTATCGCCAAACGTAAGAACGGGAATCAAGAGGTTCTATATCTGTCAGCCAGAATCCCAAAAGGAACCCCATTCTTGATTGAACTTACAGCGGTCATTGGTGTTCCGGGCATCAAGTGTGCTATCAAATCTCCGAGCCCCGATATGGCTCCGTTGTTCTTTGAAGCACTTGAGACTCTCCTCCGGGCGTGATTCGTCCGTATGTTGTGGTTCTCTTGGCCATTGTTCTCATTGGAGTTGATTTAGTTTGACTCGATTAGGCTCGAATAATTTGGTATAAGTTTGACTTGTTTTATGGTGATTATGATTTGATTTTTTTTCGACGATAGTTTTCTTTTTTTCTTTGCAGTGTTGTTCTCGTTAAGATTATAAAAGATTGAAATCGCAACTATCATCCAGTTTTGGGCAAATTGTGAAAATATTATTATAGAAACAATTCAATGTATGTTGACACTCGGCTGTTATGGATATATTGTTTTTATTTATATTGTGTTTTTGTTTTAATAATTGTAGGTGATAACGTACTCATTTTACTGTTTAAAAGTATTATATGAAAATATCATGTAGATAGAGAGGGATGTTTTAATGAAGAGTAATGCATGAGGAGATAATAACAAATGTGAAACCATACTAGTATGGATGTGTTTTGTATCATATAGGTTTAAGTTCTTATTGATGTAAACATGAAGGAAAATTTTAATGAAGAGTAATGCATGAGGAGATAATAACAAATGTGAAACCATACTAGTATGGATGTGTTTTGTATCATATAGGTTTAAGTTCTTATTGATGTAAACATGAAGGAAAATTGGATTTAAATAATCCAACCCGGCTGTTTTTTTGCCAATAATAATAATCTCAACTAAGTTTATTCCCGACAGTAGTCCAACTTTTTTCATTTTGTTTGTATAATGGTCCGCCGTTAAAAAAACATAATAGGGTTCAGTTTTTTTCCAAATTACTAACCGATGTTTTACGGCTTTTAATCAGAACGAGGATACGAGTCGATTGATGTAAAATGTACCTCAAAACAGTGCTCCAAATGACTAAAACGGTGCTTCAATTCGAGTGTTTAAACGCCCAATTAACAAAAGCCCTAAAATATCGGTTTGTTATTTGGAAAAATACTTAACTCCGTTACGTTATTTTTAACGGCGGACTATTATACAAACAAAATGAAAAAGGTTGGACCACTATCGAGAATAAACTCAGTTGAGATTACTATTGGCCAAAAACAGTTAGATTGGATTATTTAAATCTAATTTGCCATAAATGTATATACATGACGTATCTTATGGCTAAATGACGGATTTCTTTCTAACGTTACCATATAGGTAAAACACATTCAAAATTAGTGATTTTCTGTCTATTGCATTATAGCCTAGTGGCATCTTGGTGGTGGGATAAGACTTAGAGACCATTAGGTCTTGGGTTCGATTCCCACAAGAGGGGTTTTTCCCAGGTTTATTTCAGATGGTCCGTTAGTGATCCAAATTTGCCGTTAAAAAAAGATTAGCGATTTTCACTTAAATTAAGACCATTAGATAATTAGAAATGAAATGGCTCACTTCCTTTATATATTTAGGAGTACAAAATTGGTGTTGAGAGAAAAAAAACAACCTTTAACTTGAACACTATTCTTCTATATATATATGGGCTCTTTATTTATATAATTTAGTTTTATAAACTTATACTATGAGGTGAGTGAGTTGTTATCCAACTATTACATGGGTAGTCTTAAGAGTTGTATTTCAAAACATCAACTTTTAGTAGTTAAAAGTTAATAAATTAAGCTAGTAACTATCAATTAAATTGTTATTATTATTTTAATACCAAACACCTCGCGTACGTGAAGCTCTCACGTCACACCTCAGAGTGTCTCGATTTTTTTAACGATTTTTTTAACCTAGGTCTTTACCGCGATATAAATCAATCTCTTTGGCTAATCCAAATTTAGAATATTTTCAACTAATTCTAGTTACCTGTCAAGATGTTCCATTAATTTTTTTTCTTTTTATTTCAAAATGAATTGAATATTTTCAATGATAACTATTTTCTTTGTTAAAACAAGTGCGTAGGAATGCTCTATGCATCATAACACAGTCACCAAGTTTTAAAGACATGACACACTCCAAAAGATGCTTTCAACACATTCATCACATGGATATGATATAGAGGATCTAAACTTTTAAACCGACACACGAACAAATTACAGGGTTAAAGATCAAGCAGTGAGTAGCATATCGATTGACAATTAAACGTCCCTATCTCTCGGGTTACTTGGTTCCTAAGTAAGAACTAAATCAGTTAGCAGACGATTAGATTACACAGTTGTTATATCGGATCCACTCAACTTCGATCCCTCTTTGTTCTTCCAGATTTTTGTCTCTTTGCAGCATGAATGAACTCCATTATCACTTCCACTTCACTCACTTGCTGTTGCATGAAAAACACACATAAATCAGTTTCATAATATCACCATAAACCATAAATTAATTCAAGTTTTTCTTGTAAGTGTATGTATAAGATACCTGTGAAGCAAAATGCTTTTGGATAGCATTAACCAGCTGTTCCTTTGTAGGATTTGAATGAATGTTTCCCTAAAAATATTAAATCAGTTCCAATATAAGCTCATAAATGTGTTTTCTCTGTGTGTGGTTTGGGGGGGGGGGGGGGGGGGGGGGGGGGGTCCGACTTACAAGGTTGAAGGTGCTATAATATCGCCCGAGTGTGTTGCTTCCAAGCTTTGCGAAATTGACTTTCTGGTCAAACACATGAAAGAACTGATAGATTAAAAGCAAAACACATGCAAGATCCGATACGTTAAATGATTTTCACCATATGCGTACGACCCATGATAAAATGTAGCGTCTTTTCAATTTTTTCTAATTTGTTCATGTTTCCTACTCTAGCATTTTGACTTTTCAATTTTTTCTAATTTGTTCATGTTTCCTACTCTAGCATTTTGACTTTTTAGGTCAGAGTTAAACATATCGCTTTTTATCGGAGCATTCCTATAGATTCTCTTGAAATTTTACCAACGGAAATGGTTATCTCCATTGCATATGTTACAAACTTCGTTCTAGTTATCAAATTTTCTTAAAGTATTCAAATAACTGACCATATGAGGAAGTTGAAATATAGTATGTTTGACCTAAAAAGTCAAAGCTGCATCCTAATTGTGTTTCATGTACACGGAACATTTTCTTTTCTACTTACCGAATGACATGAATGCTTATTGGTATGATTTTCTCTGCAACCACTACGATTAAGAGGCTTCACCGATGCAGATGGGCTCCACGGTCTTGTGTACCGAACCCTGGGCTTGCTCGGTTTGCTAAACTCCATAGCAGCAGCTGCAACAATATAATTAATGAGATGAAAACTGCATTCACGTTCATGCAAGGACTTTTTGGGGAATTATTTGTATAAGCTTACAGAATATGTTCTCTTTTTCGCCAACATCTGAGCCACAGCTAGAATTATCGAATTCGAAATCGCCATCTTCTTCGTCGCCTGTTGGAGGTTCAAGAACACTCAATGCATTCCTTTGTAGCTTCACTTCCACCCCATTCTTCAAAACCTAAAACACAACTAACAGTCATACTATGTTTTCCTATATTCTCCGTTTTGTGGGTCCCTTCTTTATTTAACTCACATCAAGTAGTAGGACCCACCTCTCTCCATTATAGTATCATCATATAAATGAGACCCACAAAAAGAAAATTATGAATGACTAAACCTAAGCCTGGCAAAACGGGTCGGGTCATGCAGTGGGTCAAAACGCTTTCTGACCAAACCAGTACACCCCCTCTTTAAAAATTTAGATTTAACTGCCATTTTTGTCCTTTGGTTTGTCCAGTTATGCCTGTCCATGCCAAATTTCAAGTTTGTACCATTTTTGTCCCTGGAATTCTTGAAACATGCCAGTTCCATCCAAAAAAAACTAACGTCTGTTAAGATGTTATGTTTAATGAAGGGTACAAACGTCAATTTCCATTTTTCTTTTATTTTTCGTTTTTTAACCCTATTAAATTCCCACCCCTTTTAAGGAAAAAGGGAAATAAAAAAAGAAAAATGACGTTTTTGCCCTTCATTAAACGCCAGGTTTTAACAGACGTTAGTTTTTTGGACGGAACTGGCATGTTTCAAGAATATCAAGGACCGAAATGATACAAATTTGAAATTTGGCCTGCACTGGCATAATTGGACAAACCACAGGGACGGAAATGGCAGTTCACTCAATTTTAAAAGCAAGATATTGATTGTTAAATCATTTTAATATGCTAAGTTTTTATTTTTCTTGTTCATTTATATTGTTAAAAGATTCAAACTAACATAAGTATGTGAGTAAACGAACCAAACGAACACGAACAAGACCTTGTTCGTGTTCGTTTGTTAAAAAATATATGTGTTCGCGAACCGTTCACGAACACTTATTGAACGAGATTTTATGTTTGTGTTCGTTTGTTAAGGAAATGAACTTGTTCGTGTTCGTTTGTGTTTGTTTGTTAATTTTAGGCAACGAACGTTGACGAACACAAATGAACACAAACTAATGTTCATGAACACAAATGGAAACAAACGAACACAAACAATCGTTCATGAACATAACATATAATACACTGACACTTATTAGATATTTAATTTGTCAGAATTTTGATATATTTAAATAAATATAAAACCTAAAAACACTGATAAACTATCGAACACAAGCGAACACGTTACCGAACGTTCACGAACATAAACGAACGAACGTGACCTCTGTTCATGTTTGTTCATTTAACTAAACGAACGAAATTTCTTGTTAATGTTTGTTTGTTTAATAAACGAACGAACACAAACGAACTTCCCGCCGAACGGTTCACGAACTGTTCGCCGAACGTTTGGTTCGTTTACAGCCCTAGCCCTAAGTATGTCAAATTAAACCAAAATAAATAAAAACAAAATCAGTAAAAGGAAATACCAGCCAATGCCAGCCACCAAGACCAACAGCTTTCTTCACAGTGCCTTGAAGACCAACCAAAACCGACTTTGTTCGGTTATTTCCGGTAACGATAACCTTCGTATGCCTTGGAAGAACAGAAAGCTCTTCATCGCCATAATCTTCACGGAAGTGTGAGAAGATTCTAGAAGAATAGAGCTCAGTTTCCAGCATTCTTCTTAACACTTTCACAACAATCTTCAAATATCCAATAAAAATACTCTCTTTTTAATCCAAATCTTCAGCTACTGAACACAAAGATATGCTATTTTATCCACTCACATTGATCAACAATCTGAAACTTTTCCCACAAATGAAAAAAACATCAGTAAATATGTATAAACACATATTCATGATCAAATTTCACAACATAATATTTGTAGATATAACAAACAAAAGTACAAAACCCTATTATTAAAAAGCAAAAATTTCATGAATTTAATCAAAAATTCAAATATGTCAGCAAATTTCATATGGGTTTAAAGGGTGATTAATTTTTCAAACCTTAACAATTGTTAATGCAAAAATATAAAAGGAATATTGAACCCTGCAAGAATTATCACACTTGGACAAAAAGTGTCACCAACTATGTGTTTTTTTTTTATTTTTTTTTTTATATTTCAAAAGAAAGATAGTTACTTTATAATAAAAAATTATTTATAATCTTTCAAATAGTCAACACTCTAGTTAAGGGATCCTCCACTTGTGGTGGAGTGGTGGAAAGGATTTGGTTTTCCTAGGATGGCCAAGTTCGATCCCCACACCCATCACATTTGGGGGAATGGCAATGAACGGGTGGAGGGCCAGTTGGTTCGAAACCCGGGAGCCACCCCGAGTTTTCTATTACAGTGCATTTACTCCAGAGAGTCCCCGACTCTTGTGGAGGGTGCAACTACACGCTCCCGGTTAATCGGGTGGGCAGTGGGCTGGAAATTTTCTCGGGGAACGCCTTAGCCAAACTCTGATGCACCAAGCGTGGGCCCGGTTAAGACAACATAGCCTTGGATGCCGGAGTGGGGCGGAGGGGCCTACCCGAGTTATAGGGTAGGTGCGATCTCTATCGCCTGTTGTAGAAATATCGCCGTTCAAAAAAAAACACTCTAGTTAAGGGGATGTGATACAAGATGCTTTAGGGTGTTGTACCATTTCCTTAACAAATTGTACTTAATAAAGAAATATCCTTTTGAGTGAGATAAAGCAACTGTGTGTGTGTGAGTGTGTGTGTGTGTGTGTGTGTGAGAGAGAGAGAGAGAGAGAGAGAGAGTTGTTCTGTTCTTTACTTCTTTTGCTCAAAAAAATTTGAATCTTTGAAAAATCTGACATGAAGCAGTTTAAGAGAATGTTGAATGCAATATGACCCATGATTCCACATTAAATTTCCATACAATTCACAGACTCTGTTTGGTAACAATAAATGAATCAAACATGTACACATACAATAAAGAAACCCTGTTTCTTCAAACCAATCTTTATATGTTTATATTAAAAAAAAAAAACTATTCAAATTCAATAAAATCATAGAAAAACTATTTGCATAGCATTTTAAGCCCCAATTCTGTCCCCTGATCTTAAAACTTGAGCTTATGAAAATTATCAAATCAATTAACAAATTACCCACAAAAAAAAAAAAAAAAACCATAAACAATGATGCAAAATTATGACTTCAATCAACCTATTAAACCACACAAAATTGCAAAATCAATATAGCAACATTCAATTTATTCTTGAAGCTTAACAAAAATTATCAAATCAATAAAGAAATTACCCACAAAAAAAAAAAAAAAAAAACCCCACAAACAATGATGCAAAATTATGACTTCAATTAAGCTATTAAGGTATTATTAAACTAAACAATTTCAAAATCAATTTAGCAACATTCAGTTTATTCTTAAAGCTTAAGAAAAATCATCAAATCAATTAAGAAACTAACTACCCACACAAAAAAAAAAACACACACACACACACACAATTTCAAAATCAATTAGCAGATCAATACAACTATTAATAAAGCTTAAACTGACACACAAAATAAACAACAATTACCTGAAACAAACAGAGTGTGTAGGGTTTTGGGGGGGAAATCAATCAAAGACAAAATGATGGAAATTTGGGGGAAATTGTTGGGTTTGAGGGGAGCAAATGCATGAAGTGTGATGGGTTAGAGTTTATGAAGAAATTTGTGAATGAATTAAGGGTTTTTGGTGGTGGAATGAAACAGAGCATGTGGGTTTAGAGTGATGAAGGAGAAGAAGAAGAGGAAGTACACACAGTAATACACACACACTAAATGTTTACCAACTGCCATTGGAATGACCTGCAAATGAATAAGACAGTGTGTACGGTTTCTTTCTTTTCACTGGTTGTTTACCGGCTGTTTCCGGTTGCTGCTTCAGCCGCTTTTCATCTTGCCTCGGCTCGGCTTGTATATTGTTGTTACATCTTGATTGATTTTTTAATGGGTAAATTACTTTTTGAGTCCCTGTGTTTTATGGGTTTTAACTAGTTGAGTCCAAAAGCAAAAAGTTTAACGACCTGAGTCCCCATAAGCATTTTCTTTAACCATTTGAATCCAAATTTCTAACACAGTTAGAATTATTCTGTTAACTTTTGTTAAATGACCAAATTAACCTTATCCCCTCCAAAACCCTAACAAAACACCCAATTGCCTCCCCCACTCTCACATCCCCCCACAACTGCATCCATCCCCTGTCCCCTCCAAAACCCTAACTGCCACCGCCGCCGCCGCCCCACTGCCACCACCCCCGCCGCCCCACTGCCACCACCACTCTCTCTCACATCTTCAACTGGTAATCTCCTCCTCCTCCTTTCAACTGGTAACCATCAACTGCCACAGGTTTTGTAAGCCGGCCCTAAACTATAAACACCATATAACAAGACACAAGAGGTTTGTGTGTTCGTCATCGTTCCCAAAAGAATCGATACAGCTGATTACCCATAGCCCTGAAATCAAGATCTGAAAGATGGAAACCCCCTAAAATCTCCCACAAAATCCCAAAAAGCGATCTTCTGACACCAATCTTAACATCCAAGATTCAAATTACTACAAGATTCGAGCCCTTCTTAAGGATCTTCGTCCTCACTTCCTTGAGGTAATCAAACTTTCATAATTTAGGGATTCAATAGTTTTTTCTAGTTACAGTTTCTTGATATTTATTTAAAAAAATTGTGTCTTTATGATAATTTCATCCTACCATGTTGTTAGTTTGGTGGGGATGGTGGCAGTGGGGCTGCACTGGTGGAGGGTGTGAGGCAGTGGTGGAGATGGTGGCACTTCGGTGGTGTATAGAGAGAGAGAAAGTCTACTAGTGTGTGTGTGTGCCAGTGTGTTATATATATATATGTAATTTATTTTTATATATGTTATATATTAAAGCTTTATGCATTAAATACTTGTTTCTTGTATTCATGTGCATAAAAGACTTGTACTTTGTGTGTAAATGACCAAGTTACCCTCAGAGTTAACAGACTTAGTGGATGGTGTTAGAAATTTGGACTCAAATGGTTAAAGAAAATGCTTATAGGGACTCAGGTCGTTAAACTTTTTGCTTTTGGACTCAAGTGGTTAAAACACATAAAATACAGGGACTCAAAAAGTAATTTACCCTTTTTTAATTTAATGAAGAGTAAACTGTCATTTTGGTCTCTATGGGTTGGGCAGTTTTGCCATTTTAGTCTAAATCTCAAACTTTTTAAATCTGGGTCCCTGTGGTTTGCATTTTGTTGTCATTTTAGTCCAAAACTCAAAATCTCTCATTTTTTATTGTTTTAAGGTCCCTTTTTTGTCTTTATCTGCAGGGGTAGTTTGGTCCATTTAATTTTCATTAAACCAATTCCTTTATTAAACCAATTACATCATCATCTTCAACCCTGCCACACACACAGTCACACACACACTTTCTCTCTCTATACGTATACATTCGCACACTCACCTTCTCTCTCTCTATAATAGTTTCAACATTCAAATCTACTTTCTCTCTCTAGAAACCTTTCAATCACTCACCGACTGTAACAAACAATGTTCTATTCGGTTCTAACAATCTGGCAGTATGTGGATCTCTGACAAACCCTAACTCTGTGATTTGTTCGGAACTTTTGTCAGATTGTTGAATCTGGTGAGTTGAATCGGTCAATGGCGGCTTCCTCTTCGAGAGGACCAGTAAGTTCATCGTTCTACAATAACAACAAACCTTCAAGTCCGTTTTCGTCGTCTTCATCGTCTTCTTCGTTCAAGCAGACAGTACCTCAATCATCCGCATCCGCATCGACATTTTACGGAGGCTCCGGAAACGGTTACGGTTCCAGATCTGATAATTTTAACCTCACTACTTCCGATTCGATGTATTCTTGTGGCGGTTATGGAGCGCTTTCGCCTGTAGGTTATCCGTCTGCTGATGAGATGATTGATGAGCCGATTGATGATGTTCCGAGATCCGGAGGAGGTGATAGCATTTCTGTTACAATTCGGTTTAGGCCTTTGAGGTAATTTGATTAAGTTCAGTTAGTTTCAGATCTTTATTTGAATTGATTTGAGTAGTAAATGAAGTGTTTAGTTGAATTTGTATGGTATTAAGACAATGTTGTATTGATCTGGTGAATTTGTGGTGACTGTAGTGAAAGAGAGAATCAGAGGGGAGATGAGTACAATCCGGCCACTTCGTATGCGTTTGGTACTATATCTGGAGTTAAACTCGTGCGGAATGAGTACAATCCGACGGAATGAGTACAATCCGGCCACTTCGTATGCGTTTGGTACTATATCTGGAGTTGAAGATGATGATGTAATTGGGAACGAGAATGATAAGGGGGTATTCTAGAGAGAGAGAATGTGAGTGTGCGAATGTATACGTATAGAGAGAGAAAGTGTGTGTGTGTGTGACTGTGTGTGTGGCAGGGTTGAAGATGATGATGTAATTGGTTTAATAAATGAATTGGTTTAATGAAAATTAAATGGACCAAACTACCTCTACAGATAAAGACAAAAAAGGTACCTTAAAACAGTAAAAAATGAGAGATTTTGAGTTTTGGACTAAAATGACAACAAAATGCAAACCACAAGGACCCAGATTTAAAAAGTTTGAGATTTGGACTAAAATGGCAAAACTGCCCAAACCACAGGGACCAAAATGGCAGTTTACTCTTTAATGAAAATATGTATTTCAGTTCCTTAGTTTTAGACTGTGGGTATGAGACGTGGGTTGGGGTGGCGGTTTGGGTTCAACGTCGGCTGCTTCACCCAGGCAAGTGTTGGGCATGACGTTGTCCCTTTGGTGTGGGGATTGAGCCTGGCGTGGGGCGGAGGGTTGGGTGGCATGGTTGGCTGGTTCGATCTAGCTGTTGGGGATAGCCGTTGTCAAAAAAGAAAGATCCACATGGCTGGCCACGCCACTCCAAGATAAGCCACACCACACCACACCCCTAGTTTTTGAGTATTAGCTTGTGGATCTCACCCTCGCCACGTGTCAAGCAATGCCCCCAACCCAAACCCCTCCACACCCCATACTCTTACAAGAGATAGTTCTATATAAGCATGAATAATACGTATTGCGTAATACGACGAGGAACAATGACGTTACTTATCTTAATTTTTTAATTAAAAAATATAAACCAGTGTTAATTTATTATACTCAACTCAAAGAGAATACATATTTGTTTTTATGGGTAATTAAAAAAATAACATATAAAAAATTATGATCTTTTAATAATCCTGGGAATGTTGATTTAAAAGTTAACAATATATTTTAAAGGATTGTACATGTTTTTAAAAGCTACAATTACTTAGGGGCTGTTTGGTAGTCTCTTAATGACCATTCAGATGCTATCTCTTAATGGTTTAAAACATCTGAATGAATAAGAGGTAACCTCAAGTCTGAATGGTTAAGAGGTAACTGTTGATGCATATTTTGTGGACACGACTCGGCTCGGTTCAACTCGGCTCAGTTCGATTTGGTCTCGACTTGTAGACACGAAGATCAAGACAAAGCTGCTTGTGTCTGTACTTTGTCTGTAATGTGTCATGATACAAAACGATGTCTTGTGTTAGATTTGTTTATATGTGCGTTCGATGTAAGTTTGACCAAGTCAACCATCCTCCGGTTTGACTTGGCCAAACAGTTAGCACATTGGTTGAAACATGCTTGTGTCGAAGGATGTCATCGAAGGATGGTTTGTATCCTTCGATGACCTCGAAAGATAATGTCTTTCGATAGATACAGATGGACCTCGAAGGATATCATCCTTCGAGGTATGTATGGATCTTTCGGTAGATTTCTGGTCGATAGATGATCCTTCGACCAGACTTCCGTATCCTTCGAGCATGTTAGCTGTGTCGGGTATATATACCCATGGAGTGTGTTGTGTTCAGTAAGCACTTAAAAGAGACATAAGAGACAGAAAGATACACTCGAGAGATAGGGAGAGTATTCTGTCAAGAACACACACACATTAGAGAGTTTGCAATACAGATTTGTAAACCTTGTGCTTGTAACCGGAACCTTTCATACGAATTAATACAAGTGGTGTTAATCGTTGAACCTTGTGTGTTTTGTGTTTATACTTGTCTCAACTCGGTTTGCATGCTAGCTTGGATTCCGCACTCGCTAGTGTGTTTGATATAACAAGGATAAGGTTTTATCTCATCCTCGAGAGGGACCTACAAGTGGTATCAGAGCCTTGGCTCTTTTCCTTGTTAAAACCGAGTGTTTTAGAGTGTGTTTTGGATTTTTGAAGTCTATATTTTCTGGAATTTTTCTGTTTAAAGCTTCAAAAATCTGCATGTTTTGCTAGAAGTTCATATAAAAACCTTGTTATTTTTCATTGTCTATTGTTAAAAGTTGGTTTTTATTGAAGTTTCGGGCTAAAACTCGTGTTCGGAAGTGTCGGTTTTCTGGAAAATTCAAATTTTTCTGGGTTGTTCTTCAAATATTCAAGTGTTCTTCAAAGTGTTGCATATTTTGATCTTGTTTGATTATTTTCAAAAGGTGTTTGTGCATTGGGAAGGGATAAGTGGTTAAAATTGTCAACCCAAATCTGATTTTGGCAGAAAGTAAGGTCTGAACATACCTTCTGCCGAAAGTTGCGCACCAACCCGTCACCTTTCTCACCAACCTGTCAACTTTGTGTCAGTGTGTCAGTGCTCATCGAAAGATATCCTTCGGAGTCGAAAGATCATCTTTCGATCAAGGAGGTTCGACAGATACCCATCCTTCGAACATCTTTCGAAGTCAGTGAGTTATCTTTCGAGCCAAGGAATCTTTTCGAAGGATATATTGTTCGAGCTACTGTTACATTTCGAAAGATAAGGATCCTTCGTCTTGGAGAATCTTTCGAAGTCTTTGTTCAAAATTCAACAGTGATCTTTCGAACACTGTTGATCCTTCGAACAAGTGTCTGTCTTTCGAACCATTGTTGATCTTTCGATCCTTTGTCTGTTTAAGTTTAACAGTTTGTGTTTTTCAGGTCTTTCGATCAAGGATCCTTCGGCTGGTTGTTATCATTCGAAATTTTAACATAGTTTGTGAAAATTAATTTTTTTAAAAAAATCAATTTTCACTTAATATATTAATTTTTATAAAATGGGAACAAACGGTGAGTGGTGGACTCAATTAACTTCGACTCCACAATCATCAGCTAAACAACCTGAGCCAGAGTTCGACAAAACAGCATGGATGCGAGCTCTTGTCCCACCTCAAGCTGCAATGATAACTGCAAATCAATGGGCATTAGTCACAAATCAAAGCAGCAGCATTCAATCTATGATGCAGAACGACAGTGAAACTGGTACAAGCACAAAACCGCCAAAGTTAAATCACATCAATGATTGGGGATGGTGGAAAGAAAGGCTGAAAACTTATGTTCAGGGGCAAGGTCAAGATCTATGGATGTGCTTCTTCACCGCATTTGACAATGAGTTGGAAGTTGCAGGATCTAATCCACAAACTTACAGCACTCTGTCTGAGGAAGATAAGAAGAAAATTGAGTTAGAGAAGAAAGCATTCATGATTCTCACACAAGCTCTTCACAAAGACATTTACCACCAGTTTGTTTACTGCACGAGCACTAAAAGCTTGTGGGATATGCTCACATTACGATGTGAAGGAAATGCTCAATCAAGAAAGATCAAGCAAGATTTACTGAAGAAAGAGTTTGAAGGATTCACGTGTATGGAGAATGAGACTTTGGCAGAGTTATCTACAAGGTTCCATCACTTGATGAGCGAGATGTTTGCTTTTAAAGTCAATGCCACTCCACAAGAAATAGTGAAGAGATTTGCTGATAGCTTACCAGCAAAGTGGAGCAGTTATCTCGAAATTCTCAAAGAAACTGGTGTTTTAGACACAATCACCATTTATGATTTAATTCAAAAATTGGAGAACAAGGATGTGGAAGAAAAGCTTAAGGCAAAAAGAACTCTAACTCCTCAAAGTCCAGAAATGTACTTTGGGATTGCAGGAGGCATCAGTGGAGAAAAACCAGCTTCTCAACACGCGAAGCTTCAAACAGCTTTCGTCTCAAACACTGGACCATCAACAACAGAACAGTTTGATCCTTCAGCATACTTGATGTATCCAAGACCAGATGTGAAACCGACAGCTCAGCAGCAACAACCGCAACAGCAAGGGTTCTATGGAAGCTCTTCAAACGTTCAAGCCACTTCCAATCCAAACACAGTCAGATTAGACACTTCCAACTTTTCCAAAGTCAGTGTCGAAATAGCCAAGGAGAATATGGAGATGTTGAATACCTTGGTCAGTGCTTACTGTGGATTGATCGCAGGTCAGATTGGGAATATCAATCTAACCAATGAAGATTATCAGCAAGTGGATAGAGATGAGTTTGAAATGATGGATATTAAATGGGCTCTTGCTAGTGCAATTCGAAGAGCGAAGGAGTTTATGGAAAGGACGGGGAGAACCAACTTGGAAAACAAGAAAGACACCAAGTATGGATTCGACAAGCAAGCTGTCAAGTGCTTTAACTGTGGCGAACGGGGTCATTTCAAAAGGGAATGCACAAGACCAGCTCAGCATGGAAATCAAAATCCGTTCAGAAACCAAGGCAACCAGCAGAACCAGAACGGGAACAATGTTCGTACGTTGATACCTGTCAACAACCAAGGCCAAGCAGGGCCATCAAATGCCAACCGGGGGCTGGTAGTTCAAATAGATGAAGGTTGTGATTGGTCGCTTCAGCTTGGAGAAGGAGGAAATGGTGGAACAGCATGTTTTGCTGAAGTCGTAAAGGATTTAATGCACTCCAGTGGTGGAGAATCTTCCACCAATGGTGATGCATCTTCTGAAGATGAAAACAGTTCTGGTTATAGTGGAAGCTCAGATGAAGAATCCTCCACTTCAGGAAATGATCATGTGGACGAGACATCAAGTGCGTCAGTCGATGCAGATATTGATGAGCTTTTGGGAGAAGCTGCGGCAGGAACTGAGAGAAGATCTAATTTGGTGGATCAAGCTGCTTACACTTCGTCTTCTCTCCATTCAGCCTTTATGGCTAATGTCGACAGTTCATCAGGTCAGGTATGTGTCGATGAACCCACTGTAGTTAGTTGTGAAAAGTGTGATAGTTTAAATGTTAAATGTGCTGATTTAGAAGCAAACATGTCTGAGTTGCAAGGCAAACATGATGCTTTACAAGCTAGTTTGTTTGACTTGCAAGACAAACATGATTCGTTGAATGATAAGTGCTTAGAATATGCTGAAAAGGAAAGTCAGTTTGAAATCACACGCAAACACAATCAAGAATTGATTGTAGATCTTTCTAAAGCAACTGAAGCTAACTTGTTTTTAACCAGAAATGAAAAGGAATTTAAAGCAACAATTGCGTCATTAAAACATGATGTTTCTGAATTACAAAAGGCTGTTTTGAGAAAACAACATGCTAACAATGATCTAATTGACACAATTGAAAAGCAAATGGTAGAGTTAGCAACAGCTCGATGTGAATGTGAGACAATTAAGCAGAAATTGGAAAGTTATTCCAATTCCCGCTATGTATTGGATCACATCATTGACGTTCAAAAGAAAAAGGGGGATAAGAAGTGTGTGGGATTCAAATCATGTCCTCCCCCAATGAATCACAATTACTCCAAAATGCCTGATGACGAGGATATGCCCCGTTTTGAACCTACTGTGCCACTCGGTCTGGATGACTTTGCAGCAGGCCTCGGGTTCACAACTGGTACATCATCCTCGGGTCAATCAGAATCTGAGAATGTGACGGATTCATCGTGTGTTAAGGAACAGAGTCCTCCCATTGTTGAGGATACTGATTCTTCGGATGATGAATCTGATTCTTCGGATGATGAATCTGAAGAAATTGTGAAAGAACAGTCTAACTCGGTTACAACAGATATTCCAATCGAGAATCACATTCTGTGTGATCCACCAGTGAAACCGAGTGAGACTGAAACGTCAAAAGCAATGGATTCCATTGTCTCTAGCCTTGAAGGGAATGAACGGAATAACTTGTTGTACACGCTCAAAGGAGATAGCAAAATCTACTCTAACAAAGATTTTCCAATTAAAAATGTAAATCAAGATTTAATTGAGCAAATTTTTGAAGGATGTATTGATAAGTTTTTGGGGAACAAGAGTGGCAATGTTACCGTCACTCAATGTGATCCAATTCCGTGTGAACAAATTAGAAAACAATACGGAAACCAAAAACCACCAATTGAGCGAAAACAACAAGTCAACTCAAGAAAAGGTAAGGTACAGGGAAAGAAGGCTCAGAACAAGAATGTTCAAGCACCTAAAGTTCAGCAGGCTAAGACTGAACAACCAAAGGTTCAACAACAAAAGGTGCAAAACAAAAGAGCTTCTGTTAAGAAACGAGAACCGAGAATGAACTTTGTTGGATCCACGGGTTCAGACAAACTTGAAACATTTCAAGATAAATCTAACATTGATTTTGTAAAACAAGTTAGAATTTTAAAACGAAATGATCAGAATAACTACACCCAACACTCCAACGGATATGATTTAGGTCCAAGCACGTCTAGATCACAAAGTTCATTGTCTGGTTCTCAGTCTGGTCATCAACATGTTTCTCCGAGGTTTGTAGAGCGGAGAATGTGTTTTGAGTGTGGCACAATTGGGCATATTGTGAGATACTGCCCATACCTGCAAAAGTTGAAGGCTCCCCTAGAAACCAATTACCAAAAACGATCAGTTTCCCCGAAACAAGACCCGCGTGTCTTGAAAGAAAGGGAAAAGAAGTTGAAACAAAAGAATGAAAAGGTAATTGAGAAGGCATTAAAGTCAGAGGTTAAAGAAGAAAAACCTGTTCAAACAAAACCTAAAACGGTAAAACCAGTAAATGCAAAAACAAATTCAAATACTGGTAAAGAACAAACTGTTTGGAAACAAAAACAGGTAATTAAATCAGGGGGAGCACCGCAGGTTCTGTTTCCTAATCATCAGGAGATTGAGATCACTTTCCTTGATGATCAAGGACGACCCAAGTCCACAAAGGCTTGGGTCCCCCTCTCCAACTAATCTTTCAGTGAGTGTGTAGGATATTCCAGGAGGAACTTTCGATAGTCGTAAGATTGTTGATAGTGGAGCGTCCATACACAAAATAGGCAACAGAAGAAATTGCTGCCTTTGTTGGAGAAAATGGAAAGAGAACAGAAGTGTCTGTTAGAAGAGTTTGAAAAGCTTCGACAAATTGCAAATCATCAAAAGTTTGATTGTTCAATGTAACACCCTAGTTTCTATTTAACGGTTTATCTGTAATTTACCAACAATTAGATGCGTAGTTAAGACTACACATACTGTAAAAATGCGGGTTTATTAAAACTTTTACAATTCGTAAGTTATTCTATATAACGTGGTTGAATTCGTTGTTTAAGATTTACAATTTATCAAAGTGCGGAAGCGTGTGTCTTTATCGTGTTCGGTTCTTCGTTGAGCTTGATCGTCTTCCGGCATCCAAGGTGAACCTACATTTCATAAACATGAAATGCTTTAGTCATACTAGGTTTAAATCATGTCTGAACGAGTCCGGGAACAATTGATTTAAAAGAAAAACAATATATAAAAAAAAATATAATCTCCACCGTAAATTACGGTGGGACCGTAATTTACGGTGGCACCTGGGTTTATGTTTTTCTACCGTAAACCAGTAGGCCAGCACCGTAAATATCTCATCTCCACCGTAAATTACGGTGGGACCGTAATTTACGGTGGCACCTGGGTTCAGCCTTTCCAATTTACCGCAATTTGACACGAAATCTTTCGTATCTTACAAACCGCTTATCCGTTTGACCTACCGTTTCTTCCTACATGTTTGTAATTTGATTCTCCATCATATGGAGTTAAAATCCGACATCCGGCTTGATAAAATTTAAGACCTTTAAGCCTTCGGCTTATTACTCTTTTACCAAAATTTGACCCGTTTACGCATTTTATCAAACAAACGTATTTGTTTGATTCCTATATCACATACAACTCTTTAATTTAATATTACCTACCATTTTAGGTTCTAATCATAGGTTTATTACACAATTTAAACCCGTTTTCACTCGTATGCTTATTTTGACCCGTTAAGGGTTCTTAAGCACTTTCGAGCCTAAAATCGCTTTCAATTGCTTCTATAATTAATCTAAGTATTCATTTAATCATAAAACTCATTTCCAAACAACTTTTAAAGGTTGTTTGGTCAATTTAGCCACCAAGGGCGTTTTGGTCCATTTTAATCCTTTATTAACAATGAAGGACTTTTGAAAGTATATTGGACCCATAATCCCTCTTTTAACCTATGATTATGTTTGAAAAGTCATTAAGCTTTCCAAACGCCATGTTCATTACATAAAACATTTGGTTTACCTAACAAGTAACCAAATGTCCGTTTTGACCTCTTTTAACACTCTTGAACCATATGTTCTAAATGAGTGTTACCCTATTTCACATACCTGGCGCAGATCAATATATTGATCCGTTTTTAATACCTTGCTTTTATAACCGCTAATTCATAGCGTTGCTAACACCAATTTGACATTTACACCTGAAATAATATAGCTCGACAATAATCATTAGTCGTTATTATCAAAGGGTGATATCTTCACCTTTTGACCCATTTGGTCTAAGTGACCGATTATGTTGGCGAGATGATATTTATTACCATCTCATCTATACGACTCGCTCCAGTTTACACCGTGTGGCCATTTCACTTATTAATTGATTTTCTTAACGCTTTTTAGCCTGTTATGGCTTACGCCTTACAGTGTCTTTCAAACCAATAGTTATAGTCAACACATGACCAATTTACCTTTTTACCCTTATTGTTTGTTTGGTTTACCCTATAAGGTAACCATTTCAAGGTTCATTTTCCATTTGTCATAAAATGATCGAATTACCGATTTAATTCCTTTTAAACGATCAACATGGTTTCTTGTCGTGCTAGACTACCTTGTTCCGTACGTTTACACCTCGGAACATTATACCTCAATTATGTATTTGTCTTTTTCATAACTATTACGGACAAGGAGTATTCTAACATATAAGACTAGTGTAAGCTATACTTACATTGCATCCGAATTATGCTTTTCCGCCATTCTTGCTTCGTTTGACCCGTTTCCTTTCCAAGCCTCCACCTAGCTTGTCAAGCGTCAAACTATCATCATAATTCATAAGACGGTTATATTAGTCATCATTAATTATGACTATTCCATCTTACATATTTTCTATCACAATTACCATTCGATCTTATTAATGGTCGGTTTGACTATTTAAAAGTCAAATCACCAATTAACACATATGATTGCACTATCAAGTTCACAAGACTAAATTAGGCACATTATCAACACTTAGTTCTCATTTAGGCATTTTAACAAACACCTAATGGGCATGATTCTACACGTTTACTAACTAGTTCACAATTAGTCATTTTTACCAAGATTAACATCAAGATTCAACCATTATCATGTATGATCAAATACTCAAACTTGAAATTTGTTCAAGTATCTTGCATCTACTATCACTTATGATGATTTCTAACACAACTATATTATCATCTTTTCTACATAATCAAAACCCACTTGACTCATGAGTGTATGATTATGAATTCACAACAATGAACATCAATTCAACAATTACATGGCTAGGGTTTACTACTAGACATAGTTTCATCCCTAATTTCATCCAAACAACATACATGCAAGCTTAGATTCGAATTCTCTAGGTTTGCCCAGAATTTCAACTAGAGATTTACCAAGAAATTTACATACCTCGTGACTCCTTTTTCAATGGAGATCACTAATTCATACTCGGATTTTGATTTGGACTTGATTTGCTCCTTCAATTTGATGAATTTCTATGTTTTAGGGTTTGAGCTTAAGAGCTCTTCTTGGCTCTGTGTTTTGTACGACCAGAACACACACAATGGTGTGTGTTTTGGTGTTTTTAGATTTTAATTAATAAAACCCATTTTCCACTTTAACCATTTTAGTCCCTCAACTTTATCCAAGTTTATAAAGGTTACTACATCAAGTTCCTCATTATTTTTAAGACACTAGACTAACTAGGTTGATATTCCTAGTTATTTAGTGGGTTCCGGGAGTTATAACCCGTTTTATTTTAAGTCCCGTTGACTCGGGCTCTTATAAACTCAATTCATCAAAACTTTGTTTCGTTTGTATCTAATATTAGGATTTCTTATTAAATCCCAAATATTTACCGGGTTATTTTTACTACTAGCGACACTTTACCCGTCTTTTAGTATTAATGTGGGTTAATTATCAAACCCGTTTTCGGGGTGTTACAAGTCTACCCCCCTTAAAGAGGTTTCGTCCTCGAAACCTTTTCTTACTTAATTTATCGAGTTCAACTCCATGCATTTGCTCTCGATAATCAAATAAGCATTTCTCATACCTTGACAGATTGTTAGTATTACCAGAAAAGTATGGTAATATTCTTTTGGTTATTAATCATCTACATATCTTACATGACATAATGCAACTTGAAATAACGTAATCTCGTTATTTCCACTAGTTTAATTAACTTAGCGATATTCCTCGCTTTCATATACTATCGAATTCTTTATGAATCCATTACTTTGACCCGTTTAAAGGTCTCTAGTGAAATCTTTCACTTCTAGCAACAATTTCTTTTATTTTCAAATTTATTTATTCGGTTTAGTTATACCGAATTTACCGTTTACAAGCGAACCAAATTTCTTAACTTGAATTGCTGACTTTGGTCGGTTTCACTAACTAGATTCATTTGTCCAGTTTTTTTTTTTTTTTTACCGCTTGCTTGGTTATAATGTGGTTCTACTTCACATTACATTTCTTGACCGTGATTGTGTTACATCCTGTTTAATTTATATCAACCTTTCATTTTCGAAAATATCTCACTTTTCGAATATATTGTCTTGCGCCTAACCGTGTCAAGACTTGTATCTTTCATACTTATTGTTTAAATTCCTATCAGAATTCATGTTTGTAAAAATACTATTTCTTACTAAAACCGAAGTTTTAGTTTTAGGATCTTCTCTTTAACTTCTGTCAATTATCCATTCCAGGATATTGACAGTCCAAAATTTATTCTTTTACAGCCTTTGTTTTATGCGGGGATTCTCAATTTATCCGTCGCTTTGTCTAATTAACCCCGTAAGTTTTATCATTTTGCTCTATAGGCTATTTTATTAGACTTTCACCTCTTTAAGGCTAGGTCCTTATAGTCTATTTCTTTCTAGTCGTGACCCGTAGGTCATATTAGTCTCGTAGACTTTTCCATTGTTTATAACCCCAAGGGTTATATTGATCCCGTAGATCATTCTTTACGCATGTCTATATTGAAATATATATATATATATGGTGTCAAAGCACTCTTTTTATGTTTGAAAATCATTTGTTTTCACCCTTGAACTTCATTTGACCTTGACCGTAGTCTAAGGCTTCATTTGTTTACTTCCGGGCTAATCCATCCGACATTTATGACTTCTGACGTATTTACGCGTCAGTTTGTCTCAAGCTTACTGTTATCCTGCTTGCGCTTACTTATGCCATTAAGCATTTATAAATTATTCAACCCATTCAACCTCAATATGGTTGAATATAATTATCAAAATTTCTGTTTACGAAATTTTATGGTCTTTTAGTCATAACTCATAATCTGAGTCTTTTGACTTTAAATTCATGTTCTCGTCTCTCGGTTTACGCATGTGTTTAAATTCTTACCCATCAACCGGGTGTTTTATCGAAGTCGTTATTATTGCAACCCTCCCGGTATGCATTAAGACCTCGCTTCATTTTTATATTCCGACTTTGTCTTTAAGTTGGACGTTTTACAAAAACGACCCGTTAAGGGACTCATTTGCAAATTCCGGGTTCGAGCGTAAGTACACTCCCTCCCAATACTTGTCTAATCATGCTTGCGTTTTCAGGGTTCGAGTGTAAGTACACTCCCTCCCAATACTTGTCTAACATGCTTGCGTTTTCTGGGTTCGAGTGTAAGTACACTCCCTCCCAATACTTGTCTAACATGCTTGCGTTTTCTGGGTTCGAGTGTAAGTACACTCCCTCCCAATGCTTGTTTAATCATGCTTGCGTTTTCTGGGTTCGAGTGTAAGTACACTCCCTCCCAATACTTGTTTAATCATGCTTCTTTGTCCCTTCACTCGGGCTCATTATCCTAATGTAATACGCTTCCGTCACTCGGTTGTGCGTTTACATTATTATCAAATATTTTGCTTGTCTGATTCATTTGGGTACTTTTTACTTAGTCCCATTACTCCGCCCTTACTACATCGGATGTAAATGTGTCCGCTATAAGAAACTCGTGGTATCATATGCCACTACTTACTTGGCCAGAGTAAGTGATTAACACATGACATACACGACCTTTTTATAGTTTTCACATCACGCCCTATGTAAGTAATACCTCTGTTTATTTCTCTTGGAAACAATATCCTGGATAGGTATTCTATTCAGGTTTTTCCCAAGTTTACTATCTACATATGCAACTTTTAATCTCTATGTATTTGTTGCATATTACCATTCATGTAATAATTTAAAGCGTGTACCTGATTTTGCTTGTTTTAACAGGCTTTCCTTGCCACTAGCTTATTCGCGATCATTACGCGATTTAGGTCCTTAATGAGCATGCTCTTCTTGTCATATCTTGGACCGTTCCATCATCCATAATTCGTTTGTCTCTCGTCGTCTTCAAACGCGAGTGTCCTTCATTTAAAGTATTCACAAAAGTTAGTAAAGTCAACTTCAATAATCGCCCGTATTATAATACAAGGCATTTTCTACTATGCACGTCAACGCGCGTATTTTCGTCAGCTACATCAATCGTTTAATTGGGGTAACGTGTGTTACACGATAGCCCTATGTGTTATTTACAACAATTAGCATACTAAACTATTAGCATACGTGTACTTACCGGATTTGCGATCAAGCCTCGAACCGAACACCCATCTTTATTAAGAGCATAAGGTTTAAGTCCAAGCATAGTTTTTTTCCACCATACTTGAATCTCTTAAACCAGCGCTCTGATACCAACTTGTAACACCCTAGTTTCTATTTAACGGTTTATCTGTAATTTACCAACAATTAGATGCGTAGTTAAGACTACACATACTGTAAAAATGCGGGTTTATTAAAACTTTTACAATTCGTAAGTTATTCTATATAACGTGGTTGAATTCGTTGTTTAAGATTTACAATTTATCAAAGTGCGGAAGCGTGTGTCTTTATCGTGTTCGGTTCTTCGTTGAGCTTGATCGTCTTCCGGCATCCAAGGTGAACCTACATTTCATAAACATGAAATGCTTTAGTCATACTAGGTTTAAATCATGTCTGAACGAGTCCGGGAACAATTGATTTAAAAGAAAAACAATATATAAAAAAAAATATAATCTCCACCGTAAATTACGGTGGGACCGTAATTTACGGTGGCACCTGGGTTTATGTTTTTCTACCGTAAACCAGTAGGCCAGCACCGTAAATATCTCATCTCCACCGTAAATTACGGTGGGACCGTAATTTACGGTGGCACCTGGGTTCAGCCTTTCCAATTTACCGCAATTTGACACGAAATCTTTCGTATCTTACAAACCGCTTATCCGTTTGACCTACCGTTTCTTCCTACATGTTTGTAATTTGATTCTCCATCATATGGAGTTAAAATCCGACATCCGGCTTGATAAAATTTAAGACCTTTAAGCCTTCGGCTTATTACTCTTTTACCAAAATTTGACCCGTTTACGCATTTTATCAAACAAACGTATTTGTTTGATTCCTATATCACATACAACTCTTTAATTTAATATTACCTACCATTTTAGGTTCTAATCATAGGTTTATTACACAATTTAAACCCGTTTTCACTCGTATGCTTATTTTGACCCGTTAAGGGTTCTTAAGCACTTTCGAGCCTAAAATCGCTTTCAATTGCTTCTATAATTAATCTAAGTATTCATTTAATCATAAAACTCATTTCCAAACAACTTTTAAAGGTTGTTTGGTCAATTTAGCCACCAAGGGCGTTTTGGTCCATTTTAATCCTTTATTAACAATGAAGGACTTTTGAAAGTATATTGGACCCATAATCCCTCTTTTAACCTATGATTATGTTTGAAAAGTCATTAAGCTTTCCAAACGCCATGTTCATTACATAAAACATTTGGTTTACCTAACAAGTAACCAAATGTCCGTTTTGACCTCTTTTAACACTCTTGAACCATATGTTCTAAATGAGTGTTACCCTATTTCACATACCTGGCGCAGATCAATATATTGATCCGTTTTTAATACCTTGCTTTTATAACCGCTAATTCATAGCGTTGCTAACACCAATTTGACATTTACACCTGAAATAATATAGCTCGACAATAATCATTAGTCGTTATTATCAAAGGGTGATATCTTCACCTTTTGACCCATTTGGTCTAAGTGACCGATTATGTTGGCGAGATGATAATTATTACCATCTCATCTATACGACTCGCTCCAGTTTACACCGTGTGGCCATTTCACTTATTAATTGATTTTCTTAACGCTTTTTAGCCTGTTATGGCTTACGCCTTACAGTGTCTTTCAAACCAATAGTTATAGTCAACACATGACCAATTTACCTTTTTACCCTTATTGTTTGTTTGGTTTACCCTATAAGGTAACCATTTCAAGGTTCATTTTCCATTTGTCATAAAATGATCGAATTACCGATTTAATTCCTTTTAAACGATCAACATGGTTTCTTGTCGTGCTAGACTACCTTGTTCCGTACGTTTACACCTCGGAACATTATACCTCAATTATGTATTTGTCTTTTTCATAACTATTACGGACAAGGAGTATTCTAACATATAAGACTAGTGTAAGCTATACTTACATTGCATCCGAATTATGCTTTTCCGCCATTCTTGCTTCGTTTGACCCGTTTCCTTTCCAAGCCTCCACCTAGCTTGTCAAGCGTCAAACTATCATCATAATTCATAAGACGGTTATATTAGTCATCATTAATTATGACTATTCCATCTTACATATTTTCTATCACAATTACCATTCGATCTTATTAATGGTCGGTTTGACTATTTAAAAGTCAAATCACCAATTAACACATATGATTGCACTATCAAGTTCACAAGACTAAATTAGGCACATTATCAACACTTAGTTCTCATTTAGGCATTTTAACAAACACCTAATGGGCATGATTCTACACGTTTACTAACTAGTTCACAATTAGTCATTTTTACCAAGATTAACATCAAGATTCAACCATTATCATGTATGATCAACTACTCAAACTTGAAATTTGTTCAAGTATCTTGCATCTACTATCACTTATGATGATTTCTAACACAACTATATTATCATCTTTTCTACATAATCAAAACCCACTTGACTCATGAGTGTATGATTATGAATTCACAACAATGAACATCAATTCAACAATTACATGGCTAGGGTTTACTACTAGACATAGTTTCATCCCTAATTTCATCCAAACAACATACATGCAAGCTTAGATTCGAATTCTCTAGGTTTGCTCAGAATTTCAACTAGAGATTTACCAAGAAATTTACATACCTCGTGACTCCTTTTTCAATGGAGATCACTAATTCATACTCGGATTTTGATTTGGACTTGATTTGCTCCTTCAATTTGATGAATTTCTATGTTTTAGGGTTTGAGCTTAAGAGCTCTTCTTGGCTCTGTGTTTTGTACGACCAGAACACACACAATGGTGTGTGTTTTGGTGTTTTTAGATTTTAATTAATAAAACCCATTTTCCACTTTAACCATTTTAGTCCCTCAACTTTATCCAAGTTTATAAAGGTTACTACATCAAGTTCCTCATTATTTTTAAGACACTAGACTAACTAGGTTGATATTCCTAGTTATTTAGTGGGTTCCGGGAGTTATAACCCGTTTTATTTTAAGTCCCGTTGACTCGGGCTCTTATAAACTCAATTCATCAAAACTTTGTTTCGTTTGTATCTAATATTAGGATTTCTTATTAAATCCCAAATATTTACCGGGTTATTTTTACTACTAGCGACACTTTACCCGTCTTTTAGTATTAATGTGGGTTAATTATCAAACCCGTTTTCGGGGTGTTACATTCAAGGCTTTGATCGGGTCCCCAGGATAGATTCAAATCAATAAAAATGTACGCACCTGAAGCACGTCTGAAGTTCAAATTAACAAGATGAACGTGCAGTGTACATTTCTTCGCGGTGTGATTGAAGAATATGTGTTTGTTGAACAAACCTACCGGGTGTGCGGATGCTTTGGCGTGGATTGAACAACCGCACACTACTTCTGAAAGAGAAAGGCAAAAACCTTCGCTGGTGAAATGTGGAAGACCGGCCGGACCCAAAGGTTTATGATCTTGTTGCTGTCAAGAGATTTCTCAGTAGCTTCAAAAATCGTCTTTGAAATCCACACCGGGTGGATATCCAGTTTGGGAGAGCGCTCAGATTCCTTGCAATGCACGAAGCAGTTGCAGGATACGATGCTAAAGGCGAGGAGAACATGGTCGATGACAAGCTTCGGAATAAAGACACGAAGTGGAGGCACTCAAGTGATGAAAATGTTCGAGTTGCCGCTGTCCCTTCATCAACACCACAAGGATCTGAAGAATTGACAAGTCAAAAGATTCACGAGCATGACTCAATGGAGAGTTCAATCTAAGGGGGAGTTTATTGACACACTTCCTAAATGAAAAAGGGGAGTTTGTTGATACACTTTCTACTTACGACACGTGAAGACTTTGAAGATCCTCCGACATGGAAGACATCGAAGTTGAATCTCACGAATAGCGTTGAACCTCACGAGTAGCGTCCAAGGGGGAGTTTGTTGATGCATATTTTGTGGACACGACTCGGCTCGGTTCAACTCGGCTCAGTTCGATTTGGTCTCGACTTGTAGACACGAAGATCAAGACAAAGCTGCTTGTGTCTGTACTTTGTCTGTAATGTGTCATGATACAAAACGATGTCTTGTGTTAGATTTGTTTATATGTGCGTTCGATGTAAGTTTGACCAAGTCAACCATCCTCCGGTTTGACTTGGCCAAACAGTTAGCACATTGGTTGAAACATGCTTGTGTCGAAGGATGTCATCGAAGGATGGTTTGTATCCTTCGATGACCTCGAAAGATAATGTCTTTCGATAGATACAGATGGACCTCGAAGGATATCATCCTTCGAGGTATGTATGGATCTTTCGGTAGATTTCTGGTCGATAGATGATCCTTCGACCAGACTTCCGTATCCTTCGAGCATGTTAGCTGTGTCGGGTATATATACCCATGGAGTGTGTTGTGTTCAGTAAGCACTTAAAAGAGACATAAGAGACAGAAAGATACACTCGAGAGATAGGGAGAGTATTCTGTCAAGAACACACACACATTAGAGAGTTTGCAATACAGATTTGTAAACCTTGTGCTTGTAACCGGAACCTTTCATACGAATTAATACAAGTGGTGTTAATCGTTGAACCTTGTGTGTTTTGTGTTTATACTTGTCTCAACTCGGTTTGCATGCTAGCTTGGATTCCGCACTCGCTAGTGTGTTTGATATAACAAGGATAAGGTTTTATCTCATCCTCGAGAGGGACCTACAGTAACCTCTGAATGGTAAATCATCACAAGTCACATTCTTCTATCTTCTCATTGGTAAAATTCTTAATGGTTCCATTAAGAGGTAGCCTCTTAATGACCATTCAGAGGCTACCAAACAGCCCCTTAGAGTCTTAAAATTACGTAATTTAAAAGATTGTACTTTTTTTTTAAAAGTTATAATTACTTAGAGTGTTAAAATTACGTATTTGGCATTATATGTATACATGACCATGAAAAATTGAAGGGTAACCTCCCCCGACTTCTCAAAATTAGTACAAATAAATAGGGTTTGCACAGTTTGGTTTGATTATTGGCATTAGGGTGGGGTATGGTTAATCACTCTACGATGATTGAGTGATTCTCTACCCAATAATATTATGTCATGTCAATTCCCCATTTCACTTCTCATTTTGCACTCAATCACTAGGTATGGTTAATCACTCTAGGGTGTTTGAGTTATATATTTTTTGATTGGTTCTTCTCTCCTCTATCTCTCCTCCATCACTCTTCAATCACATTCGGTGTCTATATACCGATTTCTCACCCTCTCTCCTACTTAAACACCCAACTCAATCACCACGGTGTGGTTAATCACTCGGTGACTCCACTCACCGATGAAGTCCCCGCACATCATACCCCCCACCCTTAACCGTAATCGTAATCGAAGTCATCGGTTAAATCGGTTTATGTGTTGGTTTTCGGTTCGATTTGGTTAATTTCGGTTAATAACAAAATCAAACAAGGGCTACATTTTTTTCTTAGAAATACATGTAATAGAGGTATAAATACATGAAATAGATGTATAAATACATGAAATGAATGTATAAATAAATGAAAAGGATGTATAAATACATGAAATAAAGGTATAAATAAATGAAATGGAGGTATAAATACATGAAATGAAAGTATAAAACATGAAATACATGAAATGAAGATATATAATCTAGAAATATATGAAAATATAAATGGTTCGGTTCGGTTAACCGATGGTACAAAAAATAACCGATAACTGACTTTCGGTTAATTTCGGTTTGGTTTTGTCGGTTTTCGGTTCGGTTTCAATTCGG
Organism: Helianthus tuberosus; assembly: GCA_030545235.1. NCBI lineage: Eukaryota > Viridiplantae > Streptophyta > Magnoliopsida > Asterales > Asteraceae > Helianthus > Helianthus tuberosus. The sequence continues at coordinate 188,042,481 of CM060423.1, forward strand.
TCATTGCACACCCCTACAAACAAACTTGAACCCATGCATCAAGAGTCTGAACCAACAAGATGATTGAAGAATTGACAATAGGCTCAACATGTACAAGTAAAGATAACATGTCATACGTTACCGAATCAACCTAATTATTTATTAAGAAGATCTTGAAAACAAAAGACCAATCTCAATACTTGTTGACATAGACTTTTGGTTGCTACAAAGATCATGAAAGCGATTTGTGGCTTATTCTTTTAACAACTTGTTAGTAAAATCTATGAAGGTACAATGCTTGACTCACTTGTTACTTTTTTGATATCCAGAATAAGTACAATGTTTGATGTTTTTTTTTTAAATAATAATTCATAGTGTTGCAAAAATCGTTACTAGTTAGCGATTAAACGTTAGTTGGCCGAGTAATTTTTTGTTAATCTGTTCATTAATCGGTAGTCGGTTCGGGCCTAGTCGGTCGGCCAAAAATCGACGATTCCGACTAGATTCAATTTTTGCTTGATACACTCCCTAAATTCAATTAACCTTCTGGGGTAGCCCAGTTGGCCAGCCTCACCCACCCTCTCCCTAGAGGTCCCGGGTTCGAATCTTGGTGTCCGCAACCCACGGCCAAGCTCTTCGCTCTCGGTTGGGTATTCACCCCCAGGCAGCTATGGGGTGGAGTGTGATCACTCCAGCGGTTGGGAGGACTGTGGAATATCCCCCCCCCCCCCCCCCACTCCCTAAATTCAACTTTTACTTTTTTTTACTTGATACACTCCCTAATTTCATTTTTTTGTCATTTCAGTTCTTCTTACTAACACCTTTAAAATTATGTCATTAGCTTGTTGTTAAGAAAGAAGCACCCGTTAATTTCTTAACTGACCCATGGAAGGGAGATCTACCCTTCAACCAGCCGACATTTTGGTCTTTTGATGTGTAGGAAGAAAACAGGGGTTTCCCGCTTATGGGCTTAGGTGGTAGTGCTTTCACAGTGGGTCAGACTGCTTTAAAGGCTGCTTCGATCAAAGTGGCTAAACATGTGAAAGCGTGCCTTGACAACCAGCACGTGTTTATCACATTTGCTTTTGATACTTTCGGTTTCCTGGCACCAGAGGTTGTGGACCTACTTAGTCTAGTTCAAAGGGTCATGTATAGTAATGTTATAACCCCGAGATCTATGGACGTAGTTTTTAAAAAACTTAATTTTGCTATTAAAAAAGGGTGGCAACACAACTTGTTGCCCGTTTACCATCTATCTCGATGTAAATTCATAACACGATTAATTAAAGAGTTAATTGCCAAAATCGTCCCTGAGGTTTGGGCAGGTTTGCCATTTTCGTTCAAAATGACACATTTGTACCAAATTGCCCTCAACGTTTGTAACTTTTTGCCATTTTCATCCAAACCACTAACTTAGTTTATTTTTTCTGTTAAGTTGAGGATATTTGGATAAAACTGGCAAATATAAAACCACAGGGACGATTTTGGCAATTTACTCAAACTCTTTTAATTTTCCTTTATTTAACTAATTTTGTTACATATATAATAAAAAAGAATATACATGCAATTTTTATATGAAAAAAATAATAGTTTGTCACATAATTTTTATAAATTTTCATCAAACCACTAACTAAGTTAATTTTTCTATTAAAGCGAAGGATGTTTATAAACTAAGACAGAAATTAATTTCTAATTTTTTATATAGATCAGTTTTATAAAAATAAAATATACTTAAACCTCTAAATTTTATAAAACTAAAATGCTGGTGACCTTATTGAAAAAATATCAAATAAAAAAATCTTAACATATGTACCAAGTTTGTAATTCATCTTCTATTCTTTTAAATTCGTTCCTAAGGAAAAACAGAAGCCAGTGCCCCATCCTCTATCAAACAACGTATCGTTACCAAACCTTAAATTACCCATCAAATTGTAATTATAATGCTATGAACCAAAAGTTTCTTTACTCAAGCCACTCAGAATAAGTATTAGTTAGTTACCCTCATAATCTTAATTAAATAAATATTTTATTTCTACCAACATATTTCCTAGGTGCTCAACACATTTAAAAAATATATAACGTTTTACAATTTTTTTCTATATCTACAACTGATAAATACTAAAAGTTGTAATCGATGGTTATGTGTTGCACACCAATTGCTTTTTCTCTTTATAAAACTGATTTATATAAAGAAACTGTAAATTAATTTCTGTCTTAATTTATAAAATTTAAAACATCCTTCACCTTAACAGAAAAAATAAACCGAGTTAGTGATTTGGATAAAAATTTATATAAATTATGTGACAAAACTATTAATTTTTTTTTTCTAAAAACTCCATGTATATTCTTTTTTATTATATATGTAACAAAAACAATTAAATTAAAGAATTAAAAAGGTTTTGAGTAAATTGCCAAAATCGTCCCTGTGGTTTTATATTTGCCAGTTTCATCCAAATATCATAAAACTAACAGAAAAAATAAACTAAGTTAGTGGTTTGGATTAAAATGGCAAAAAGTTACAAACGTTGGGGGCGATTTGGTACAAAGTGTCGTTTTAGACGAAAATGACAAACGTGTCCAAACCTCAAGGACGATTTTGGCAATTAACTCTTAATTAAATTATTAATAAAAATATATTTCTTTTTTTACTATTTAATTCAATATGGGTATTCATCAACTTAGACTGCGGGGTATGGTGGGGCTTGGGTTGGGCGTGGGTTGGGGCAATTGCTGACACCTGGATGTAACCCAAACCCAAGTTTTAATGGGGTATGGTGGGGCTTGGGTTGGGCGTGGCTGGGCCTAGCCACATCACCATTTTTTTTAATATATATTTAAATTAATTAAATACATAAAAAAAACATATTTTTTTTAAATACATAAACAAACATAATAATTATTAAAATAAAAAACAATCATGATGGCTGGACTCCCGTGAAATCCACTCGTGTGAGCGCCTTGCCATTGGGTATGACAAAGTTCCCAAGCCCATTTCGTACAATCTAAACTACCTAGCATCCCGGGTAGCCCATGATAATCTGCGTGATGTTCCAATAATTGTTGTATGTCACTGAACGAGGGCTTTCTCAAATATCTTTTCCTATAGAGTTCTAGAATACACGAACAAAAGTTGTGAAGACTTTCTCTAGCTACACGTGCAGACATTTTTAAATAGTCATCCATAATGTCCGAACTATTGCCGTACGCTAACTGCCTAAGTGCGGCCGTGACCTTTTGCCACGTAGTAAATCCTAATTGCCCGGTTACATCGGGTTTTTGTTGAAAATAAACATACTTCTCCTCAAGATCTCTAGATATCCTTAAAAATAAGTTTCTACTCATACGAAAACGACGCCTAAACATTTTTTCATCATACTTAGGTTCAGCTGAGAAGTAATCGCTTACCAACAAATCGTTAGCGGTAACCCGTTCACGAGCGATGTACCTTCTTCTGCGTTTAGGTTGTTGACTCTCTTCCTCCTCCTCTTCGTTTTCAACGATAGCTTTCACCACCGTCGCGATCGTTTGTAGAAATATTTCCGCCCCATCGTCAGATGATGATGACGATTCAGTATAACTTGAAGAACTCATGGCGAGATTGTGTTTTATGTGTTTGATTTTGTGTGAGAAAAATGATAAATATTGTATAGTATTTATAAAGGAATTTATTTATTTTTTTTTTTTAAATAGACCAACGGCTAGTTTGGTTTGGCCATTCACAACCCGCCATGTCAGCTTGGCCAGACCGCCCCACGCCCGGCTTGAAACCCATGCCCCAAGGGCCACGCCGAAACCCATGCCCACCCGGGGTGGTGGCTTGGGCGTTTTCCCCTACCCACGCCCAAACTCCCGCCCCATACCCCGCAGTCTTAGAAGGGATTTTAGAAAGAAAATCAAATATTTGATACGATACGAAACAAAGTATACGGTATGGAGTGTACCAAACTCTGATCCCACGAGTCCTTTCAATCTGACATACACCCGCAAATCCAATATTGTAATCGTACGGCCAGGATACGCCCACGTCACATTCCTGTCTTTATCATCGCAACCTAAAACATTGTTGACTTTTTTTCTTAAAAGAATAATGATAATGTCTTTACTTTTTAAAAGAAAACATTTCATTTGTGACGAGAAAAATGCTAACATAAAGATTATATTTTTTTTCCATTTGTTCTTGCTTTTGTTATTTTGAAAAAAAATGAAGGTCGCATAACTTTTTTTTTTTCAAACTGCTTTTACAAATAATACCTCTTGAACAGTTGTGAACTTTATGATGAAAATTATAAAAAAATACTTTTTTTTTTATTTTGAAAATACAATTATTAAGTGGGTGCCACATAATTTTTTTTTTAAATTTTCAGATTCACTTCTTATACTACAAAAATTATTATGTTATTATATTTAATTTGATTTTTCTTAATAAATTGCGTTCGTTAGCTTTTATTTAATAAAATTGTATTCAAAATAATTTTTCGGTAACGTAAACTATATGAGTGCGGGTATTGTACGGGTACCATGATGAACCAAACAAAGTCCGACCGCACAACATCGTTAACGGTTTCAATGAAACCGATAGAAATGTTATTTTTTATGGTTTTTGATTGATGTAAAACACGTGTCGATATCCTTTTGGGTATATCATGACTTTATTTTTTTGTATTTTTTCGGTTGCTAATTGAATGCATATACTATAACATGTTGGGACTAATTTTGTCATACTCATAAGTTGGAGTATGCTAAATGGTTTATTTTATTTTAGTAGAAAAACTTAGGATCTATGTTAGTTTTGTTTTAGTATTTTTTTTGGTTTCCTAATTCTAGTCTACATATGTTTCTTGGGCGTCAAAGTTTGTTTTCTACTTTTATAGTGTATGTATGTTTTTTGGACATGAAAGTTTGTTTAGTATATATATTATAGTTTACGGTTTATGTACCTTCAATTTAATTTTTTTTTCTTCTAAAATCAGTTATTTGATTAAGTTGAAAAACGTTTGATTTCCAATATAGCAAACTAAACTGATATCAACCAAATTTTTATCGCGTAGTTTTGTGGTATTCACTAGTTCCCTGTTAGACCATATGTGGTGATAAAGTGAACTGGCATGAAGAGGCCGCAATCACGCCCCATAATCCCCCCCTCCCCGCGGCGTGAAGCGATAAAAAAATACAAAAGGCGTGATTATTTAAACGCGATTGATTTTTTAATGGTCCAATAGGGAAATACTACTTGATGTATTTTCCGTAGAAGAAAAGAAAAAAATTATAAATAAATAATTAGGTAATAATTACAAGAATATTATAAGATATTATACACTATACCATTTTTGAACTTCAAGCCTCATGCCCTTAAAGTTTATGATATTAAAATGATTACTGTAAAAAAAATTGCAAAAATAATCTCCACAATATTACTAAAAAATGAGAAAAGGCCAAAAAAATTATACTGAACCTGGCGCGCATAGCTAAGCCGATTAAAACGAGCCGCGCCGGTTGTAGTAGAGTTTCAAGAAGCACACGTGGAGGTAATCCGGACCTACATGAGAATTTATAGTTTATAAAATTTAATTTCCATTTGGAGTCCGCTCACTTGCTTCAATGCAGCTGGAGCGCATGGTTTTGTATTACGGGTACAACACAACCCTACACTTCTACTCTATTTATATTCTTAACCTTTTTGTATTCATATCTAACTCAATCAACCCCTTTACCCTATACTTTTTAATTTTTACTTTTTTTTTTAATGAAAGAAACTCATGTGTAAACTCATCCTACTCGAGGCTATGTCTAAGGTCGATTCTTCGACTGCCGTGAGACCGTACCCCCTGATGCGTGGGAACCGGATGAAATCCGTAAACACTCGCCCCGTGTTAGGTTCGAACCCGGGATTAAAGCTCAGATTCGTCTCTTCACCCAGATATCCGTCAGAAATGGGCTAAGCAGGAATTTAATTTGCGTCTCTATTAAAGAGGCTGACCATTTTACCACTGGACTAAATTCTCAAGAGTTGTAATTTTTACTTAATACAATATAACCATGAAAACTAACAATAAAAATCAATATTATCTTTTTCTACTAAATATATTAACCCTTAGCCAAGTTTCATGGTTAGCTAACATCAACGTTTTTTTTTTTAAATCTGATTTAAACGTAGTAAGATTGATAGTGATAGTATTTTTTTTTATAATTGTTTAAATAGGCTATAATCAATACAATTTTTTTTACTAAGTATATTTAACCCTAAGCCAAGTTTCTTTATTAACAAAAAAATGTTAGTATTTATACAATTTTGTAGTTATATTGTTTATTTAATTTTTTTTTATCCGACTTAAATGTAACAAGATTGATAGTGATAATCCTCGTTATATTGGTTTAATAGACTAGAATCAATATAATTGTTTTTACTAAATATATTTAAACCATTGGCCAAGCTTCTTGATTAACAAAACATAAGTGATTTTTTTTCTGTTAGCATTTATACAATTTTGTAATTATATGGTTCATTTATTTATTTTTTATTTGATTTAAATGTAACGAGATTGATAGTGAAAATATATTAATCTTTGTTATAATCGTTTAATAGATCAGCATCAAGTTTTCAAAATTTTTTAGAAAAACAATGTGTAAATTATAATTCTAATTTCTAATAGCTGCCCTATCCAATAGAAAGTAATACTCAATATGAAACTTTAGATATTGTTTATAGATTTTTATCTATCTCCATGTTACAAGAAGTAATTAAGAAAAAAATATAGATTTTTATGACGAATAAAAGAGTAACAAAAGCTGACAATAAGTAAAACTTAAAGGTCTAAAAGTGAATTCGAGAAAGCTTGAAGGGTTAAAAAGGGCTCGCAGCCAGACTCACACTTTTCCTTTTCCATGAATTCTTTTTGTTATTTTCCTCAATTTGGATATGGTTTTGGCGCGGATTTCTAGGTTATGTTTTGGCTTAAATAATTACGATATTAAATTAAATAAATTAATAATAATTAAACCATAATAAATAATTTCATAATTAGTAATCTAACCTCGCGCGTTCCAGCGATAATTTGGTTGTATTAGTTCGTTTTATTACAATCGAACATCAATATAGCAACAAAAAGAGATAGCGTAACATACGTAACTTTGTGTAAGAAAATGAAACCTAGATGTAGCTGATAACCTTTGTAGCTTAAAGTGGAGAGGGTATCGATAACTTTATTAAAGTTTTAGAGGTTATAGTATAGATTTGTTAAAAGACAAAAGTATATTTTTATTAAAATTGAGGGATCATATAACAAACTTATTAATATTAAGAGGATGTAAATGAAACTATGGTAAAAGACAAAATTCATTGCCACTCTCATCACGTAATTAGAAACATAGTTGTACTTTATGCCTATAAAATTGTAAATCACTGTTAACAAAAGTTGGTAATTATATGTTATTACAATACAATAAAATAAAATATAATTATAATATAATATAAGTTCATATAATCCGCATCATAGCGGGGGGCAGGAGGGGGCGGCCAACCCCCGAACTTTTCGCTCAATAGTGGAGAGTATTTAGTTTTCGTATAAATTTTTTTTGTATATACGTTTTCAACCCCCCGTTTTATAGAATTTTTTTGGTATATACGTTTGTTTTCAACTCTTGGTCGGAAATCTCAAATTTCGCTACTGCATATAATTAGAAGGACTTCGATCTATTAATTAATAATAATTAAACCATAATAAATAATTTCATAATGTTCATATAATTAGAAGGATTTCATAATGCTCATATAATTAGGACTTGGATCTGTTATTATGTTCTAGTCTTCTAGAAGGCTATCTCACACGATACATGAATTCAGGGACCACCTTTGTTTTAGAATCAACTTCCTTGTACATGTGTTAAAATAATGTAGCAGTGGAAGAGACGGTTACATAATTATTTTGTGTAGTAGAGAAAAAGCAATAATTACAAACTAGGGTGTTTGACCGCGCCTTGCGGCGGTACAATATCGCGAGGATTAGATCGGTATCGGTTTGTTTCCTTATAGTACTGGTACGATACACTTGCACTAAGTATAAAAATCAACACGTGTTTTACATCAATCGAAACGATAAAAATGAACACCGGTGCCGGCACCAATGTTCGAATGGTATCGATCAGTTCAGATCGTCACGGTACTGGTACTGGTATCGATATTCATATACCGTCGCAGACAAATTTGTAGAAGTCAAAATTATCTAAACCTAAAACAATAAAAATGAATATAGGTACCGGTACCAATGTTGTTCGGTATGATACGGTGTAAGAAAGCGAATCTAATAAAATAATTATCGGTACTGAAAATTATATTTTTTGTATGGTTCTGTTATTAAACATTGTCAGTTTACTGAAAGCAAAACACAATAAAGTTAAATATCGGCATCGATACAAAGGTTGTTTAAAAAAAATAAACATAGAACGCAAGTTATTATGGAAAAAATCAAATTATGAATAAGATTATATTAAATAAATGAATAAATACTTCAATTTATCATCGGCTTCGGTTTGGTTAGTACGACAGCAACACAGTATCCATATTCAATATAACTTAGGAGGTGTTTGGTGTTGTGCTTTCAAAATAAGTTATGCGTTTTCAAAATAGATTTTCCGAAGCATGTAGGTACATGCTTCTCCAAAACTGCGTTTTGGAGGCAGATAATCACTTTTTCATCCAAACATTTTTTTAGATTATTTATGTTTTACAAACGCAATAATCAAATAATCACTTCAAAACGTAATCACAAACACTCTCTTATATAGAAATGTTGAAGAAAATAAACATATTTGTGAAGTTAGATTTTTTAAATAAGTTAACGAACAGTGAACACAATAGGAAAAAAAACAAATTAAATAATCAATAAAATTTTATTAAGAAAGTTTTATCAAAAAATTGAATTGTTCAAAAAATAAAATAAAAAATAAATATATATTAAAAAATAAACAAATACTATTCATCAAAACTTTGGTCAAAACCGGTACCCAAAAATGGGGAAAATGGGAACCGGTACTGGTTCTGATACGGTAACGGTTCAGTACCCGTACGGTACCGGTATTTGAGGGTAAAAACCGGTACTGTACAGGTACCGAAAATGTCAAAAGACGGTACCGAATCAATACAAAAAATGTACCGGGTTTGAAAAATTCGGTATCGGTACCGGTACCCGATACCATTTGCTCATCCCTAGATGATGTTGTTGTTATAATATTAAAATAAGAAAAATGAAAGAAAAAAAACACTAAAGTAAGAAACTATAAAAGGAAAAACGAAAAGAAAAAAAAATGAAAAAAGAAATCAAATGAAAAAATGAAAAAAAAAAGAAAAAAATAATAATACTGTTCATCAAGACTTTCAATTCATATAGATAATATATACTACGACATTTTTGAGGTTATCAAACTGTTATGGCTTTTATATACACATACATATATGTTTTTAATATATATTTAAGCCTAAGTAAGTACAAAACTTTGAGAATCATCAAAACATTTAAAAACTTAACGAAAGTCAGTTAATCATTTATGATATATCTATATAAATAAAACAAATGTGATTACATCACATACAACTTTAAAAGCAATATGTACAAATAAGAACACATTTGAAAGGGATATAAAAGTAAATAACATTAATTATTAAGACACTAGAGAGATATAATTGTAAATTATAAAGTACAAGTTAGGGCTGTTCAAATCGTTCGTCGCTCGTCGTTCGCTCGACGCCCATTCGGAAATTGCTCGAAAAATGCTTGTTCGATTTGACGCTCGGTTGTAAACGAGCCGCTCCGCTCGGTTCGGTTTGTAAACGAGCCAAGCATGAGCAAAGGTACGCTCGGCTCGGTTCGACTCGAATTATTATTTTTAATATATATATATATATATACATATATATATAGGCAAAGTGTAGGATACAAATCCCCTAATCGTACATTACATACGCGACTTTAGTGGCCGTACACGTGTCCTGATTCGTTTTTCTGTGAGAAGATTAAATCAGACAATTAATTGAATCATCTGAGGGCAAATTCGTCTCTTCATTCAATCAGCGAGAAGTTCGTTACACTAATATCCCGGTAATTATTATTCGAATCAGTTTCAAAATTTTCATAATTCTCAATTTGCAGTTTTCAAAATTTACAAACACTTCAAAGCCTGTGACCCGATGGAGTTCACGGGTGAAGGAGGTGTGTCCCAGCTACTCCACTGGTTCGATTCTATCGACGTTACCCTTCGTCAGAGTGGGTGTCCCGATGGGTTTCGTACTACTTGCGCTATCGGAGCATTTCAATCGCGAGCATTTGACTGGTGGACAGCCGAACGTAACAAACGTGGGATCTCCGCAGCTTACGCTCTCTCTTGGGATGAGCTGAAAGAGCTCATGAAGAAAGAATACTGCCCTCCCCACGTAGTCCAGAAACTCGAAGACAAATTTTGGAAAATCAAGCAAGTCGAAGGTGACAATACTGGCTACACCGCAAGGGTCAAACAGCTTAGCATAATCTACCCAAGCCAAGTCAACACTTCAGAAAAAGCCATCACGAAGTATATTCGCGGCTTGCCTGAATGTGTGGGCGATTTTGTCGAAGCTGCAAGGCCTGCTACTATCGAAGAAACCTACCGCTTGGCCGCAGAAATCAACAACAAACGAGTCTTGGACGGATTTTTCTCCCAGAATCCTGTCAAACAAGCTCGTCAAGCAATCGTCATCGATTCTTCTGACGATTCCTCCGACGATTCTTCAGGTGAGTCCTCATACGAATCCTCCGACGACAACGTACCGTTTCAGGAAGCTCAGCCCAGCTGATGCGTGTGAAGTGTTATATATATTAGGTGTATATTTTAAGCCCTTTTTAACACTTATTTTTAGCCAAGTTTTAAATTTATAAAACACGATATTTTACTAACACTAAACACACAAATGGGCAAGTGCACCCATCGTGAGCGTAGTATAGCGTTGGTAAGATACCGAGGTCGTCCAAGGACACAAGAGCTTTTAGTACCGGTTTATCCTCAACGTCTAATCAAAATAAAAAGTTTAGAAAAAGGTTTTAAACTAAGAAAAATAAAAACTAACTAAAATGCTGAAAAAAAAAAAACATATAGACAAGATGAATCACTTGGTTCCGACTCGTATCTAGTATAACCTTTGATTATTTCCGCACTTTTGCACATAATTAAGAGATTATCTTAGTTATTGTAGTAGGCCCCTCTTTTGAAGGTGACGTTACCCTCACCCCAGTAGTTTGAGTCAGCAAGGATACAATCCTAAAAGGGTGGATTATTGGAAGATAATGAATTAAGTTATTAATGCAATATTGTGGTAGGCCCCTCTTTTGGAGGTGACGTTACCCTCGACTAAGTAGTCTGAGTCAGCAGGGATACAGTCCTAAATAGCCGGGTTATAGTATTAATAGTAGTTAACTTATGAGGGGATCAAAGAGTTTGGACCCCCGCCATCCAATACCGTGAAGCATTGAAGGAGGTCCTACTAAATTTGACCCAGGTCCATTGCAGGACCTCTAAACGCTGAACAATGGCAAGACCTTTACCAAACCGTTCCCTTAACCCCCGACCAGGTAGCCAACATACCTCCATATAGACCGTGGAGATATGAATGGTGAAAATCTTTTATTTTATATAGACAGTAAAATAATGCCAAGACACCACGGACAAACGATAAGGAAAGATCACCTTCAACATAAGTAACTAGTTATTAAAGTCATTAATACAAAACCAAATAAAAAGTGCAAAAGATTAGAAATAAAAAGTATTATACTAGACACTTTGTCTTCACCAAGTGATGTAAGAGACTTAGGCAAACATGGCCTTGATTGTCAAGAACTCTTACGATCAATCTTGGATCCCGAGACGACTCACACACTCTACGATGGACAATGGATGATGGTGTTATGGTGGTGGTGGGTGGTGGATGAAGTGTGAGAGAGGTGGTGTGCCAAGGGATGAGTTGAAATGAAACCAAGCACTCCTATTTATAGGCTGAACAGAAGGCTGGGCACGCCCCCGTGTCCGCTGGACACGGCCCCGTGCCTGTCTGACACTCTCTCTCTTCATTAATTGTAATTCGCAATTACAATTAATGCGCCTGCTGTACTTTCGCCACGCCCCCGTGTTCACCGGGCACGTCCCCGTGGTGGGCAATAGAAGCTTCTATAGGTTTGTCTTTAGTGCCAGGGCTGTCCATCCTGAGCACTGCCCCGTGCTGAGCTGGGCACGCCCCGTGCTCAGTTGGGCACAGCCCCATGCTCAGCTTTCTTCTTGTTTTTGCTTTGGGAGATGCTGTCGAGGGGGGTCGGGCATGCCACGTTTGTTCCTTTTCTTGTATTTATGCTAGATTTAGCTGCCTTTTTGCTTCTTTTGTTAATTTGAGCTCATTTAATCCTGAAAATACAAAAGGAAGACAAAAGCACACTTTTTCCAACATTAGTACTAAAAAAGGGTTAGTTTTATGCCACAATTGATGTAATTTACATGTTGCATTTTGCACACATCAAATACCCCCACACTTGAATCTTTGCTTGTCCTAAAGCAAAACTCTTTATAATGTGGCTTTACACTCCCAAATGGAATGGTTAGAAGAGAAGGTTTTTGGGCTTGTCATAGAGTGTCGGGATTTCCAAGATTCTTTATTAAGTTTTATTTTTATTTATTTACAATCCTATTCGTCATGATTTATTTAGAACGTTTCATAGGAGAAATTACTTATTTGGGCATAACTTGCCTTTTTAAAATTCCATTTATATACAAGTTCACATACCTCACGGGAGAAATCACTCACACTCGGCCGAATGTGTATTTTTAGTGAATCACTCGAGAGCAGCATGGAACTTACTCCTACCATAAGCTTGCCAAGCAATCAATCCTCCTCCTTTTTAACTTTTATACCTTTGTAAATATCAAGAGGACTTTGTGGGTTAAGGGTTAGGCTTGGGTTAAAGGTAGGTGGTTGGGATAGTGGTTAGTAGAAAAAGGGCGAAAAGCGTAACAAGTGTCGGTTTTCGTAGGACTTTCTATATATATATATATATATATATATATATATATATATATATATATATATATATATTTTGTAACTTTTATTTTGATGAAGCTTTTATTCAAACAAAGTTATTTTTGATTGTTTGTTTATCTTTCGCTTCATCATCAACACATTTTTTTTTGAACGATCATACGGAAAAACCGAACTTGTTACTAAAACAAAGGGTTAAAAATAAAAAAGGTTTTGGTGGGTAAAAAGGGTTTTTGGTTTGGGTGATGAAATGAAAAGGTTTAGGCTCAAAGGGGCTAACTAGGAGGATTTTTGGGTAGGTGGTAAAAGAAAAAGAAAAATAATTGTGTAGAAATAAAAAGGGTTAGTCCTAATGCCTCCATCATTTACTTACTCGGGTTTAAGTTGATAAGGACCGGGAATGTATCGTCATGGCAAGTTCTAGAGTCGTAAGAACCAAGCGGCTATTCACACAAGAAACGAAAAATGGGCATTTAGTCTAATGATATGTAATTGTATGCTCAATAAAGGCTCAAGACTCACTTTTGTGGGAATGGGTTTTTATGTGTTCAAGTATATATATAATTAAATTTTAACTAAGCTTGTCATGCCTTTTCATAATTTTCTTATGTTGGTTCTTTTTATCACGACGCTATCGGTTGTAAATTTGTAAAAATATAACCTTTTTAGAATTTTGAAATTTCCAAATTAAACCTAGACAAGTAAAAAAGATTGAAAATTTTTTGAAAAAATTTGGGGTGATTAGCGGTTCCAATTGAGTTTTGTGTAAGGCTTGTTATTAGGACTTGCAAGATTCAAGGTTTTAGCATCCCCCCCACACTTAAATTACACATTGTCCTCAATGTGTCCCAAAAATAAGTTTTTAGGCTGATTAAATGTGTAAAAAATGGGTTAAAAACAAGATTTTATGGTACTGGGTAGCTGAACACGGGGTGGTGTTGGCTGAGCACGGCCCAGTGTCCAGACTGCCAGTACCAAAAGTAGACAGAAGGCTGGGCACGGGGGCGTGTCCAGTGAGCACGGCCCCATGTCCAGGTACCTGAACTGGGCATTTTCTACAGAACCTTGGGCACGGGGCGTGTTGGGGTGAACACGGCCCCGTGCTGAACTTGCTGTAATGAAGAAAAATTGTCGGGAGGCTCTGTTTTTGTGCATGGGGTGTTGGTTCAAGCTTCCCTTATCATCCGTCACCATCCCGAGTGTGTTTTATTCCTGAAAAAAAAAAACTAAACTAGAAAACGTAAAAGTTAATCTAAACTAAAACTACGGATAGTTCCGCGGAATGCCTCCGTGGTGCGCCACGTTTATAAGGGTCCTTGGCTAGACCCACTTTATCAGGTGGTTCTGGCTCATCTTCAATTAGGGGGTCGTCATTGCCGAATGGATATTTCATTGATCGCTCAAGATCGACACTCTTTTTAAATGCCCCTAATTGAAGAGGTAGATTGTTGAACTTCCGGTTTTTCAAAGCTTCGTGAGTTTTTACAAATGGTCGTCCCAACACTAAAGGAGCGTCATCGAGGATGAAAAAGTCGGTGGGGATTACCATTTGATTTGTTTGAACCAAGACATCTTCAACTATACCGATTGATTTTATTACTTTCCGATTGGATAGAAAAATGGGTATTTGAAGTGGAGAAAAATCACTAATACTTAATTTTTCGAAAATGTAGTTAGGCATTATGTTAACACAAAGATCTTTATCAATTGTGACATTACTAATAAACGAATTTTGAAAGAAACATGGAACCGGTGTAATGTTAATTTCAATTGGGTCTTCTTTTATTAGCGAGGGTTGATCATTAGTTAACTTAACACTTACCGTTTCGTCAATTTTAGTGTTAGTGTTTAACTCTTTTAAAACTTAGCATGAGTGGGTACTAAACAATGATTTTCAAAAGAAGGTGACAAGTGATTAATTTCTTCAAAATTAGACTCTTCTTGAATTTTAACGTTGTCGGACTCACCTTTTTCGTTGTTTAACTCATGTGTCGGTTTTTCACTTATTTGTTCTTCCATTTTTACACTTTCGGTTATCTCTTCCTTTTTTAATTCTTCTCTTGCGCGGGATTCCTCTTCCCTTGCGCGAGATTCTTTTATACAGCGATCGATAACTCTAATGTGTTCTAATATCCTATCGGTCACTTCGGTTATAGAAAAAGAATCGGGATTTTCTAAGCTTGAATCCGGTTGTTCGACCCTTTGTTCCTCATAATACCCATATGAAGTAGATGGTTCGCACCATTGTTCTTCATTGTAAGCATATGATGGATAAGGTTCGTAATTTTGTTCTTCATAATACTCATACGAGGTGGGTTGTTCACGCCATGGTTCCTCATAATAAGCATATGAAGGTGGTGGCTCATATCTTGGTTCCTCAAAGTATGAGTATGAAGGCTCATACCTTGGTTCATCAAAATATGAGTATGAGGGAGGAGGTTCATACCTTTGGTCTTCATAGGATGTGTATGAAGTTGATGGCTCGTACCTGGGCTCCTCATAGTAGGTGTATGATTTGGATGGTTGATATGAGCGATTATTTTGAACTGATCGTGCGTTACGACAATTAGTGCAATAATTACCCCTATAATCATCCTCCTCATAGGTGTAGTTGTAACCTCCTGAGTATTGATCCATAAGAATCACTCAGCAGACCACAACTGAGTCTCGAGATCAGAAAACAAAAATAAAAACGGAAACAGAGGCTGGACACGGCCCCGTGTTCAGGATCTGTATCTGGGCGTTTTAATTAAATTTACTGATTTCGTTGAGCACGGGGCGTGTTCAGTGAGCACGGCCCGTGTTCAAGCTACTGTTACTGGGTGTTTTATGAAAAATATGCAGCACGGCCCCGTGTTCAGCGAGCACGGCCCGTGTTCAACCTACTGTAAATGCAAAACTAAACTAAAATGCAGAAAAATGTGGGCCCGTTTTGAAAAGGTTTTGAAAAACTGATTAGGCCGTCGATTTTAATCTTTCCTAAAATCCTTGTGTCCCCGGCAGCGGCGCCAAAAACTTGATGCGTGTGAAGTGTTATATATATTAGGTGTATATTTTAAGCCCTTTTTAACACTTATTTTTAGCCAAGTTTTAAATTTATAAAACACGATATTTTACTAACACTAAACACACATATGGGCAAGTGCACCCATCGTGAGCGTAGTATAGCGTTGGTAAGATACCGAGGTCGTCCAAGGACACAAGAGCTTTTAGTACCGGTTTATCCTCAACGTCTAATCAAAATAAAAAGTTTAGAAAAAGGTTTTAAACTAAGAAAAATAAAAACTAACTAAAATGCTGAAAAAAAAAAACATATAGACAAGATGAATCACTTGGTTCCGACTCGTATCTAGTATAACCTTTGATTATTTCCGCACTTTTGCACATAATTAAGAGATTATCTTAGTTATTGTAGTAGGCCCCTCTTTTGAAGGTGACGTTACCCTCACCCCAGTAGTTTGAGTCAGCAAGGATACAATCCTAAAAGGGTGGATTATTGGAAGATAATGAATTAAGTTATTAATGCAATATTGTGGTAGGCCCCTCTTTTGGAGGTGACGTTACCCTCGACTAAGTAGTCTGAGTCAGCAGGGATACAGTCCTAAATAGCCGGGTTATAGTATTAATAGTAGTTAACTTATGAGGGGATCAAAGAGTTTGGACCCCCGCCATCCAATACCGTGAAGCATTGAAGGAGGTCCTACTAAATTTGACCCAGGTCCATTGCAGGACCTCTAAACGCTGAACAATGGCAAGACCTTTACCAAACCGTTCCCTTAACCCCCGACCAGGTAGCCAACATACCTCCATATAGACCGTGGAGATATGAATGGTGAAAATCTTTTATTTTATATAGACAGTAAAATAATGCCAAGACACCACGGACAAACGATAAGGAAAGATCACCTTCAACATAAGTAACTAGTTATTAAAGTCATTAATACAAAACCAAATAAAAAGTGCAAAAGATTAGAAATAAAAAGTATTATACTAGACACTTTGTCTTCACCAAGTGATGTAAGAGACTTAGGCAAACATGGCCTTGATTGTCAAGAACTCTTACGATCAATCTTGGATCCCGAGACGACTCACACACTCTACGATGGACAATGGATGATGGTGTTATGGTGGTGGTGGGTGGTGGATGAAGTGTGAGAGAGGTGGTGTGCCAAGGGATGAGTTGAAATGAAACCAAGCACTCCTATTTATAGGCTGAACAGAAGGCTGGGCACGCCCCCGTGTCCGCTGGACACGGCCCCGTGCCTGTCTGACACTCTCTCTCTTCATTAATTGTAATTCGCAATTACAATTAATGCGCCTGCTGTACTTTCGCCACTCCCCCGTGTTCACCGGGCACGTCCCCGTGGTGGGCAATAGAAGCTTCTATAGGTTTGTCTTTAGTGCCAGGGCTGTCCATCCTGAGCACTGCCCCGTGCTGAGCTGGGCACGCCCCGTGCTGAGCTGGGCACGCCCCGTGCTCAGCTGGGCACAGCCCCATGCTCAGCTTTCTTCTTGTCTTTGCTTTGGGAGATGCTGTCGAGGGGGGTCGGGCATGCCACGTTTGTTCCTTTTCTTGTATTTATGCTAGATTTAGCTGTCTTTTTGCTTCTTTTGTTAATTTGAGCTCATTTAATCCTGAAAATACAAAAGGAAGACAAAAGCACACTTTTTCCAACATTAGTACTAAAAAAGGGTTAGTTTTATGCCACAATTGATGTAATTTACATGTTGCATTTTGCACACATCACCAGCCGCAAATGGAAGACCATGAGCCCAAACTCTTCAACAACTGAACTGTCGCAACCAGAACCTCTTCAAGCAGTTCCAGTTCACTCGAAGCGCAACTACAATGGAACTCATCCCCCGCGTCTCATGTGTACGTATCATCACCCGCCAGAAGCTAACTGTCGCTTTTGCGCAAATTGCAAATGGTATGGTCATCTTACCCAGCACTGCCGCACGGGGCCGCAGACTTGAGGAATTTCAGCAACACTCGCAGTCTCCGCAGAAGGCCTCCACAACAACATTAATTATGCTTACAATGTTGTTGTAATGATACTATTTTCGCCGTTAATTCCCCTTATATGTTGAACTTATTCTATCTCTCGACGCATGTGGATTCTATTTCTCTCTTATACTCGCGCACAATCTATATGCTGGCACTATGTACTATATAATGTATTTTACCCCTACTATGCGTTCTTGAGATAAGGTACGATAAACGTGCAAGAATCAGATTAATCACGGGTGCACACGAGATTATTTTGGTTAGTGCACGGAGATCGTAGTGAGTTTCAATGATGACTCAACGTTCAGGGCATGGTTAAGTGTGGTGGATACGCCGATGGTACTTCCTATATATAAGCGTCTTGACCATATCTGACGAAGTGTGACACCTATTCATGGAACAGAGGCGTATGGTTGAAACATGACGGCGTTTCGCCGTGCTAACCAAAGTTTTGTGAAGAACGTGCCATGTGGAGTTGGAATGTAGACCCATTATACTATTGTGGTTATTTTCAACACACTACACTACATCGCAGGGCGTAACAATCTCAATCGCAACTCAAGCGTGTGATCACAAGACTTTTCGTAAGTCAACACGCTCGAAATCGCATTATCGCTAGAATCTATCTCGCAAATCGCAATCGTTTATTATGTGTCTCGCGCTATCGCTTATTGTGTGTTCGCAATCTCAATCACTTATTATATGAATCGCTATCGCTTATGGTGTTTTCGCCTAAACGCATATTTTGGTGTGTATCACTCTATCGCTTACCGCTTACCGTGTATCGCTTGCTGTGAATCGCGTATCGTGGATCGCTTGACGAGTACCGCTCATCACTCGTCGCTCTTCGCCTTAACGCTTCTCGCACCAATCTAATCGCTTCGATACACTTATCGCTTATCGCTATCGCTTACCGTTATTTGTGTTATTTGTGATATGTTAGCACACATGACCTCGCTTCACGAAACAAAATTGATAGGGATAAAGCATGGTGGATACGCCGCTGGTACTTCCTATATATAAGTGTTTTAGCCATATCAGCAAACTTTCGTGGAAAAAGGCCATGTGGGGTCTAATGTTAGTTAAATTTTGTGGTGTTGATCAATCCACGTGGCCTAACACCCGGCGGATCTACATGCTGACCCAGCTAAGCTACTCGTTGACCCAAGGTTGACGCGGGCCGCGTAAGGCCTTTCCTACGCTTACGCGGGCCGTGAGAGGACCAGATTTCAGCCCTATATAAGAAGGCCTCGGGATTTCATTTCAACTCGCTCATTTCTGTTTCTCAATCTCGAAATCTCTGATATTAGGCATAATTTTCAAGTATTATACCCCCTAATTAGCAAGGTTCTTCCCCGTTGTAAGTATTATAACCCCAGTCTCGTAATAGATACGCTGCCCGATTGATTTAGGGTTCCGTAACAACTGTCGTGGTTCTGCCCGACGTAGTTGTTGGAATGCCGTCTCGGGGAGGGTATCATTAATATTTTCAAAGGGTTATGATACTAACCTATGTACATTTGTATAAATTATCGATTATATCCAGGAAACCCTTACGTGAAGTCTAAGATAACAATGTGAGTTTATCCTCTTTTTGTTAACCTTTTTGTAATAATTTACAAAACCTTAATTGTTTTACAATATGATTAAGCGGTCATTGAGTCTTTGTAGTTCTTCAATTACTGCCGGTATGTTGGGGTTTTGTATACAAAATTTACTACACTGTGAGTAGTAAGTCGGGGATGACAGTAGGTTACCATTGGACAACGAGTTAGCCAATGTGTAATATGACCCACAAGTCAGGATTGACAGTACTGAATGAGTAATTGTGTAGAAATAAACAATGTGATCGCTCTCAATACTGTTTTAATTGATAAAATGTTTCTTGATTAAACTGGGATTCACTCACCAGTATTTCCCACTGACAAATGTTTTTAAAACGCGTTTCAGGTAACACAATGTGACAGCCAATTAGTAAAAAGCCAGCTGGAGAGCACTGAAGGCTTGGGAAAAATGTGGCTATAAAAGTTACCTAAAAGACGATGTTTTAAATTCAATAAAATAGGGTTTATCCCTATAAACGTATTGTAATAAGAAACTTGGGTTTTGCCCATGTGATTATTAATATTAAATATGGTGGTTTTACTCTGATAAACATTTCCTAACTACGGTCCTGATGTAATTTCCGCTGCCAAATTAACAAACTGATACCACCGAAATTCTGAGTTCGAGTCCGCCCGTTCCCGGGATTAGGGATCGGGGGTTGCGACAGGAGGTGGTATCAGAGCCTAGCCACTGGTCTGAGCCAAAGAAGTGTTCTGCTGACACTTAAATTTTAAATTTTGTGTTAGGAAATAAATTACGGAAATATGTGCATAACTGTATTTATTTGTTATGTGTTATTTGACTATTTGTTAGTTTACAGTATGAGTGATCAAGGACCCTCAGACATGTGTCGTCAGTTGTCTGATTCACCTAGGAGTGAAGGTACCTCATCACAGCCTGCCCTTTCTGGGTATTCTGCTGATCAGGAAGAAGGGATGTTTGCTTTTAAAGCTCAGTCAGAAGAGCCATTCCCTCATAAGAAACGAGGATGGTTCAGTAAGGAAGCCTTTGCACGTAGGAAAAGAATGTGAAAGTTGCAACAACAAAGAGTTTTAGCAGCCGCTAACCGAGAGACAGATGCCCATACACAGGATATGCTTAATAGAAGCCTAGCCAATTTCCATATCCTAGCCACAACTGCTGCTGACCCTAATCTGGAGCAAACAATAGCACCCCAACCACAATTGCAAATCCCTGACCAACCCATGGAGATAGAAAACCCTGAAAACCAAGTGGAGATGCATGACTTCAACCCAGAAGAAATACCTAGGGTACCTGCACCAAACCCTCTAGACCCAAATTACGACCCCTGGTGGGACGATAATAGGGACTTTGTGCAACGTTACCCGATACATGAAGACACACCCATACAGAACATAGGAGCCTATCCAGGTATAGACCCTTTAGATCCCTATTACCATGATGAATATATTAGGGAGATCTTAGAAGATCCTTACCAATTTCAGGCACTTTCACCCCCATATCAGGAACCCGCACCCCAGATCCCGAACCCAGTCCTAGAACCTGCACCCCCAATGAGTGCAGAAAATGTCCAAGAACTTAGGACTTTTGGGGAGGAAATTTTAGAAAGCAGTGAGAGAATGAGACAGGTGGGAGAGCGTCTCGTATGGAAATACGATGAACGCAATATGTATTTTTGGATAAATCCATATTCGTGATGTGATGGAGGAGTCGGTAATAGTAATAATAATAAAATATAATAAAATAAAAGATGTGTGTACGGATGCATATTACTATTGTAACACCCCGGAAATATAAAACTTTATAATTCTAATTATAAAGTTTAAATAAACAAGAATATTATTTAACTAGGAAATTATAACTTAGTTAACTACAAGTCTAGAAATAATTTGACATAGGGTTAACATGACCAAACAATATGATTGAACAAAAGTGGAGGGGCCTAAGTTGTAAAAATTGAAACTTAAATTAGAAAACAAATAAAAAAAAACAAACCAAACACCCCAAAAGAGGTGTCTGGTCGATCAGAAGCAGGAGAAGGTCGACCCCCTTGCTCCAAACCCTAAAAATTCACTAAACAATCCAATTGAAGGTCCAAATCTGATCAAAAGCAAAAATCGAGCATAGATTATTGATCCTCGTCACAAGAGGATTACAAGGTATGTAAAATTTGATGAAAACTCTCAACTTGAAATTCTCATGAAGTTGGGAAAATCTGAAATTTATGGTTGCATGTTTGTTTTATGATGAATTAGGAACAATGTAGTATCTAGGGACAAACCCTAGACAAATACAAGTTGAAATCATGTGAAATTTTAGTAAAATTCATGAACACCATTGTAGGTGATTAGTGGGTTATGTAGAATTTGATAAACACTAGGAAATTGGGTGTTGTTCTAGTGTAATTTGACAATTGTGAAGTGACTTCAGGATTATATAAGCTAACAATTGTGTAAAATTGATTTATTGATGTGAAATTCGGGCTAGATGATAAGATAGGGATTTGCTAAATAATCATATAAAATTCTACCTTTAAAGTGTTTGTTGAAATGCCTCAAAGAAGGCTCGAAACTGGAATTTTGACGTTAAAACACCTAATTGTGATGTTTTAGCTATTATGCGAAATGTGATTAAAAAGGAGTTCTAAATGTGATATAATTGAACTCTATAGGAAAGGATACCGGAACTTCGAGTGGACAAGCCGGTGGTGATTTGCGGTTGAAGGGTGTGCACTAAAGGTATGTAACTTGACCCGTTACATTAAACGAATTGTTGTTGAATTATGCGAAGTCTCATTTTAGGATGATTATGGTGTCAATTGTAGCGACTATGATCGTTACTTAAATTAATAGTCTAAGAGTGACACGGGATCGTTTGGTAGTCATCATATTGGGGAATTCCATAAGATGAGCCAAACGGGTCGATTAATTGTGCAAGATGTTGTTTTAGTGTTTTAAAGAATCAAAATGGAGATACTAATTACTGTTTTAAAGAATCAAAATGGAGATACTAATTACAAGAGCATTAAACCATGAGATTGGTAAAGAAATGCAAGTGATGATAAGCCCGGGATATTGGGTATAAAGTATCATAAGTTTACTAGTTAAATGGTAGTAATTTGTGTCAAGTAGGAATGGGTCGAATAAATGCATAACAACATATAGACTTTCTGTCCGTAAGTTGAAGTTTTGGCATGACTATCGTAATAGGCACGTTGGTAATGAAATTACAGACGTATAGGAAAAAGAATCACGAAAAACGGACTTACGAATCATAAGTTATGGCCATTTTAAGTTGGAACTTGATTAAACTTTGAGCTGGGAATCTGCAGCATCAAACAAATGCACATTCTGTGAAAATCAGGGCTAGGCGTGACGCGAGGCACCCTGGCGTCACGCGGCGCCCCCCCTTCCGGAAAATTTTATTTTTTTCTTGTTTGTTGACCATGGAACTTGGTTATTTTCATTTCAACATTGTCAATACTAACATTTCATGTGGTTTGATAAATAGGTGATGTTGGAATCTATCCGGAGGATGATCAAGCAATTGTCGAAGAACCGAACACGACTTTTGAAGCTTCCGCAAATACTTTGACGTTTAATAGACTATGTTATCGTGATGTAAACAAATTGTTAAACAACTTTTGAACCTTTTGACTTAGTCGTTAGTTGGCTAAGCTTTTACTACTTTTGAACCTTACTTATGAAAGCTATGTTATAACTAGACTTCTTTTATCTAAAATGGTATCAATTATTATTAAATTTAAGTAAAATTGGATGGGTGTTACAACTATTAGTGTGATTCTATTTCTGTTGGTATTGTAATTTTTATTTCAGTACTAGTATGTAATTGATGCATAATAGTATATGAAAATAGAGTAAAAGTCGCAATGATCGACGTTTTTGGCTAGATTTCGTGTCATGTGATTAACTATATTAAATATTATCTTGTGATATTAATATGGGATAAATGTTTAAAATTCAGATGGCCGACGAAGGAAATCAAGGAAATCTGAATAATGATAACCAGAGTAACATTAATGTGGTTAATGAGAATCCAAGCATCAATAACAATGGAAACCAAATGGATAATAGTGCTGTTCAACATATAGTGGCACAAGGAATCATAGATGCCATGCCATTTATTATTCAAAATATTCAAGAAGCGAATAATAAAAGTAAGCATAGCAGTAAGCGACCCATCGAACCCGAAAACAGTGTAAACAATGGACCTTTACTTCAATTGCCTATTCCCAAAAGGAGAAGAACCATGTCTTACGGTTGTTCTTATAAAGAATTCTGGTCTTGTAAACCAATGGAATTCTCGGGCAATGAAGGGGCCATTGCAACCCTACGCTGGATAGAGAAAACTGAGGCAGTCTTAAGAATAAGCAAGTGTGCTGAAGAAGATAAGATACTATTTGCTTCCAATTTGTTTAAGAATTCAGCGTTAGAATGGTGGAACACTATCCTCCAAACAAGAGGAAGTGATAGAACCTACAATATGAAATGGGAAGAATTTAAGAACAAGGTAGAAAGGAAATTATGCCCACCCAATGAGAAGGAACATATAGCAAACAAATTCTTAAACCTTAGGATGACTGGTGTGGATAGTAAGGGATACACTAAAATATTCTTCGAATATGCTAGAATAGTGCCAACTCTTGCTTCACCAGAACCAGTGTTAATCTACCGTTATATTTGGGGATTAATTGGAGAGATAAGACACGTAGTCAAGGCAGCTAGACCTCAAACTATAGAAGAAGCTGTAGAACTTGCCAATACCTTGACAGATGAGTTAATCCGTACCCGAGAAGAGGATCAAAGGAGGAACCTAACCCAAAAGCTCACACAAGAATTTCGTTCTGGAAATTCTAACCGTGGGAGAAATATAGGTTCTACCTCTGCACCTTACTGTAAGAATTGCAAAAGAAAGCATTCAGGAAGATGCTCTATATACTGTAACTTTTGCAAAATATCGGGACACAAGGAAGAAAATTGCAGGAAGAAAGCTAATAACAAGATATGTTACAATTGCGGAGAACAAGGTCATATCAAGCTTAATTGTCCAAAATTAGCTCCAGCTACAAACAACAAGAATACTCAAAATGCTAGAGCATTTGTTCTGACTGCAGATGAAGCCAAGATGATTCCAGATGTCATAGCTGGTACGTTTTTAGTCAATGATGTTTTTGCTAAAGTATTATTTGACTCTGGTGCAAACCAAAGTTTTATTAATACATCATTTTGCATATTTTTAAATCAGTCATTAACTAAACTACCACAAGAATGTTTAGTAGAGACAGCTAATGGAGAAACCGTTAGGATTTCTGAAATCTTGCAGGGAGCAAGAATAGAAATTTTAAATCAGAAATTTATTGCAAATCTTTATCCCATGAATCTGGCAGGATTCGATGTTGTTTTAGGAATTGATTGGTTAATAGCCAATAAAGCCAGTATTTTATGTGATCAAAAGTCAATTCAAGTAAATTCACCAATAGGTAGAACGATCACAATTAAAGGAGATAAACCATCTAGATCTACAAAATTCATCTCTGTGATAAAAACTGCAAGTTATATAAGAAAAGGTTCTATAGTGTATTTGATTTCTATAATCACTAACTCTAAAGGAAAAGATTTAAAAGATATTCCAGTAGTATCTCAGTTTTCAGATGTATTTCCAGAAGAATTGCCAGGGCAACCTCCAGATAGGGAAGTTGAATTCAGGATCCATTTGATACCAGGAATGGCACCGATTGCCAAAGCACCTTACCGTTTGGCACCTGCAGAAATGCAAGAATTGAAGAAACAATTAGACGAATTATTAGAGAAATGATTTATACAGCCAAGTTCGTCGCCATGGGGAGCGCCGATACTGTTTGTTAAAAAGAAGGACGGATCAATGCGTATGTGCATTGACTACCGTGAATTAAACAAGGTCACGATTAAGAACCGGTACCCATTACCGAGAATCGATGATCTGTTTGATCAACTGCAAGGAGCTCGATTTTTCTCAAAAATCGATTTAAGGTCAGGATATCATCAATTAAAGGTACATGAAGAGGACATTCCTAAGACCGCATTCAGAACGAGGTATGGCCATTATGAATTTACTGTCATGCCATTTGGTTTAACCAATGCCCCAGCTGCATTTATGGACATGATGAACCGAATATGTAAGCCATATTTGGATAAATTCATAATTTTTTTCATAGATGATATTTTAATTTACTCTAAGAGTAAAGAAGATCATGCAAAGCATTTGCACACACTTTTAAGTTTGTTAAGAAAGAAAAAGCTTTATGCTAAATTTTCTAAGTGCGAATTTTGGTTAGAACAGGTACAGTTTCTTGGACACCTAGTCAATCATGAAGGAATTCATGTGGATCCCACAAAGATCGAGGCAGTTACTAGATGGAAAACCCCTGAGTCACCAACCGAGGTTAGAAGTTTCTTAGGATTGGCCGGTTATTATAGAAGATTTATTCAAGATTTTTCTAGAATAGCCATTCCCTTAACTAAGCTAACCTGTAAATCTGTTAAGTTTGAATGGGGATTAAAACAAGAAGAAGCTTTTAGAATTCTTAAGCAAAGATTAACCCATACACCCATACTAGCATTACCCGAAGGAGCTGAAGACTTTGTAGTATATTGTGACGCTTCTAAATTAGGTTATGGATGTGTGTTGATGCAACGAAAAAAGGTTATAGCTTACGCATCTAGACAACTTAAGAATCATGAAGAAAATTATTCAACCCATGATCTAGAACTAGGAGCTATAATTTTTGCTCTTAAGATTTGGAGACATTACCTTTATGGTAATAAGTTTACAATATTCACTGATCATAAGAGTTTAAGGTATATTTTCAAGCAAAAGGAGTTGAATATGAGACAACGACGCTGGATGGAAATGCTTAGTGATTATGATTGTGATATCCAGTATCATGAAGGAAAAGCAAATGTAGTAGCAGATGCTTTAAGTCGAAAGTATCATGAAAAGCCAAAAAGGGTACGTTCTCTTAAATTAAATCAACAAGTAGATTTAAATGATCAGATAAGAGAAGCACAAGAATCAGTAATCAAGGATGATACTGAAAAATTAAAAGGTATGCTAAAAGAGTTAGAACTAGGAACATATGGAATTTGGAGATTCCATAAAAAGAGAATGTGGATACCTAAATTAGGAAACCTACGTTATCGTATTTTAGAAGAAGCCCATAAGTCTAAATATACGATGCATCCAGGAAATGATAAGATGTACCAGGATTTAAGGAAAAATTTCTGGTGGATAGGAATGAAGAAGGACATAGCAGCCTATGTTTCTAAATGTTTAACTTGTTCTCAAGTCAAAGCTGAACACCAGAAACCCTCAGGATTTCTACAACAGTTAGAAATGCCAGTGTGGAAATGGGAATTGATAACAATGGATTTTGTTACTAAATTACCCAAAACAAAGAAAGGCAATGATACAATCTGGGTGATTGTAGATAGGCTAACCAAGTCAGCTCATTTCTTACCAATGAAAGAAACTTTCAGTATGGAAGAGTTAGCTAAATTGTATGTAAATGAAATTGTTTCTTTACATGGAATTCCTTTATCAATTGTTTCTGATAGGGATAGCCGTTTTACCTCTTATTTTTGGTCAAGTTTCCAAAAGGCAATGGGAACCAAGTTAAAATTGAGCACAGCTTATCATCCTCAAACGGACGGACAAAGTGAAAGGACAATTCAGACAATGGAGGACATGCTTAGAGCTTGTGTAATTGATTTCGGAGGTAATTGGGATGATCACTTACCTTTAATAGAATTTTCTTATAATAATAGTTATCACACAAGTATCAATGTTGCACCATTCGAAGCACTTTATGGACGAAAGTGCCGAACCCCAGTCTGTTGGGCAAAAATTGGGGAAAAGCAACTATCTGGACCTGAGATAGTGCAAGAAACAATTGACAAGATCATTCAAGTCAATGAGCGACTGAAAACAGCACGTGACCGACAAAAGAGCTATGCTGATAACAGACGCAAGCCATTGGAGTTTCAAGTAGGAGATAAAGTATTGTTGAAAGTCTCTCCTTGGAAAGGAATAGTAAGATTCATCAAACGGGGAAAGCTAAGTCCCAGGTATGTTGGACCTTTTGAGATTATTAGAAGAATAGGACCTGTAGCCTATCAGCTACAACTGCCAGAGGAAATGGCAGGGATACATAATGTATTTCATGTATCAAACCTCAAAAAGTGTTTAGCTGATGAGTCACTAATAGTACCTCTTAAGGATATAGAGGTAAATGAACAACTCAAGTTTGTAGAAAGACCTCTACAAATTGAAGACAGAAAAGTCAAGAACCTCAAGCACAAGAGACTAGTTCTGGTCAAAGTAAAGTGGGACTCCAAAAGAGGACCTGAGTACACATGGGAGCTTGAATCGGAAATGCAAAAGAAATATCCGCACTTGTTCCAGTAGATCTCGAGGACGAGCTCTAAAACAAGGTGGGGGAGAATGTAACAACCCTAAATAAAACCGACGCCCCCGAAATATTTTTCCGTCACTCTAGTATATTTTAGAATGTCCCAATATGTCCCAAAAAACAACCCATACGCGAAAACGGGCCTTAAATACATTAAATAGTATTAAAAATAATTAAAAAACTGAAATATTAAGTTGAGGCGGGCCGCGTAACCCCACCCCAACCTTTACGCGGGCCGCGAGAGGCCCAGAATGTGGCAAAGCCCGGTGCGGCCACGTGGCCTAACACCCGGCGGACTTACATGCTGACCCAGCTAAGCTACTCGTTGACCCAAGGTTGACGCGGGCCGCGTAAGGCCTTTCCTACGCTTACGCGGGCCGCGATAGGACCAGATTTCAGCCCTATATAAGAAGGCCTCGGGATTTCATTTCAACTCGCTCATTTCTGTTTCTCAATCTCGAAATCTCTGATATTAGGCATAATTTTCAAGTATTATACCCCCTAATTAGGAAGGTTCTGCCCTGTTGTAAGTATTATAACCCCAGTCTCGTAATAGATACGCTGCCCGATTGATTTAGGGTTCCGTAACAACTGTCGTGGTTCTGCCCGACGTAGTTGTTGGAATGCCGTCTCGGGGAGGGTATCATTAATATTTTCAAAGGGTTATGATACTAACCTATGTACATTTGTATAAATTATAGATTATATCCAGGAAACCCTTACGCGAAGTCTAAGATAACAATGTGAGTTTATCCTCTTTTTGTTAACCTTTTTGTAATAATTTACAAAACCTTAATTGTTTTACAATATGATTAAGCGGTCATTGAGTCTTTGTAGTTCTTCAATTACTGCCGGTATGTTGGGGTTTTGTATACAAAATTTACTACACTGTGAGCAGTAAGTCGGGGATGACAGTACGTTACCATTGGACAACGAGTTAGCCAATGTGTAATATGACCCACAAGTCAGGATTGACAGTACTGAATGAGTAATTGTGTAGAAATAAACAATGTGATCGCTCTCAATACTGTTTTAATTGATAAAATGTTTCTTGATTAAACTGGGATTCACTCACCAGTATTTCCCACTGACAAATGTTTTTAAAACGCGTTTCAGGTAACACAATGTGACAGCCAATTAGTAAAAAGCCAGCTGTAGAGCACTGAAGGCTTGGGAAAAATGTGGCTATAAAAGTTACCTAAAAGACGATGTTTTAAATTCAATAAAATAGGGTTTATCCCTATAAACGTATTGTAATAAGAAACTTGGGTTTTGCCCATGTGATTATTAATATTAAATATGGTGGTTTTACTCTGATAAACATTTCCTAACTACGGTCCTGATGTAATTTCCGCTGCCAAATTAACAAACTGATACCACCGAAATTCTGAGTTCGCGTCCGCCCGTTCCCGGGATCAGGGATCGGGGGTTGCGACATAAAATTTGATCAAAACCTTGTACAAAACGAGATTATCTTGTAACGATGACGTAACAATCGACTCAAGTTACTGCCGCGTGACGAGAAGATTTCGTAAAACGAGTTTTAAACACCCTAAAATATTTTAGTAACCTAATAAAATCCCACTCATAGCGCTGGTGTGAACATCGAAACAGTTTAACGCCGCACTGTGGGAAGATTTTGCATAAACAAGTTTCTTCAAACCTTTTCGAATTAATCATCTTCTCGAGAATTCAAACACTTTTGATCGCTTTTGTGTGTTGCCATCTTTTGTATACGAATCGCCTTGCTCGCTGCCGTCGCCAGCCATCGTAACACTCCCGCTCGTCGAATTTCACTTGATCGCTCGTTTATTTTGACGCTTTTAATCGATACTCTCACTCACATCGACCCTCGCAACCCTTCTTGTGGATTAATTTCGGGACGAAATTTCCTAAAGCAGGGGAGACTGTAACAACCCGCACGCTCGGGCAATGTTACTACTCGTTATACTCGTTACGCCTATGTAACATTCCCATTTTTATCATATAAGAATTATAGGTTTGTTTAAATTTATTAACCACTAGTAACTAGGTTTATTTTAATATAATTATTCAACCCAAATAGTTTTAAAAACTATTTTATATATAGTTGGTTGGAATGTTATACTAATTAATTGGCTTGTATATGGGTGACATTTCTATTAAAATAAAAGTATATAAAAACTTATATTAGTAGACGGGTAGATTACGGGTAAGTTGACTGTTAGAAATATGAAGTATCTAGACGGGCCTAGAAACCATTTAAATATTAAATTATAAAAATAATGATATTTGAACCTACTCTATTTTTAATGAAAGTTGGTTCAAAATGTAGACAAAAATATTCTCGTTCTAAAGACATATTTATTGTCTTATAAAACGCCATATTTTAGAAGTTATAAGCGCCAATAAGTAAAGCAGTTGAATTAATTATAATATATAAACTTATCAAATAATAATAATAATAATAATCAAAGTAATCGTATAGAATAAAATAATATTTAAACTAAAAACATCAAATAAGATTGTTTTAAGTGTGCATGTACGTGTCTTGAACATATTAAAGAATATGATGACTAAGATTCCATGCCATTGATATAAATAGACAACTCACTTCTGCTATGTCTTTTGCCTACTCTCTCTCAATATATATATATTTATTATTATTTAACCTATAATATTAATAAAGTGCTGCCCCGTTTTAAGTATTTTAACTCCCGATCACCGCTACCCTTTCCGATTGATCTGGAGCCCCATAACGCATGTCAAGTGTAAGGACCTTCAAAAATGCTCCAAAACGATCTGTAAGTGAAAACCCGGACCTCTGAAACCCTAATGTATATGAAAAATCAAGAAAATTAGATGTTTGGTCTTCTCGCGGGCCGCGTAAAGAATAGGCAGGAGGTCACGCGGGCCGCGTCAACTTGAGAGTTGACCGTATAAGCATCTGGGGCTACGTGTCATCCACGTGGCACACCTACTCGTGACCCAGCAAGCCTATTCGTAGACTAGACCTCCTCGCGGGCCGCGACAACCTCAGAAATCAGCTATAAATAGTTTGGTCATGAGCAGTTCGTCGGTGTTCGACAAATTCTCTCAAAACGAAGATTTACTGCCCAAAATCATAATTTTCATTAGGGAGGCGCTGCTACGATACCGGGTATTAACTCGATCGCTGCTACGATTCAATATCCGATCGATTGAAACTATCCGGCAGGATGTTTGAGTGCTGCCCAACTTCGGGCTATCCTTTGTCATTAGTCGTGAATCCGACAGGATGTTTGAGTGCCACCCGAACTCAGGGTATACTTTGTCATTCGTCGTGAAAACGGTGGATTTTTAAGTATTGCACTCTGTCATTTGTTGCGAATCCGATAGATGTTTAAGTGTTGCACTTTGTCATTCGTCGTGAGGGTTTTAATCTCGTGAGCTTATCGTAAAAGTTCTATTCAGTTACTTACCTAGTTTCATGTGCATTGTTATTTAAACTAGGTATCAAGGCTAATCAGTAGGCTAAACTCTGCTCGTTTAAACCTGCAATGTGAGTCATTCTCTTTTTATCAACAATGTTTTACAATACTCCAAGCATTTTCAAAGGTTATAATTACAGGGATTAAGTCGTGGTTATCTTGAATCACTGGCTAGTGGGGTATTGTGCACATTACTAATTTCTCACAGTTAGGCTAATAAATCCTAACAGTGATAATCATCACTACTTGGGGAAAGACCCAATAGTGGTATGACCATCGTCACCAGGAGGTGACACGGCGCCAGATAAAAATAAGATAAAAGCCATTATAATCGCTCTTATGCTGTAATTTATAACTAAGGGTCATTTTATAAAACCTGAATGAACTCACCAGTATTTCCTGCTGACCAAATCTTTTTAAAACGCATTTCAGGTAATTACAGTAGATCAGGAATTAGAGTTGGATGCGGCACCAACAAGGCTTACAGAAGTGGCTTAATTTATCAATTAAATTATATTAAGAAAAGTTGTTTTATGTATTCGGGTTTATCCTATATTAAAGCTACCTTTTAAAACATGGTTTTATTCCATTTATTTAATAAAAAAAAATCCGGTGTTTTCTAAACTCTGATATTTTACCTAACTCACGGTTCTGACGAAATTTCCGCTGCACTACTTTTCAAAATAACCACCGGTACCACTTGGCTGCTCGCGGCTCCCGATTTCTTCCAGGGTGGGGTCGGGGGTCGTGACAGAAGGTGGTATCTGAGCCACTGATTTAAGCCAATAGGTGTTGTGATAATCATACCTAAGCTTAAATAAAAGAGTTAGGAAATTGCTATTAACTGGTAGCACACATGATAGCATTTAGACTTGAACTTAAGAAAAGATGCCTTAGTATCAGCTTCGAGATACGCTAAATACTTGTGTAAATAAAGTGTGATGGGTTTTGGTATGCCGTGAGAATAATAACTAAAACGTTGCAAGTATAATAAATAAGCAATAACACTTGACCACTGTTATTTCTTATTTATTGGTACTACTTTGTTCTAAAATATGATCCGTCAGGTGAATATTAATTTCCTGATTCATTGTTGAAAGTCATAATGCACTTTCCAAATCATGATTTAATAATACTATTTATGGGAAATATAAATTTCTTCTCCGGCAAGACTGGGTATGGTGTAGCAGACTCTCCAGCTTGTCCGGATATACTGAGGTTACCTCTCCGGCAAGAACCGGATAAGACGGGGTATATAATATGTCAAACAAGTGACAAGTTTTCCCTAAATAGTATCATGATCTGATATCTGATTTGTTTTTTTTTTTTGAAATATGAATCTGTTAAATACATTGACCTTACGAAGGGTATGTATATTACAGCATGTGAAATATATGATTATATAGATATGTATATCTATAAAGAATTCCAAAAGCCAATTAAGAATAAAGCACGAACATATGTGTCAATAATAAATCTAGATTTCTTTATCAAGAATCTCTCGCATATATCTATAATTCCGATATCAAACATTATTTCGTTTGATCATATGTCTCGTAACTCATACGACAAAATAAACGACGAGAACCCTTTAAGTTGGGACGCCATCAAAAGTATAAGAATTTCCAATGCGTTACCATAAACTATTAACGTAAGTAAGAAGCATGTAAAGTTGTGCACTAGTAAGGCTTTCAAGGCAAGACCTTTGGAAAATATCACACACGACTTTCAAGGCAAGACCTTTGGAAAATATGATTGGGCGCGATGACACCAATGCTAATCCTGTCAGTGGAAGAACTACTAATCAAAAAGCAGCACTTTGCCACGTGATCCTACAAGCGACATGAATCTCGCTGAGGTACATTGGAACAAGATTTCACAACCATCGGTGCACAGTCTAATCAGAGTCATAATTATTAGCACTGCAAAAGGAGTCACATACCTTTGCAAATCCCCTATTTCATTCGACATTCCTTGGTAATGTCACTTAACAACGGTTATCACACAAAATCCCAGATAAAATTCTTAAATTTCTTTTGTTAAAATTCTGACCTCTGTGAATAAGACTTTTGCATTGCTACTCCCCCTAATGGCCATCATACCATGAGAATTTCTTTCATCATAGCAAATATGGATCTGTTTCATTTCTTGGTAAATCCACACATTACACATGCACTGTTTGTTACGCATGTGGTTCGTTTGATTTATGAAGACCACTGGAGGGCTTCATTCTAATTTGTTGTTTTATCAAAACACAAATATCATTTCGCTATACTTGATTTTTGGCATTGTAAACCGCATTATTGCAAAACGATGACTCTTTGATATCGAGTCAATGAATTTTTGAAAAACTCAATTTTCTTTGGCATACATGGTTTTTGTTGTGACCATGTCCGAACTTTCTTATTGATACATGAACTCGTTGTACCAAAGTTCAATTTTTGAACTTGCTCGCATTACGTATTCAATTCAAAGTCCCATATGATGAATTGAAGTCATCATCTTCGAAATAATCCCAACAAGCACTTCAATTCTCTTGAACCATAACATGCTTGTTTGATCTTCAACTTCATTGAATCGTTTCTTTAATCACGATCACCTTGTGGTGACGTTTTCATAAATCTGAAGCTTGCGCCAATCTAGTTGTACACATCATATACGGATTTATTTATTTATATTGAATCCGCTTTGTTGGTTTATCCTATAAAAGCAATCTTAACATAATCGTGTGCTAAGATAATGATACACAAATTCATGTCATTTCTCAGTGTATCTCTTAACAGTTCCTACAGCATCAATCGAGCCTTTCGTGATAATTATTGCTTCGAAAAACATTATTCAATTGTTTCAATTAAAAAAAAAATCCTACTAGATTGTTTGAAACAAACATTCGGATTTACTTCATTGAACTTTCAAGCATGGTGAACTCATTCAGTCACCGCTATTATTTCGATTACTACGACACCTCGTGGTGTCGGTACAGATTTGTAGCTTGAGCTAATCTATATACCTTTCACTTAACTCATCCTTGAAAATGGTCTTAATACAACTATGTGTTAAGACAATGATACACTAAACTCTGTTGTATATCGGGGTATCCTTGTAATTTGATAAATGTCAACCCATTGATTTTTCTCATATCATAATTCAATAGTTGACAAATCATTTTCGTGCTTCTATGTCATTTGATCTTGTTGATTCTAAGTCTTTCTTAGTTAACAATCGGAGTAAGTTTTCCTTTGGCAAGTAAATTCTATTGATTCTAAATCATTTACAATTTATCAACATTCAATTTAGATATCTATTGATCAGATATCTCTTTTGGCTTGAACCTAGTCACCTTGGAAATTATATTATTTCATCTCATTCGTTTGACATCGATTTCTTGAACTAATTCAGTTGAACCATTAAGTCCTATTTTATTGTACAATTAGTATTCACAAAATTTGATGTTTTGATTCTATATCCTTTACCTTAATAATGTTCTTAATGACTAAAACATAACCTAACTCTAGAGGAGACATCGTAGCCCAAATCTCGAGGACGAGATTTAAAACAAGGTGGGGAGTATGTAACATTCCCATTTTTATCATATAAGAATTATAGGTTTGTTTAAATTTATTAACCACTAGTAACTAGTTTTATTTTAATATAATTATTCAACCCAAATAGTTTTAAAAACTATTTTATATATAGTTGGTTGGAATGTTATACTAATTAATTGGCTTATATCTGGGTGACCTTTCTATTAAAATAAAAGTATATAAAAACTTATATTAGTAGACGGGTAGATTATGGGTAAGTTGACTGTTAGAAATATGAAGTATCTAGACGGGCCTAGAAATCGTTTAAATATTAAATTATAAAAATACATGATATTTGAACCTACTATATTTTTAATGAAACTTGGTTCAAAATGTAGACAAAAATATTCTCGTTATAAAGACATATTTATTGTCTTATAAAACGCCATATTTTAGAAGTTATAAGCGCCAATAAGTAAAGCAGTTGAATTAGTTATAATATATAAACTAATAAAATAATAATAATAATCAAAGTAATCGTATAGAATAAAATAATATTTAAACTAAAAACATCAAATAAGATTGTTTTAAGTGTGCATGTACGTGTCTTCAACATATTAAAGAATATGATGACTAAGATTCCATGCCATTGATATAAATAGGCAACTCACTTCTGCTATGTCTTTCGCCTACTCTCTCTCAATATATATATATATATATATATATTATTTACCCTATAATAATAATAAAGTTCTGCCCCGTTTTAAGTATTTTAACTCCCGATCCCAGCTACCCTTTCCGATTGATCTGGAGCCCCATAACGCATGTCAAGTGTAAGGACCTTCAAAAATGCTCCAAAACGATCCGTAAGTGAAAACCCGGACCTCTGAAACCCTAATGTATATGAAAAATCAAGAAAATCAGATGTTTGGTCTTCTCGCGGGCCGCGTAAAGAATAGGCAGGAGGACACGCGGGCCGCGTCAACTTGAGAGTTGACCGGATAAGCATCCGGGGCTACGTGTCATCCACGTGGCACACCTACTCCTGACCTAGCAGGCCTATTCGTAGACTAGACCTCCTCGCGGGCCGCGTAAGGTTTGTCTTAGGGCTCACGCGGGCAGCGACAACCTCAGAAATCAGCTATAAATAGTTTGGTCATGAGCAGTTCGTCTGTGTTCGACAAATTCTCTTAAAACGAAGATTTACTGCCCAAAATCATAATTTTCATTAGGGAGGCGCTGCTACGATACCGGGTATTAACTCGATCGCTGCTACGATTCAATATCCGATCGATTGAAACTATCCGATAGGATGTTTGAGTGCTGCCCAACTTCGGGCTATCCTTTATCATTAGTCGTGAATCCGACAGGATGTTTGAGTTCCACCCGAACTCAGGGTATACTTTGTCATTCGTCGTGAAAACGGTGTATGTTTAAGTATTGCACTCTGTCATTCGTTGCGAATCCGATAGATGTTTAAGTGTTGCACTTTGTCATTCGTCGTGAGGGTTTTAATCTCGTGAGCTTATCGTAAAAGTTGTATTCAGTTACTTACCTAGTTTCATGTGCATTGTTATTTAAACTAGGTATCAAGGCTAATCAGTAGGCTAAACTCTGCTCGTTTAAATCTGCAATGTGAGTCATTCTCTTTTTATCAACAATGTTTTACAATACTCCAAGCATTTTCAAAGGTTATAATTACAGGGATTAAGTCGTGGTTATCTTGAATCACTGGCTAGTGGGGTATTGTGCACATTACTAATTTCTCACAGTTAGGCTAATAAATCCTAACAGTGATAATCATCACTACTTGGGGAAAGACCAAATAGTGGTACGACCATCGTCACCAGGAGGTGACACGGCGCCATATAAAAATAAGATAAAAGCCATTGTAATCGCTCTTATGCTGTAATTTATAACTAAGGGTCATTTTATAAAACCTGAATGAACTCACCAGTATTTCCTGCTGACCAAATCTTTTTAAAACGCGTTTCAGGTAATTACAGTAGATCAGGAATTAG
Organism: Helianthus tuberosus; assembly: GCA_030545235.1. Lineage (NCBI taxonomy): Eukaryota > Viridiplantae > Streptophyta > Magnoliopsida > Asterales > Asteraceae > Helianthus > Helianthus tuberosus. Next base: position 188,079,561 of record CM060423.1, read on the forward strand.
AGTTGGATGCGGCACCAACAAGGCTTACAGAAGTGTCTTAATTTATCAATTAAATTAAATTAAGAAAAGTTGTTTTATGTATTCGGTTTTATCCTATATTAAAGCTACCTTTTAAAACATGGTTTTATTCCATCTATTTAATAAAAAAAAAAATCCGGTGTTTTCAAAACTCTGATATTTTACCTAACTCACGGTTCTGACGAAATTTCCGCAGCACTACTTTTCAAAATAACCACCGGTACCACTTGGCTGCTCGCGGCTCCCGATTCCGTCCAGGGTGGGGTCGGGGGTCGTGACAGCCTAGCACTAGAGATTCTGATCATAATGTAGCTATATCGCATACATCGCTATTTCGCAGTATTTTCGCAAATTACGCATACTTTATCGCTATCACATCACATTGTACTTGCTGACAACCACGAAGATGTCAAGTGAGGACCAATTCTACCCTCCTTGATAGCCGTGATGTGTCGCAGCGCAACTGATTACTCAAGAAAGCGCACTCGCAGGCACGCGTAACTCGATTATCACAGGATTTGAGATATGGATATGTATATATAGGGCTGTAAACGAGCCGAGTCGAGCTGAGCTAGACCCAGCTCGAGCTCGGCTCGAGCTCGAATTTCAAATCGAGCTGAGATTTGAGGCTAGAGCTCGGCTCGAGCTCGGCTCGGCTCGATCTAGCTCGAACTAACAAAGAACCGCAGAATTTACTACTTTAAAAGTCCTTAAAAATGAATTTCTTCATAGACTAAGGGCCATAATTGGCATTTAATTTAACCATATGGCTAAATATGTAAGTATAAATAGTTAATTCACTTTGTCCATTGTCTTTACCTTCTTTTATAGGGGAGATATTCTCTTAGTTTTTGTTTTCTAAGCGATGTGGGACAAAAAAATGAAAGATGTAAACCTTATCGAGCTAGCTCACGAGCCGAGCCAGGCTAAGCTCGAGCTCAGCTCGTTTACAAACCGAGTCGAGCCGAGCTGGCTCATTTACAACCGAGCCGATTTCGAGCCGAGCTTTCTTCGAGCTTTTTTCGAGCGAGTTTCGAGCGAGCTGCGAGCCACGAGTTTTTTGAACACCCCTATGTATATACGACCCTATGTGACTAATTATAATAAATATACGAATATGGGTATGAAAGTGTGTAACCAAACAATCGCGACACTTAACGAACAAAACGAAACATCGAAACGCAACACGCCGGAGACCACCGATCGAGTGACTGATCGATCGAGTGGCCACCCGATCGGATTGCCACCCGATCGGACAGCCACCCAATCGGATTGCCATCCGATCCATTGCACTTCATCTCCTTCACACCCCTTCACCTATAAATAGCACTTGTCACATCACTTGAACAGTGATGTGACAGCTCTCGTTCGACCAGCGCACTTTTGGCTATTTTCCCTCGATTTCTCACGATTCTTGTAAGTTTTCAACTCAAATCTTGTACTTCTTTGATCTACACACACTTCTTCATCTTTTTCACCTTTGAATCTTAACTTTTAACCATGAAATCAATGGATTTGAGGTGTTCTAGAGTGAGGTCATCATGGAATTCTTATGAACTTCAAACGTTTGCCTCATCCCACCAAGAATAACTCAGATCTGAAGGATTTCCACATGATTTCACTACGAGTTCGCATAGATCTAGATACTTCAATGATAAAAGGATTGAAAGAAACTTTTTCAACTTTCTTTCAACTCTTTTACACTCAATGCACTCAAAACCGATGGAATCAGAGCTCGTTCCGATCTTCTACTCATTCTAAGTGAAGTGTTGGTTCCAAATCTGATTCTGTCTAAAGAGACAACTGATTTCGGGTTAAGCATGAACAACCGTTACGGACAGTTAACTGATCGGACCAGGGTGATTCCGGTTCAATCAGAGGACTTGGTTCGTAATAGAGTTCTGTTGTTTGGCGCGTTATCACATTGTCTCGATCAAAACCACAAATTTCAAAACAATCAAGTGTCAAGACGGTCAAGGCAGTTGGAATGGAATGCCGTCCGATCGGATTACCACCCGATCGGACAGCCACCCGATCGGACAGCCGTCCGATCGGCTTACACTTGGTTCCTCACTTAAACTATCATTTCAACTTTTCAAAGTCTTGAATGTCGAACGGATTGCCGTCCGATCAGATTGCCACCCGATCGAATGACCATCCGACCATGTGATGTTTGGGACTTCGACACTTAAACAATTTTCAGCATGTTCGATACATAGTCAGTTCCAAGCGGATTGCCACCCGATCGGATTGCAATCCGATCGAGTGACTAACTGCTGTGAACTTGTTCTCACTAAGTGTCCTACTAATCGGATCGTCACCTGATCGAGCCGCCGTTCGATCGATCGACCTGAAGGGTAGAGATACTTCTCTGTTTTCAAAATGCTACAACGAAAACTTCAAAAGTCAAACCATCATACACAAACACATCTTCACCAAATGAGGTGATAATCCAATCGAATGGCCATCCGTTCGGATTGCCATCCGATCGGATTACCATTTGACGCTTGGTTCACTCGCCACCGTTTAATGCACCGTTCGACGCTTACGCTATCAATCTATAACCAGGCTGATCTCAGACGCGCTCCCTTCAATCCACCCAAGTTGTGTTTACTAGCTGAACACCAACTGTGAGTATACTCGAACCCCTTTTTATCGCATTTTGGGTGTAACATACGTTCCTATTAATTTGAATTTATCAAAACAAATTATTCAACCAAACTATCTATCACTTGCGAATAACTGTTATGCATATTTATACATGATTCTAGTTACATATATGTTAGGACTTATACTCGCGAGGTCTCGCCTTAACTAGTATAGTACTATAGCACCTGACGGGGTCTAGTTAGGATGAATAGCAATCGTAATTGCAGCTCGAGTGACTTAGTTGGTAGTATCAGTCTTGTATGCATGTATGTTGAGGTATCTCGTTTATGTATTTGGTAATTCGCAACACTTTTTATCTATTTACGCTACTCTATCAAAACTTGTATACTCACCAATACTTTTGTATTGACATTGTTTTTAGCGTATGTTGCAGGTTTAGTCGCAGTCTACATCAAATCAAGCTAGGAAGTCTAGAAACACACCTAAAATCTAGGTTGTCGGATTTGTATTGTTTGAGAGAACATGAAAATTCGTGACAGCTTATGTGATTGTACTTGTTTATTAGTATGGGATAATGAACGCATTAAATACTGTCACAATTTAGTTGTTATGGATTCTCTTGAGCAATCTGATTCGCCTAGTGCCGCGCCCCGATGATTCCGCCATCGGTTGGGGTGTGACAATTATGTTAATTCAGAAATTTAAATTGTTCGTAGACTTGTTTTTTTTAATCGTAGCAATGATTTTGCATTGTTGTATCTGTTTTTGAAGTTTGAATGTTGAGTATATTTTGGTATGAAAGCAACATGTATAAGTTCGCATGTTATGAGTCTTTCAATTCGCATGTGATGTTTATTCTAAATACGGATTTTCAAATGTTATGGTATAATAAATCGCATGTGTAAAACATATTCATCAGAATCATCATTTTCGCATGTTATGGTTCATACAATTCGCACGAGTTGTTCTTAGGATGAAATTATGCAGTTATTAATATATCGCATGTAAGGAGTCCGATAATTCGCATGTGTTTTTTTATTTATGTAGATGAAAGGGTTTACACTCCGGAGGTTGAAGCATCAGCTTGACCTGTGGTTGGAATGCAATTTACCTCTATTGATCAAGCATATGCGTTTTACAAATCATATGCTAAGTTAGATGGTTTTTCTACTCGGAAGGGTGGTGAAGTACACAGTGGTGGTATAATCAAAACTAAGTATTTTGTTTGTTCTAAAGAGGGTCATAAGCCATTGTGTATTGAAGATCATTATTCGAAGTCAAAAAAGCAATTCAAATCAAGGAACAGGGGGACCATTAGAACTGGATGCAAAGCTCAACTTATGATTTGCACGGTGGATGGTAGATTATATACAGTAAAGAGATTTGTTGATGGCCATAATCATAAGTTTGTATGTCCACATGATATTCATATGCTGCCAGCGTACAGACAATTGTCAGATGTCCAGGAGGAGATGATATAGGAACTAGGCACTTTAAACCTTGGTCCTGTCAAAGCTTTCCATATAATGAGGAAACGTTATGGTGGTTTCGAGAACGTTGGCGCCACGGTTGATGATTGCAAAAATTTTAGGAATCGAATTAACAGCTATATAGGAGAATATGATGCTGACATGGTGATTAATAGGATGATAAAAAAACAGTATTTAGTTGATTATTCGTTTGAATATTCTGTTGATGATGATAAACGGTTAACTGGTTTGTTCTGGGCTGATGGGTTATGCAAGCGTAATTTTATGGAGTTTGGGGATGTGATATCGTTCGATGCAACTTTTAAGACAAACAGGTAAGTGTTACATAAAATGTTTTTTATTTATTTTTCGCATGTTATATGATTTCCTAAACTTGCAATATCGCATGTTATTATATATTGAACAGTAGAAGTTAAATATATCGCATGTTATACTGTATATTTTCGCATGTGATATATGTCTATTTCGCATGTTTTCAATGTGTACTTCACATGTGTTTGTTCAGGTACAAGATGGTGTTTGTTCCATTCACTGGCATTGACAACCACTGTCGAAATGTAACCCTTGGAGTTGGGTTGTTGGCATCGGAGAGCATTGAATCCTATAAATGGCTTCTGAATTCATTCGTAAAATCATTTGGTTGGCAGCCAAAGGTTGTAGTGACGGACCAAGACCCTGCTATGAAACAGGCTATTGAAGAGGTATTTTCTACCAGCAGACACAGATTGTGCATGTGGCACATAATGAAAAAAGTGGCAGATAAGGTATAGCATGCTATATTGTCTTTCGTTAGCGTTTTTTTTATAATATAGATTTTGTTATAGGTTGATATAAAAAGCATTTATCGGTATAGGTTTGACACGAGTTGTGCAATAATGATGAGTTTAAAAGGAGGATGTGTGACATTGTATGGACTGATTCCATTGAGCCTGAAGAATTCGAGAGACAGTGGAAGTTGGTGATGATTGAGTACGGTCTCACTGAAAACAAATGGATTGATGATATGTTTTCGATGAGATAAATGTGGGTTCCGGCTTTTTACCGGCATGAGCCTATGTCTGGACTCATGCGAACAACTTCGAGATCAGAGAGCGAGAATCATTTTTTTGGCCAGGTGGCAAATTCACAACTCACTCTTGTAGAGTTTATGAATCATTTTGACAGTGCAATGGATGTCCAAAGGTTCAATCACAGAAAGAATGATCATATTTCGAGATATACTGAGCGTAATGATTGGAGCCAAACTACTCTGGAAAAAGATGCTGCTAAGATATACACCAGGTCTATATTCTTTGATCAGCAAATAGAGATATATGGAACTATTACGGAATGTTTGCCGATGGACACCAAAATCGAGGGTCCACAAATCAGGATATCGTTGAAAGACTTTAAAGCTCATGGAGATGGTTTATTAGAGGTATTATAGCATATATATTTAAAACATGCAATTTTGAAAACCTACATGCGAATTTCATTTCAGAACATGATTTTGCAATATGCGATTTTGATGTACGCATGCGATTTTAAATTAATACAATTAAATGATTTTTTAGACATGCGAAATTGTTAATTTACACATGCGATTTTAATTTTTAATATATATTTTCTCTTTTGGTTATCTTTAGGTGTGGTTCAAGAATCTTGAAAATGATGTAACTGCACAGTGTAGCTGTTTGCGTTTTGAGCAGTATGGGCTGCTATGTAAACACATCTATTTTCTTTTCAAGATGTTTGGTGTTAAAGAAATACCAAACAAATATGTTATGAAGAGATGGACAAAGGATGTGGTGTCGAATGAATTAAACGTGAAGTTTGATATAAAGGTGGGTGACAAGGATGTGCAACACAAGGCTAAACAGATTGCTCGTGAAATCATCCACACAGGGGAGTATTTGTTTAGCAATTTGATTTCCGACCTTGATCAACTTGTTTTAGTGAGGGATCAAGTGAGGTAGCTTAAAGAGAGAGTTGATTAGAGTCGTATAACCAAGTAGCTTGATCCAAATTTTGACCGATTTTCAAAGTTGATTGGTTACTAACAACCAGTAACTAATGCACCTCCTACTGTCCGTGTGCCGGCTGGTATAAGAAACAAAGGTCGTGGCTCGCATAAAAGGATTAAATCCAAGAATGAACAAATGATCAGCCGCAAAGGAAAAAGGTCAAGGACATGTAGTGTATGCAATGAAAGAGGTCATGATATTCGGACTTGCGAGATACTGAAAGGCAAACAACAAAATAAGATGAAGGGAGTCCAGATTAACGAGGTCGAAGACGATGAAGAGGAAGATGAGTTTGAAGATTACAGTGGAAGTAGTGATGATGGCTCTGAAGAAGAAGATCAGTGGGATGAGGTTTCAGATGAGGAAGATTCATTTTTTAATGTACATGCGATTTTACTGGCAAACATGCGATTTCATACATATGAGTTTAGTACATACAACTATGCGAATTAGTTTGTAAAAATGTGATTTCATATGCAAAATCATATACGTAGGTTACATGCGATTTTCATGTTGTTTTCAATTTAGTACATGCGATTTTGAGTTATCTTGTTTTTTTTTTGTGACAAAGATGTGTAAATCATTCATGCGATTTATATTATAACGAAGCGTAAGATGTATTCGAAACATGTACCCAAAACATAAAATATAAAGTAGTTGTTATTGTCTATCACAGCTAAAACCATAAAACGATTAAACAGAAATTTAGTTACTTGAAGCAAAGATTTTGTCACGTTCAGCCGAGCTGAACTCCATCTTCTCCTTCACAGTGTTTAGAGCATCTTTCAGGAAAGAGAAGGCTAAGTCATCAGCTCGAAACTATTCCTTTATGTGATTCAAAGCTGCGTCTCTGAAGCTTGATGGTGGTTATTCAAGTAGTCTCTTCCACATCTCTTGATTTTTCTTGATTTCTTCAAGAATCTTCCCCTGTACATCAAGAATCAAATGAGAAGAGGTGAAATCGATGCTTATTTCTGTCAACGTGCGAGTTGACAATAGTTCCTTTATTGCAATGTTTTTTATTTTTTCTGAATCTTCAGATGCCATTTTTTGTGGGTGTGTTGTGTGTGTTTTTGTGTTCTATGTCTTAATATGGAAGGTAGTTACTTGGGTATTTTATATTAAAATAGTAAATTTATTATGTAGATAGGGTGGTAAGTTCAGTAGTATTTATGGTAAAATTGATCATTACATGTCAAATTATAGTAACATCGGTAATAAATTCATTTTTTATATAAAATAGTTAATTTTTATTTATTTTAGTTATTAATTCGTAATTTTTTTTTTTTGCATTTTTTAGGACAAAGTTATTTGAAAGTATTAGCAGCATTTATTCAAAATCGCATACGATTCGAAAACGAATTCGCAAACTATAAGAAATCTCAAAGATGATTAACTTTTTTTGAAATCGCATGTGTAAAATCATGAATTCGCAAACTATAAGAAATTTCAAAGATTATTAACTTTTTTTGAAATCGCATGTGTCTAAATCATGAATTCGCACATCATAAGACATCTTAAACATTATTACCTTTTTTTTTAAATCGCATGTTATATTATATGATTTCGCAAACTTTACAAAAAACACAACCTTTCTTTTTGTCTGCAATGTTTTTTCGCATGTTTGATATGTATTTCGCATATTTTATTTGATTTTCATCCTGCATCATCTTCTTTGATAGACGATCTATCGATTTGTTTCAGTTCTGAACTTTCAAATTCAACAGAAATTGAAATCGCAGAAGGAGTTGGTGAATAAGAATCGATCGATTTTTGATTACTTGTTGGATTTTCGAATACGATTTTGAATAAGAATCCTACGGTATGATTGTGAGTTTTTGTTTGCTGATTATCAGGGGTTTTTGATTTCGTAATGGACGATTTTAACCTTGGCGGTTTCATATATATATATTTTAATTTGATTAATTTAATAGTTAAGCACGAGGTTTAATTGAGATGATCTGACGGTTGTGGTTATAGCGTACATAATGTACGATTAGGCATATTGTATGATAACCGGCCTATATATATATATACATATACATATACACATACGTATATAAACATGTATATACACATATATATACACACACCCACACCTATATATACACACACATTACACATACATATATACTTAAATATAAATTAAATTTATAGTTTTATATATTAGATTTTGGTCCACTATATACAAATTTACAAATATATCTATACGTACTAGCCTAACCACGACCAATAAAAAAATTAATATCAAATCTAAAAGTTAACCCTAAACCGATAAACGACAGGCTGCTCATCGCCTCAATGCTTCATGTCGTTACCCTAAGTCGATTGTCTCCTGCTCTCAACGTAATTGTTCGTGCAATATGATCATCGCCTCGTCGACCACAACATTGTTATTCATAAGAAAAAAAATTATACCATGAAATGTGCATGTTTTTAAAGACATAAAAACTTGAGACCAAACATTGTCACTATCTCTCTCAGCAAATTTAAATCGGGCGACACGGTTGTCCAAATTGCCCGAACTTCGCTCGACGCTCGCTCGAAATATTTACTGCTCGAAAAACGCTCGCTTGATTTGAGGCTCGCTTTTAAATGAGCCGCTCCGCTCGGTTTGGTTTGTAAACGAGCCAAGCACGAGCAAAGGTTCGCTCGGTTCGGCTCGGCTCGTGAACAGAACAGCCCTAGTACAAGTTCCTAATGTCATTTACAAAAGTATGAGCATAAGAATTAAAGATAACTTATGTTGAAACATCTCGTCAAAAGTCAAAACATATGTTTTTTGACATAAAACCAATATGTTTAAACATAGTAGTACAAAAATGTCACATTCTGGATTTTTGATGCACAACTTATGTTAGATTTGTTGGGTTTCCGTGGTGATCGGTTAAAATTTTATTTATCAAAAACCCGGTTCAATAAATAATGGTTAATTAATAAAACGCAGCGGAAAAATAAACTAATGATCAACAGAAACGAAACCCGACAAGATCCGGTTACATGCATATACGAGCACGGTGAAATTATATATTTAACTACCGATGAGAAAGATATACCTCGGTTAATGACTAACCGGTCGAGACACCGAGGTTCAACGAACAAGTGCTAGTAAACGAACCAACGAAACGCGACGAGGGAGGTGGCGCCAAGCGGCGGCAGGGCAGAGGCGGGACGGCGGAGGCGAGGGCGGCGACGGCGGCCCGCGGCGGTGGCCGGTTGTGTATGTGGTGTTGTTGAGAGCATTTTGTGTTCTACATTTTGTGTTCTACATTTTGTTCATCCAACTACCTTTTCTTAAAAAAACCATGGATCTCAAAAGCAAGACCCAAGATTAATAAAAGGAAGGAGGCTATGCATGCTTGCCAAGTGGCGGTAGGTGGACGCATGTACGATATGTAGCGCAACAAAGGTGCATGTGCGACAAGTGGCGTAGGGTGAGTATTCTCGTGTCACCCGGTCCATGTACCTGTCTCTCAGTTTATACCCGCTTATGATCATAAATATAATTATGATATGTCTCGTATGTTGTTCGTAATTACCAGTTAAACAGGTTAAGTGGATTTTAGTTCGTTTCCCAAGGTGTAACTCTTACGGGTCAAGACCCGGTCGACAGCGTTGACTTATCGAACCGGACATAATATCTAACAGCTCCCACTTGGACGGTCTCTGATAAGATCTCAACGTAGACAGCCAGCGGTGTTCTAGCTACACATAGCTGCCCCTAACAGGTCATGACACTTTAAGGTCATTAACCAAGGTATCTTCTCTTTAGCAACGGCTTGCTACATGAAGACAGTAGACTTATGGCAATCTTCGTCATCTATCCTTTCTGTAAAAAACATCAATTGAACAATGAGACATGGATCAGATTCAATCTCACATGGCGTTCAATCATTATCGTTCTCGTTCATAGAATCCAAGTGGTCTAATCAAACACACAGTAAGTTTGGGTAAAGCCTTACACTTCACCAGTTTGAATCAATGAGGGCGCCCAGATGTCTAACTGTTACATTATAATGTAAGAGTACAGAATCCCATCTTGACTACATACACCTCCCACTGAACTTCAGAACCACTCCCAACCAATGCCTTTATGACTGGCACTTTCGTGACAGCGTTGGACACTGATCAAAGAATAGTCTTTAGTAAACGAAAGTTCTAGTATGTATCTCAGGTTAGAGGATACTAAATGAGTATACCTTAATCAAATACATCTTATGACCATGATCCATGAAGATGATTTGATACGAGTTACATCCAACGTCATTCACAATGAGGTTTGTGAGTTTGGAAGTCAACCCCTTGAGTCCAAAGTCAGAATAGTCTTAATTCAGAGTCGTTCCCACGAGTCTGAACGACTACAGATAATTTAGAATACAAGATTCATGGATTAAACGTATCAAAATCGAACACAGTTGTAAGATTCAAACTTTGCATTTAGCCAGTAAATTAAAGGTGAATTCAAAAGTTACAACTGTTTGAATGTTCGTACATCCAAATACTAAATCAAAACAAATGGTTATCTAATCTAAGACCGATAGCTTGTCCTGATTCATCGGTTTATTGAACGGGTCTGTTAGGTTTTGCTTTTTAAGATGTCTCCTTGTTCCAGTATTTCCCGTATATAGTGGAACTTTCTTAGAATGTGCTTAACCCTGTGATCTGGGCTCCTTGGTTTGAGCAATGGTTCCGGTGTTATCACAGAACACCTAGATTGGTTTCTGAATACTTGAAACCACATCGAGGTCGTTGATGAACTACTTCATCCAAGTAGATTTTTTGTAGCATCTGATGCAGTTATACATCCGGATTCGGTGGCTGAATCCGCCAATACTCTCTGTTTTGGAGCTTTTCCAATAGACAACTCTTCCATTAAGAGTGAATATGAATCCTAATTGTGAGCGAGAATCATCTCGGTCACTTTGGAAGCTAGCATCAGTGTAACACCTTACAGTGAGCTCTTCTTCCACTCCTCCAAACACCAAGAACATATCTTTGGTTCTTCTCAAGTACCTCAGAATGTTCTTTACTGTAGTCCAATGGGCAATGCCAGGACTATGCTGAAAACGACCGGTCATGCTTAAAGCATACGAGACGTTAAGTCTAGTACATAGCATACATGATTGAACCAATCGGTTAAACATATGGAACTGCTTCCATTTGCTTAATTTCAATGTCCGTTGAAGGAGATTGTGATTTGTTCAACACGGTTCCTTTAGTCATAGGAACACCTCCTTTCTTGGAGTTTCCATCTTGAAGCGTGTCGACATTTTGTCTATGTACGTTATTTGACTTAGCCCTAGAAACCGCTTAGATCTATCCCTATAGATCTTCATTCCTAGAATGTAAGCAGCTTCTCTAAGATCTTTCATTGCGAAGCAAGATCCCAAAAAGTGTTTAACTTCGTTAAGCATAGGGATGTTATTTCCAATGATTAGTATATCATCCACATACAGGATGAGGAATGATATGGTGCTCCCACTAACCTTTCTGTAAACACAAGGCTCATCTTCATTCTTGACAAAACCAAACTCTTTGATCTTCTGGTCAAAATGAGGATTCCAGCTACGAGGTGCTTGCTTGAGTCCATAAATGGACTTATTTAGTTTGTACACTTCAGTTGGATATTTATGATCGACAAAACCTTCAGGCAGAACCATATAGACATCTTTAGAGAGATGTCCATTAAGAAGGGTGGTTTTGACATCCATTTGCCATATCTCGTAATCATACTACGCAACTATGGCAAGCAATATCCTGATTGATTTAATCATAGCAACGGGAGAGATGGTCTCATCATAGTCAATACCTTGAGTTTGAGTGAAACCCTTCGTAACTAGCCGTGCTTTATAGGTGTGTACATTTCCATGCATATCGTTTTTTCTCTTGAAAATCCATTTGCTCCCTACTGCCCGAGATTCAGGGGGTAGCTCAACCAAGTCCCATACTTGACTGTCATGCATAGATTGCATCTCGACGTTCATGGCTTCTTGCCATTTCTCAGATTCCGAATCTAAGATTGCAGATTTGTAGTTAGTAGGTTTGTCATTAGACTTAACTACTAATAAGACTTCGGGACCTTTTAGACGCCATAGACATCTATCAGATTCTTGCGAATTCTACTACTTCTGCAAACGCTTGTATTTTATGTCTGATTCATTGGCAACAACTACTTGTTGATCAGACAGTCCGACTACATTAGCGGTTGTTTGTGGTTCTTGAATTTCTTCAAGATCAACCACATTATTTCCAGTTTCTCGATTAAGAAGTTCTTCCTCGAGAAAGTGTCCCTACAGTTTGATGGAAATCTCGTTTGCATCAGGATGGTAGAAATAATAACCGCTTCTTTTATAGTATCCGACGAAAACAACCTTTTCGCCTTGAGGATTGAGCTTATCATCAGAATCACTTGTGATGTATGCATCACATCCCCATACTCTAAGGTATTCCAAACCGGGTTTACGCCCATGCCATATCTCATATGGCGGTTTTGTTTACCTTTTAGTCGGAGTCAAATTGACAATGCGGGTAGCGGTCATAAGAGCATGATCCAAAAGGAGTGAGGCATGTCAGTTTTACACATCATCGATCGAACCATATCAAGTAGAGTTTGATTTCACCTTTCACTCATGCCCTTAAGTTGGGGTGTGCCAGGTGGAGAGGGTTGTGAAACTATTCCACACTCTTTCAGATGATTGAGAAATTCAAGGCTGAGGTATTCACCACCTCGATCTGATCAAAGTACTTTTATCTTTCTATCAAGCTGGTTTTAGTCATGGTTTCTAGTCATGGTTCTAAAAGGGCCATATACATCATGTGAATGAGTTCTAGAAAACCATTGATCCGTTCACCAACATCGGTGAAGGGGTGCTTTGTGAGTTTCCCAGCTAAGCAAGATTCGCAATCATCAAAGGAGTCCTGTCTAGTGGATTCAAGAATCCCCTTGGACTGGAGCCATTTTATGTGTGCCTTACTTATGCGGCCAAGTCTGCAATGCCATAAATATGTTTCATTTATGCCAGCTTTGTTACGTTTATGTCACACCCCATTATTTCCACGTATTACCAGTGGGCCCGGTGGGGAGTAACGTGACGTAGTTGATATCATCATAGTCAAACAACGCAATTTATGAATGCACATCGGAAGCAAAAGATAGATTTATTTCAACCGAATAAAATTGTAATATTATGTATCACAAACAGTTGAAACAGATCCACAGGCGGATCGAAATAAAAAGAAAACATTGTTCAACAGTTTTATGACATCCAAGCTTGCGAGACTTATTGTGGATGCTAGGAGAAAGCCAGCCTATTTCGAGTAGTACCTACACTTAATCTTTTTGGGAAAATACGTCAGTTTACACTGGTAAATACAATTAACTGACTCATTTTGAAAAGGTTTAATAAAATTGATTTGAATGCACGTGGCATAAAACTTTTATAACTTGGGATAATTATTTATATATATATAATCTTGTAAAAGGATTACATGTTTCTTATACGTTCAGTAGCCCGGGTTGATTACCGGGTTAAAGATTAATTGACACACCACATGATATAGTCCCGCGGCGGGTTATTCCCGAAACCGGCGGTTATACCTTATTATTTATAAATACACTAACGGGTGTACGCCTACACCCGTGTGTTAAGGTCGTGGCCATTTCTTTGAATGATGCCAAGGATATCCGGGACATGGTCATTAACCCCCCAAAGGCTTTAAGCAAACAAACATTTTTAAACGGGACATCTCAATGATTTAATTTTCATAACATTAAAAATTCAATGCCCGACCAAGCGGTATTTTATATACCGTACCCCAAGCCCGTATAAGGGAAAATAAGTTAAAAGTATTTACCTGAGCAAATTTAAATTCAATTTATCCCAGCCGTATACCACCAAGCAAGTACAGATAGCTTTTACTGGGCTCCTAAATCTGGAACGAAGGTTTTAATAACCTATTAGAATCCTAACGGGTCTTTAATTAAGTTTAGACTTAGACCGGTTAGTTTTCAAAAGGAAGACACGGTTCAAACGCATGATAAAGCGAAGACCGGTTTAGAATGTGGTTTTGACTCGACAAGCTTGTATGCTTGTTTAATATGGGTAACTTAAACACATTCTGGATTTTGAGAAGAAAACGATATGGTTTGACCCGTTTCGGCTAATTATGCAAACTAGTTACATAAGTCGATCCGAACACAAAAGTGCATAACGGATATCCATATGAGTCATATACAAGTTTCCTAAGTTAATATGCCTTAAATATGTTGTGACATCAGTAAGATATCTTCTATTATGCCCCATATGAATTTAAACTCAAATTATGCCCTGTAAGGGCATTTTAGTCATTTAAAAGGTTATAAAAGAGTTTAAATATAAATCTGAGTTTCGGGTCTGATGAAATCAGTAAAAATACTTAATTTACTAAGTTATATCAGTAGGGTATAACCTATGTGTGAAATTTATCATTTCTAACCATACTATGCACCGAAGGGGCATTTTGGTAATTTCACTTAAGGTTTAAAGGTTAAATCCGGAAATCTGAGTTTAAAACTTTTGCTTACTGCTAAGATATACAAATTTACTTAAAACATCAGTAGGTATCAAGTCTTATATATCTAAAATGGTTTTAATACATACTATGCGTTAAAAATGCTTAAAAAGGCTATTTGGAGCCATTTCCGGGTTTTCAAAGGAAAGCTGATATTTTCATTATTCCAGAAAGCTTAAAATACTCTATTAATCATTTAAAATCAGTAGCAACAGGTTTGGGGTCAAAAAGATTTGTAAAACTCATTTTATAGCCAAAAAGGGCAAAACCGGCAATTACCGAATCAAGCTTAGAACTCTAAGTTATGCTCAGCCTAAACATAAATAAAAATCTCCAAAAATCCCAAAATATTATTTTATATCAGTGGGTAAAAATTTTTGTATCAAAAATCGGGTTTAGATAGGATGTATGCTAATTACACCGTTTACTTACTAAAAACTTTCTAATCACGCTAATGAGCATAACTCTTAATCTAGACCTCAAACTAATGTCAAATTTTAGGGACAAGTCTAATAATCAGCAACTAAGGTTTCTATTCTTTTACATTTTCAAAATTCATGATTTAAGGTCATATGGGCATAAAGTCAACATTTAGGCATTTAACGGAAACATGCGTATAAATTGGATAACTCATGAACCAAGTTGTATAATCACAGAGGGTTATACTTATACGAAACCTGGTCCTAATGAGGCTCTAGGACAATTCTAAACTAGGCTCAAACGGGTCAGAACTGAAAGTCAAAGCAAAAGTCAAACTATGCGACTTTCGGTTCCGAACCAAGCCTAAACTGAAAATTGTCGAGTTGAACATGTTTAGACATGTCCTTACATTAATTACCAAGTTATATTAATGACAAAACAGCTTACATAGCTTCTACATTGCTAATTATGCATTAATTTGAAAATAATCTTCCCTTTTAAGGGTTTATTACCCACATAATTACCTACTTATAGGTACTTTAAATTCGAGATTTGTCTGAACACATTTTAATTAATCTCGAAGTCAAAACTTAATTACGAAGGTTTGACTTTTAGCTAATTAACTAAGCTAAACTGAATTAGAAAGGATTAAGGACACTTACAAAGGTCCTAAGTATGGTTAGGGATCCTAGGAAAGCTTGTTGCTGCTCAGAGAAACGCCAGGAAATGAGTCTTGAGTGAACTTGAAGTGAGCAAGCTTCAAGTGTTGCAACAATGCTCTATTTATACCAACTTTGATTGCATGAGATGATGCCAACCAAGTCTACTGATGTTTTATGATGGTCCCATGTGTCCCTATAATGCCAAAACCAGTTGCAAGGCCCCCTGAATTTGAAAACCACTCATATATGGCGGTGCAACAGGTTGAACAGGCAGCTGTCCAAAATCTGCTGCCAGCGACGGTCTTACGGTCCGTAAGCAGAAGTCCTTGCGGTCCGTATGCTCCTCTTGCGGACCGTATGATTAAACGGTTGCGGTCCATAACCGACCCTTGCTGAAATTGCCCAGTTGCAGGGCTTGCGGACCGTAAGCCTAAGGCCATACGGTCCGTAAGCGATGACCAGAATCCAAAAATTTATAAACTTCCAAGCTTTGACCATGCATTTCTTACAAGTCCGAAACTTATGCTTTCCTTTTCAGTAGAGGGACCAAGTGCTCAGACTTTGCATGCTTTGCATGTACTTACACATTTTGGATTTTGTGGAAGAGTCTTGCCATGCGTTTCAAAATTTGAATCCTTCTTAAACAGAATTTTGTACGAACTTTGATGTAACATTATTTAAATATCCAAATTCTTTTATAATCTGAATTTTATTTATTATAGGAATAACCGGTTTAGTACATCAGATGTTTATTACAATTTATGGTCTTGGGATTTATAATTTGGTCGCTCAGAGGTGTTTAATAACATGTCGCCCTTTTTAAATCCTACCATACATCTTTTAATTTGACCCGGGTTCCTGACACGTTCATCTTACATGCCACGTGTCTTTATTCCATTGGGTATGATTTTACGAGGTGTTACATCCTCGCCCCCTTAAAAGAAATCTCGACCTCGAGATTTACTGGAACAAATGAGGGTATTTTTCTTTCATGGTAGACTCCACCTCCCACGTATATTCGGGACCTCTGCGGGCATCCCATTTAACCTTTACGATAGGTACCTGCTTCCTCCGAAGCTTTTTAACTCGTCGATCCTCAATCGACAAAGGCTTTTCCACAAATTTCAAGCTCTCATCTATATGCACATCTGTATGTGGTATGACTAGCGATTCATCTGCTAGGCATTTCTTCAGATTGCAGATGTGAAATACATTGTGAATACCACTGAGCTCTTCAGACAAGTTCAACTTATAAGTCACTGACCCAACACATTCGATAATCTCGAATGGTCCTATATACCTCGGGCTTAACTTACCTTTCTTACCAAATCGCATCACCCCCTTCCAGGGTGATACCTTAAGCAAAACTTTATCACCAACCTCAAACTTTAGAGGTTTTCGCCTTTTATTAGCATAACTTTTCGGCCACGAATCTGGACAATCTTGTCCGTCATTTCAAAGACTATGTCAGGTCCTGATAACTGAACTTCTCCTACTTCCGCCCAACAAATAGGTGTTCTGCATTTTCTACCATATAATGCCTCAAAAGGCGCAACCTTGATGCTGGTATGATAGCTATTGTTATAGGAGAACTCGATCAATGGCAGGTGGTTATCCCAACTACCACCTAAATTAATCACACATGCACGAAGCATGTCTTCCAAGGTTTGGATGGTACGCTCACTCTTCCCATCTGTCTGTGGATGGTAAGCCGTACTAAAATTTAAGCGCGTACCCAAAGACTGTTGGAAACTTTTCCAAAAATGTGATGTGTATCTGGTATCTCTGTCAGAGATAATTGACACTGGTACACCATGCAGAGATACAATCTTGTCTACGTACAATTGAGCTAACATGTTGGAGCTAAAAGTCTCCTTTATGGGTAGGAAATGTGCTGACTTAGTCAGTCTATCTACTATCACCCATATAGTATCATTTCCTTTCTTTGTCTTTGGTAACTTGGTGATGAAATCCATTGTCACCATCTCCCACTTCCATGTGGGAAGTTCAGGCTGTTGTAGCAAACCTGACGGCTTTTGATGTTCAGCTTTGAGCTGCGCACACGTCAAACATTTAGCTACATAAACAGCTATAGACTTCTTCAAGCCTATCCACCAATAGTTTGCCTTTAGATCCTGATACATCTTATCAGCTCCAGGATGAACTGAATATTTGGAACTGTGGGCTTCCTGGAGGATAACATCCCGTAGTCCTCCATAAACTGGAACCCATATTCGTCCATTTAACCTTAGGATTCCGTCCTTGTCATAGGATAACTGCTCTTCAGTTACTCCTAGCTTTTCATCAGGATAGTTAGCTTCCAACACAGCTTCCTTCTGTGCAGCTAACAACCTTTCGTTCAAACTATTCCTTATCTCAATGCTCTTAGCATTGATTCTTATAGGTTTCACTCTTTCTTTCATGCTTAAGGCATCGGCAACCACATTTGCCTTGCCTGGATGGTATCTTATCTCACAGTCATAATCATTCAGAGTTTCCATCCAACGTCGCTGCCTCATGTTCAAATCCTTCTGGTTGAACAAACGTTGAAGACTTTTGTGATCTGAAAAGATCACACACTTGGTTCCATACAAGTAGTGCCTCCACAGTTTCAGTGCAAATACAACAGCACCCAACTCCAAGTCATGGGTGGTGTAATTCTTCTCATGCACTTTTAATTGTCGTGAAGCATAGGCAATAACCTTGCCTTTCTGCATAAGCACACATCCCATACCTGTGTGCGATGCATCACAATATACCACAAATTCTTCTATTCCATCAGGCAATGTTAACACTGGTGCATTGCTCAACTTTTGCTTAAGAATATCAAAGGATTCCTGCTGCTTAGGGCCCCAATCAAACTTAATATTCTTACGCGTCAATGAAGTTAGGGGCGCAGCAATCCTTGAGAAGTTTTCGATAAATCGCCTATAATATCCTGCTAAAACTAGAAAGCTACGAATCTCTGTAGGCGACTTTGGCTTTTGCCAATTCATGACAGCTTCAACTTTAGCGGGATCTACTTGGATACCGCGCTCACTAACCACATGTCCAAGAAATTGGACTTCACGAAGCCAGAATTCACACTTCGAAAACTTGGCATAGAGCTTTTCTTGATGAAGCAGTTTCAGAATGCATCGAAGATGCTTCTCATGGTCAGCTTGGCTCTTTGAGTAAATGAGAATGTCGTCGATGAAAACAATGACGAATTTATCTAGGTAGGGCTTACAGACGCGATTCATGAGATCCATGAATGCGGCAGGTGCATTAGTGAGCCCAAAAGGCATCACTAGGAACTCGTAATGACCATAACGAGTCCTAAATGCAGTCTTGTGTACATCCTCATCTTTAACTTTCAATTGATGATAGCCTGACCTCAAATTGATCTTAGAGAAGTAGCTTGCCCCTTGTAATTGATCGAACAGATCATCGATCCTGGGCAAAGGATACCTATTCTTGATAGTGACCTTATTAAGCTCACGGTAATCGATGCACAGACGCATCGATCCATCCTTCTTCTTGACAAATAGAATTGGCGCTCCCCAAGGAGACGAACTAGGTTTGATGAAACCTTTGGCTAGCAACTCGTCTAGTTGTGTCCTCAATTCCTTCATCTCTGTTGGTGCCAACCTATAAGGCGCTCTTGCACAGGTGCTGCTCCAGGGATGATGTCAATTCTGAATTCTACTTGCCTATCTGGGGGTAAACCAGGTAGTTCTTCAGGAAAAACTTCAGGGTACTCAGAAATGACTGGAATATCTTCAATCTTGGGTTTCTGCTCATCAATGGTTACCTGTGCCATATAAATGACACAACCCTTCTTCAAACATCTAGATGCCCTGAGCATAGACACTTGCTCAGGCAGTCCATACCGGGTGTCTCCCTGGATGGTAATTGGCTCACCAGACGGAGTCTTGATTACCACTTGCTTCCTATTGCACACTATCTGGGCTTGGTTACGAGATAACCAATCCATGTCTATAACTATGTCAAAACCGGCTAACTTCAAAGGAAGTAGGGACAATGGAAAAGAATGGTTCCTAATGGATATGAAACATCCATCTAACATGATTGACGCGGTTTCTAGGGTACCATCAACTAATTCCACCTCATATTTCACACTTAGGGTTTTAACAGGTAAATCCAGCAATTTGCAAAACTTACTATCTACAAATGACTTATCAGCTCCTGAATCAAAAAGTACTCTTGCATAGACATCATTTATGAGAAAGGTACCTGTGATCACATTGTCGTCCTGAACAGCTTCCTTTGCATCCATTCGGAAGACCCTTGCATTGGTCTTCTTCCCATCCTCAGTCTTCTTTGCAAATTTTGGGCAGTTGGTTCTGATATGCCCTTTTTCATTGCAGCTATAGCACGTAGCATCCTTGATTTTCTTACAGTCCAAGGTCTTGTGCTCAGAAGACTTGCAAATCCCACATGCCCTTGGCTGTGACTGGGATTTCGACTCATATTTGCACTTCCCGAAATGTTGTTTCTTGTAGGTTTTACATTTGGGCTTATCTCCCGATTGATGACCATCTTTCTTGGATCCAGGACCCTTCTTGTGGTCATTGTTTCCCTTATGTCTCTTATCTGATCGTCGTGAGTTATCATCCTCACGCTTCCTTTTCTCGGCATCAGTGTTTCTTAGCGATCTTAGCCTGACCGCGTCCAAGGTAAGAGACAGAGATAGTTCAGCTACTGATCTAAAAGTAGCAGGTCTGGACACCTTAACACTGGCTTTGATTTCTGGGGCTAAACCCCCAATGAAGCGAGCAATCCTTTTGGGTTCCGGGGTTACGAGATACGGAACCAGCCTAGACAGGGTATTGAAATTGGTGAGGTAAGCTTGACAATCTAAATTCTTCATCACCAATGATAAGAAATCTGATTCAATTCTTTCAACCTCATGCTGCGGGCAATAATTCTCCTTAATGAGAGCAACGAATCGATCCCATGACAAATTGTAGAGCGGGATCTTTCCAGCAGCTTGAATAAGAGACTTCCACCATGCTAGTGCCTCTCCCTTGAAAGATTGGGATACATACTTCACTACATCCCTTTCAGCACAACCGCTGATGTCAACTACTTTGTCCATCTCATCCAACCAGGTCATACAATCAATTGCCCCTTTCTCCCCAGTGAAATCCCGGGGTTTGCAGGAAACAAAGTACTTATAGGTGTAGGACTTGGTACGTGGTTTATCATCAAACACTATCCTTTTAGATGGAACACTGTGTTGATTAGATGAATGTCGATCCTCATCTTTCTTAGAGGGTGGCTTACTATGAGCCTCCGAATGAGTCTTAGACTTGGAGTGCGGTGTGGATAGGGTCCTACTTCGAGTCCCGCTAGATTCATTATACTGTCGCTCTATAGCTTTTGTAACAGCATTATCTACTAATGCTTGCAGCTCCGCACCGGTTACATGTATCTTAGTTTTTCATGGTTTTCCACCGGATGACTGTTTACTTCTTCTGAACTAGCCATGTAGCTTTAATTGCTACATAATATCAAATAAGGGCAAAGTTTATATAGAAGCTTATACAGTTTTATTGTTTTTGACAATTTATTAACCGTGGTTTTTAATAACCATTTTAGTTAATTTGTTAAATATATAATTATTCAGGATCTTTATCATAATCCTAAATTATCAGTTAGCAATAGCACAAAAGGCCTACTCACGTAGACAAATTTAGTTTATAAACCGGAATTTTACAGAATCGAGGTATTAAGGTTTGAATCAAAGTTCGCTACCTTTTCTTGACAGGGAGTTGTAGGCTACCACTGTCTTTAGTCTCAGAGGACGTTAATTATAGCCAGTGGGCACTTCATCCTTAAGGGACGATTATATAAATAAGGGAATTTAGATTAACCCAGTTTAAGAATGACTTAAGTGATTTTATCGAATCACATTTGTCAAGCATGTTAATATGCTTTCAGATGTTAAGGTTTTTAATCTTTTGAATAGGTTTTACCATCTTGGCCATGTCCGCAATGACATTTAGGCTAGGTTTTACCTTTAAGATTCTTTTAATATTTAACGCAGAACAATCCTAAATTGAGATATTAATATGGATCTGCACCTAATTGAGGAACTACCATCTTGGCCCTGTCTTAAGGTGACACGTGGCTAGGTCTTGTCCTTTTTAGATTTTGCCATTTTATTATAATGGTAGATCTTATAATAGGAATGTTATTTTATTTATTCACATTTTATGTTTATGCACATAATTAATAAATGAAAATTTAAATCAACCATTCCATAAAAATTTAACAAATATAATTTTGCCCTAAACATGACTTCTACAAAAATAACATGCCCACGCAGGGGCTCAAACAATTAAACATACCCACGCAGGGGTCAGCAGAAAAACACATGCCCATGCAGGGGCAGAATACAAAAAGACATACCCTCGCAGGGGTTAAACAAAAAGGCATGCCCACGCAGGGGCTGGATTGAAAATAAGGAAATACAACCAATCAGTTTAAAGGATTCAATGGTCCTTCTTGCTCTTTCCTTTTATTAAACTTGCCAATCCCTTGAAGAAACCGTGTCTTTCCCTGCGATCTCTGTGAACTTCTTGCTCAACCTGGTCCAATCTTTGGAGAATCTCCTCCCGTTCTGGCGGGGAAAACCATGGTATCTGCGGCTGCGGCTGATGTGGAGGTCGAAGAGGCGGCTGCTGTTGGTATCCATAAGTTGGGTATCCAACTCCCCAAGGAGCTCCGTAGGGCCCTTCGGGGTTAAGAGCATTGTAGTTCCACGCCGCTAGGTATGGGTCGATCTCAGCATAATTAAAGCTGGTGTGAGCCAGCTGTTCAAAGGGATTATACGTTGCTGGGCCAGCGTACGTAGAAATTGGGTTGTCAAAACCCATTGGTGGTGCCACGACAGGTGCCGAGTTCACTTCCGGGATGGGGTTTGAAGGTCCCCCCATCTGCTGGTCTTCTCGAAGCGGCGGATAGTGGCTACCACTCGATGGTTGAGGGGTGCTGATATGCACTCCTCCTCGCACGGACATCCGTGTGTTCGATCTCCTTCGCCTTGGTGGCTCTGGAGGCTGCTGCTGAGGTGGTGGTGGTGACGGGGTAACTGCCACGAAACATGAATCCCCGGAAGGATCCTGCTGCTACTACTGAGGCGTTGAATGGTAAGAGGGTGTGAAATACCACTCAAACTGGTTGAACCTTGCTTGGTAGCTATCTGGACCACGGTAAGGTGATCCATGAAAAGATGACCCATCAGAAATTTCTATGGGATGTGTGGGGGTACCAGTCGGTGGTTCGGTAGGATCAGTATCCTCATCCATATCCATGGCGTGACCTCCAGAAAAGTGATCTTCGGGTCCCAATGGGTTAACACCCACGGGTTCTTCGAGGTAATTTGCCGGGTTGAACCGGCTTCGGAAGATATGGGACGGGTTATCAAAGGAGTGACGAGAGTTGGACCTCTGGAGAGGAATGAACGAAGGTTGTGGGTTAACGGGTTCGTTTTCGGATTGGGGTCCAAAAGAGTGTAGGTAAGAAGGTGATGAAGCTAACGAGACAGACCGCCTCGCAGGCTGCAGATGCGCCCTCCAGTCTCCCTGTGGACTGGTGCTAATAGGGATAGGTGAGGTTCGTCTTTGAGAAGGCCCGGCCTCCTGGTCGTGGCCTGCTACAGGTGACTTTCCTTTTCTCCTAAGGAATCTTGGCGGCATATTTAGACCTGTCAACATAAAAAAAGATAACAACATGGAATAATATAAAAGTCAAAATAAAACAAAATCAGGATTGGTCCTATATTCTTTGTCTAGACTCGAAAATTTGAGGAATGTGTAATTGTGTAACTGAGATTAAACACAAAAGGCTAGTGTTTAATTCACTCAGTGTTGGCTCTGATACCAACCTGTCACACCCCGATATTTCCACGTATTACCGGTGGGCCCGGTGGGGAGTATCGTGACGTAGTTGATATCATCATAGTCAAACAACACAATTTATGAATGCACAGCGGAAGCAAAAGATAGATTTATTTCAACCGAATAAAATTGTAATATTATGTATCACAAACAGTTGAAACAGATCCACAGGCGGATCGAAATAAAAAAAAACATTGTTCAACAGTTTTATGACATCCAAGCTTGCGAGATTTATTGTGGATGCTAGGAGAAAGCCAACCTATTTCGAGTAGTACCTGCACTTAATGTTTTTGGGAAAATACGTCAGTTTACACTGGTAAATACAATTAACTGACTCATTTTGAAAAGGTTTAATAAAATTGATTTGAATGCACGTGGCACAAAACTTTTATAACTTGGGATAATTATTTATATATATATAATCTTGTAAAAGGATTACATGTTTCTTATACGTTCAGTAGCCCGGGTTGATTACCGGGTTAAAGATTAATTGACACACCACATGATATAGTCCCGCGGCGGGTTATTCCCGAAACCGGCGGTTATACCTTATTATTTATAAATACAGTAACGGGTGTACGCCTACACCCATGTGTTAAGGTCGTGGCCATTTCTTTGAATGATGCCAAGGATATCCGGGACATGGTCATTAACCCCCCAAAGGCTTTAAGCAAACAAACATTTTTAAACGGGACATCTCAATGATTTAATTTTCATAACATTAAAAATTCAATGCCCGACCAAGCGGTATTTTATATACCGTACCCCAAGCCCTTATAAGGGAAAATAAGTTAAAAGTATTTACCTGAGCAAATTTAAATTCAATTTATCCCAGCCGTATACCACCAAGCAAGTACAGATAGCTTTTACTGGGCTCCTAAATCTGGAACGAAGGTTTTAATAACCTATTAGAATCCTAACGGGTCTTTAATTAAGTTTAGACTTAGACCGGTTAGTTTTCAAAAGGAAGACACGATTCAAACGCATGATAAAGCGAAGACCGGTTTAGAATGTAGTTTTGACTCGATAAGCTTGTATGCTTGTTTAATATGGGTAACTTAAACACATTCTGGATTTTGAGAAGAAAACGATATGGTTTGACCCGTTTCGGCTAATTATGCAAACTAGTTACATAAGCCGATCCGAACACAAAAGTGCGTAACGGGTATCCATATGAGTCATATACAAGTTTCCTAAGTTAATATGCCTTAAATATGTTGTGACATCAGTAAGATATCTTCTATTATGCCCCATATGAATTTAAACTCAAATGATGCCCTGTAAGGGCATTTTAGTTATTTAAAAGGTTATAAAAGAGTTTAAATATAAATCTGAGTTTCGGGTCTGATGAAATCAGTAAAAATACTTAATTTACTAAGTTATATCAGTAGGGTATAACCTATGTGTGAAATTTATCATTTCTAACCATACTATGCACCGAAGGGGCATTTTGGTAATTTTACTTAAGGTTTAAAGGTTAAATCCAGAAATCTGAGTTTTAAATTTTGCTTACTGCTAAGATATACAAATTTACTTAAAACATCAGTAGGTATCAAGTCTTATATATCTAAAATGGTTTTAATACATACTAGGCGTTAAAAATGCTTAAAAAGGCGATTTGGAGCCATTTCCGGGTTTTCAAAGGAAAGCTGATATTTTCATTATTCCAGAAAGCTTAAAATACTCTATTAATCATTTAAAATCAGTAGCAACAGGTTTGGGGTCAAAAAGATTTGTAAAACTCATTTTATAGCCAAAAAGGGCAAAACCGGCAATTACCGAATCAAGCTTAGAACTCTAAGTTATGCCCAGCCTAAACATAAATAAAAATCTCCAAAAATCACAAAATATTATTTTATATCAGTGGGTAAAAAGTTTGGTATCAAAAATCGGGTTTAGATAGGATGTATGCTAATTACACCGTTTACTTACTAAAAACTTTCTAATCACGCTAATGAGCATAACTCTTAATCTAGACCTCAAACTAATGTCAAATTTTAGGGACAAGTCTAATAATCAGTAACTAAGGTTTCTATTCTTTTACATTTTCAAAATTCATGATTTAAGGTCATATGGGCATAATAGTCAACATTTAGGCATTTAACGAAAACATGCGTATAAATTGGATAACTCATGAACCAAGTTGCATAATCACAGAGGGTTATACTTATACGAAACCTGGTCCTAATGAGGCTCTAGGGAAATTCTAAACTATGCTCAAACGGGTCATAACTGAAAGTCAAAGCAAAAGTCAAACTATGCGACTTTCGGTTCCGAACCAAGCCTAAACTGAAAATTGTCGAGTTGAACATGTTTAGACATGTCCTTACATTAATTACCAAGTTATATTAATGACAAAACAAGTTTCATAGCTTCTACATTGCAAATTATGCATTAATTTGAAAATAATCTTCCTGTTGACTTTTTGAGATTTACTTTGACTCGACAATTGACATAGTTAGAGTGGGAATCAGAGAGTACCCTTTTAAGGGTTTATTACCCACATAATTACCTACTTATAGGTACTTTAAATTTGAGATTTGTTTGAACACATTTTAATTAATCTCGAAGTCAAACCTTAATTACGACGGTTTGACTTTTAGCTAATTAACTAAGCTAAACTGAATTAGAAAGGATTAAGGAAACTTACAAAGGTCCTAAGTATGGTTAGGGATCCTAGGAAAGCTTGTTGCTGCTCAGAGAAACTCCAGGAAATGAGTCTTGAGTGAACTTGAAGTGAGCAAGCTTCAAGTGTTGCAACAATGCTCTATTTATACCAACTTTGATTGCATGAGATGATGCCAACCAAGTCTACTGATGTTTTATGATGGTCCCATGTGTCCCTATAATGTCAAAACCAGTTGCAAGGCCCCCTGAATTCGAAAACCACTCATATAAGGCGGTGCAACAGGCTGAACAGGCAGTTGTCCAAAATCTGCTGCCAGGGACGGTCTTACGGTCCGTAAGCAGAAGTCCTTGCGGTCCGTATGCTCCTCTTGTGGACCGTATGATTAAACGGTTGTGGTCCGTAACCGACCCTTGCTAAAATTGCCCAGTTGCAGGGCTTGCGGACCGTAAGCCTAAGGCCATACGGTCCGTAAGCGATGACCAGAATCCAAAAATTTATAAACTTCCAAGCTTTGACCATGCATTTCTTACAAGTCTGAATCTTATGCTTTCCTTTTCAGTAGAGGGACCAAGTGCTCAGACTTTGCATGTACTTACACATTTTGGATTTTGTGGAAGAGTCTTGCCATGCGTTTCAAAATTTGAATCCTTCTTAAACAGAATTTTGTACGAACTTTGTTGTAACATTATTTAAATATCCAAATTCTTTTATAATCTGAATTTTATTTATTATAGGAATAACCGGTTTAGTACATCAGATGTTTATTACAATTTATGGTCTTGGGATTTATAATTTGGTCGCTCAGAGGTGTTTAATAACATGTCGCCCTTTTTAAATCCTACCATACATCTTTTAATTTGACCCGGGTTCCTGACACGTTCATCTTACATGCCACGTGTCTTTATTCCATTGGGTATGATTTTACGAGGTGTTACAGTTTAGAAAGATGATATATGTTATTACTTGTTTGAACATCAATCTCATAAATACCATTTCTTGGTTCAGCCTCAAAATAAAAGACATCATTCAAGTAGGCTAAATTAGAAGAACCATTTAAAACGTACTTGAATCCTTGTTCAAACAGTGAAGAAACTGAAACAATGTTTCTGGTCAAACCAAGTGCATATAAACAGTTATTTAAAGTAACTACAAGACCTGGAGAACATGAAAAAACAAAATGTTCCAGTTGCAAGAATTGAAACTCTCTTTCTATTACCAACTATGAGTTCCAGGTGGCCTTGTTTCAGTTTCTTCCACTTTTCAGGCTCTTGCAAGACATTAACGATTTGGTAACCACATCGGGTATCAAATACCCATGTGTTGCTATAAACAGTGAAAAGTTCGATAACATAAATGAGAATATCGGAAGAAGTGCCAATGTTGTTGGCCTTGTTCATATTTAGCTTGGCTAGATATTGTGGGCAGTTTCCCTTCCAGTGCCCATTTGGTTGCATTCAAAGCATTGCCGCTCCTAGGAGGGTGTGGTTTTGCAACATGCTTGTCATTGGTGGCATTTCTGGCAGTAACAACAACTTTTCTCTTGCCTTTGCTCTTATGTTTCATTTTCTTGTTATTGGGCTTCTTAACACCACTAGACTTGACCATTAGAACTTGGTTGGTTTTGTGGAATAACCAAGTTTGTTCATTTGGTCAATGTATCCTTCCGTCTTTAGCACATGAGTACTGATACATGATCCTTCCAGCATTTTACAACTTATGAGTTGTTTCATGGTGTCATATTGCTCCTGTCGGGCTTGTTTTCTGGAACATGCCTTTCAGTTGCTGGATTATGTCATAAGCATCCATATCTTCCATGTTCTTCTGAAGATCAGGAGACATGGTGGCTTTCATAAGGTAGGGTACCTCAACGGCATCCTCGTTATGTTTCTCCAGTGCCTTGCGAGCAGTAGTAGAATTACTTTCAGGGCTCGGTAGGGACTGGGCCATCTAAGATATACAACTTTTCCTCCATCTTGAGAACTATTCTCAGATTGCGGTGCCATTCGAGAAGGTTGGTGTTATTCAAATTTTTTATTTCTTTTCCTTTTCAAGTATAGACTTGAAAATGAAGGAGTTTGTTTTTCATTAGACATCTGTTATGTAAGCAAGGTGATTTTAATTAGTATTTTCGATGTATATCTCCTTATTTCGTGAGGTGAGACGATAAGGAACGCGAATCCAGTTAGAAGCTCTTTCCAAAGGCGGCTGGGGCACGCAACATTAGCAAGAGGTTCAAGCGGACTGACAACGATTGTCAATTGTGAGAAAAGCACAACTCCCGAGGTTTATGAGGCTGCGAGGATAACATGTTGTCCTTGTATTGATACGTTTGGCCTCATCTATGCCACTTTTGTTCTCGAGACAACTGGGGCACGTAAACACGAGAAGAAAAGTAATAGTCGTCCTAAAACGGTCACATGTGGAAGGGTCGGATGTGTCGACGAAGCCCTTGCACCTTGGAAGGATAAACTAGACACCAAGTGTCGTGCTGTGGCTCCAACACTGATGGTTCGCATTATGCCCCAAGTGTTACTAGTAGTAGGATGGCATTGACTATTGATTTTAATTTTTACCAAATAGGGTCGTTATAGTCGGTTTTAATTTAGATATTAAATTTGCGACATAACCAAAAAACCCTTTCACCTCTCGGGACAATTAGTTTTAGATAACCTATAAAACTAAGTTTGTCGCGACTTGGAATAACCAATTTTAAGTTAATAGAAAATTATTAAGTTAATAGTTTTGGAAAATAAAAACTAGTTTAATTTGCAAAACTTAATTGGTTATTGTTTGTTTCAAAAACAACCTTTGTTTTATAACAAAAACTTTAACAAGTTATAAAAACAATTTAGAACTTGTTTTAATATGATTGTTTTAATATTTTAAAACTCCTTTTGAAACCATGTTGGTATTTAGGTTGGTTACGTTATAACAATTTATAAGATAAAAGCAACCACAATAGCAAGATAAATATGTAAATCCATATGGCCAAAATTGTTCGATCTTGCTAGAGCCTAATAGCAAGATCAAACGGGTCACGGGGTCACAACACACAAACAACCACAAGGATGGACTTGAGTGCATCTTGTTGTCTTGAGCGACTCCACTAACTCCAAGACTCCTCTTGGCATTCGGTTTTGCTTCGGGTCTTCGTATCAACAATATTTAACAAGTAAATACAACAAAGACAAAAGGCCTATCTATTACAACTTTGAACCACAAGATGGGCCAAAACCATAAACTAATCTATTACAACTTTGAACCATCTCGGTGGCCAAAAATAATAATTACAAAACCGAATAAAATATACAACTACAAAAATAAGGTCGGGCCGGATTTACACATCGCACAACAATCACAAAATAAAACCGGGCAATGTTTTGGTCAAGCAAAACAAATAAAATATTGACCAAAATAAAAGTGCCCTTAAAAAAAACTTAGATCAAAAACTTTAAATAAATAAAGTTTGTGTTCTAGTTCAGGTTAAAAAGGACCGATACCGACTCGTATGTTGTAACCAAGGCTCTGATACCACTGTTGGGTTTCCGTGGTGATCGGTTAAAATTTTATATATCAAAAATCCGGTTCAATAAATAATAGTTAATTAATTAAGAGAGTTA
This sequence comes from Helianthus tuberosus, assembly GCA_030545235.1. Taxonomy (NCBI): domain Eukaryota; kingdom Viridiplantae; phylum Streptophyta; class Magnoliopsida; order Asterales; family Asteraceae; genus Helianthus; species Helianthus tuberosus. The sequence continues at coordinate 188,109,470 of CM060423.1, forward strand.
ATTAATAAAACGCAGCGGAAAAATAAACTAATGATCAACGAAAATGAAACCCGACAGGATCCGGTTACATGCATATACGAGCACAGTGAAATTATATATTTAACTAACGATGAGAAAGATATACCTCGGTTAATGACTAACCGGTCGAGACACCGAGGTTCAACGAACAAGTGCTAGTAAACGAACCAACGAAACGCGACGAGGGAGGTGGCGCCAAGCGGCGGCAGGGCAGAGGCGGGACGGCGAAGGCGAGGGCGGCGACGGCGGCCCGCGGCGGTGGCCGGTTGTGTATGTGGTGTTGTTGAGAGCATTTTGTGTTCTACATTTTGTTCATCCAACTACCTTTTCTTAAAAAACCATGGATCTCAAAAGCAAGACCCAAGATTAATAAAAGGAAGGAGACTATGCATGCTTGCCAAGTGGCACACATGCATAATGCATGTGTTGCAATTGGCCAAAAGGTAGGTGCATGACAAGTGGCGGTAGGTGGACGCATGTACGACAGGTGGCGCAACAAAGGTGCATGTGCGACAAGTGGCGTAGGGTGAGTATTCTCGTGTCACCCGGTCCATGTACCCGTCTCTCAGTTAATACCCGCTTATGATCATAAATATAATTATGATATGTCTCGTATGTTGTTCGTAATTTCCAGTTAAACAGGTTAAGTGGATTTTAGTTTGTTGCCCAAGGTGTAACTGTTGAAAAGAATAAACATTGTGGGGTCAGTCAACTCCACCTTCCATAAATTAAGGCTCAATCAACTCCATCATCCGTGAATTAAGGGTCAATCACTGTAACACCTCGTAAAATCGCGTCCAATGATGTATTGACACGTGTAATAAACCCTAATGAAGTCAAATGTTGAATTTAAGGGACTAATTTTTTGAAAAATCGAAAACTTTGATTATGAAAGGACTGGAAGTGTTAGCATACCTAAAATAAGTTTCTAAATAACCTCTTACGATGTTTATATTCACAAATGAGCCACTTATTGATCGAGTGTAGCCGTTTGCATAATTAATTGAAAGTTTGCGAAATGAAGGGTTAAAAGCGTCAACATGTTAATTCTTACATCTGAGTGACATTTTAACAAACCAGGAGCTTCATGATATTTGATTATACTCTCGGGAATGCCAAAGATTGGCCGTCTAAGGTTTTATGCCTATAAGTAAAGTTACGCGCAACTTTGCAAGTTAGAGGGACTAAAAGTGTCAATATGTTTAATTATACCTCTGAATGACCTTTTAGCGAACCTGAAGCATCATGATGTTTAATAATACTCTCAAGAATGCCTAATATGGATTAGATAAGGCTTCAATGCTATTAAATGATGATATGCGCAAGTTTGCGCATTAGAGGGACCTAAAGCGTCAACTTTTGAATCTACGCCTTTCGGTGACCATTTAAGTGAAAGGGAGCGTAGTAATATTTAAGTATATGCTTAATAATGAACAATATGGGCCATGGAAGGCTTGGATATCATTAAACGACATTCCGCGCTACTTTGCGCAATTAAAGGACTAATTGCGTCAAACTGCAAAAGTATACCTATTCGTAGGGTATCGAACCTTCCGGAATATGATCCTAAGTTAAAAATGCCCTAATTATCCATGATATAGCTCAGATATAGGCTTAGATGTGTTTGGTGCGCAAAAATAAACTTTTAAGTCATGCAGGGACTAAAAGTGTCAAAAAGTGCACAAGTTTGCATTTTCGCGCATATCTCACATTCTGAATATCTCCGGACACCCAAAAATTTATGTAAGCATTAAAATATTTTATTTTAGTGTTCGGCATGATAAAATTTCATTCGTCGCGTAATTTGGTTCGTTTTTCGCGTCCGCTCGTGTTTCGTCGTAATTAGACGAACAACGTGACCGTACGGCCAAACGAACCGAAATCCGACATGTTTTCAAGCATGTTTTGTGTACCCTATGTTTAAATATCATGGTGGAGCCTTGAAATGAGGTTAACGAGCCTTAAACGTGCCAAAAAGGGCCTTATTTGCACACAGGGACCAAATCTGCCATTACTGGAACTTAGTTGCTGAACTGTGCAGCCCAGGCGGGCCGCATAGACCCCCCTTGGGTCTTACGCGGGGCGTGTGAACCTTCCAGATATGCAGAATGTGATTTATAGCCTTGTACAGCCTTTTCCAGCTTGATCCAGCACATGCAAATGGTATTTTTCAATCCTTGGGCACCCATAGTATTAGAAAACAATGGGTAGGAAGTGTACGGTCCAGATTTGATCACGTTTATCGAGGAACGATCTTAACGGTCCTCTAAATCCTATAAATACCCATTGATTTTTGGCTTTCATTTGCAGCTTTCCTTCAAATCTGCTATGCTTTCTGAATTGTGAGGATCTTGAACTCTTTTGAGAACCTCCCTCAGTCCGTTGGACTCTTGTAAGTATCCTTTCGTGCTTAGTTTAATTGTTTAGCGATTAAAAACCAAAAAGTCAAGCGTTTGCGAAAAATGCTTTGACTTTCAATCGGTTGAGCCATTGTTCGCAACAAACATGGCTACGTGATCGTAATTAGGTAGGTATTCAACCCTCAAAAGGGCACCTCCTGATTACCACGTTTACTTAGTTAAATTGTCGGGTCAAATAAAAGTCAAACGGGTTAGTTTTAAATAAAATTCATAACTATCTATATAAAAGCCATAAAATCAGTTTTCTCACTTTAATAACTTGGTAAATATTAGTTGAACATGCCTAAGCATGATTCAACCCGACAATTCTAAGTATAGGCTCGGTTCGGAACCGAAAGTCGCAAAAGTTGACTTTTGCTTTGACTTTCAGTTCTGACCCGATTTAGCTTAGTTTAGATAGGCCTTAGGATTCCTTTAGGACCAGGTTATAGGTTAGTGTAACCCTCTAAGGTTATACAACTTGGTTCCTTAGTTATCCGATCCATATGCATGTTTCCGTTAAATGCCTAAATGTTGACTATTATGCCCTTTTAACCTTAAAACAAAATTTTTGAAAATGTGAGAGGATAGAAACCTTTATTACTGATTTATAAACTTGTCCCTAAAATTTGACATCAGTTTGAGGTCTAGATTAGGAGTTATGCTCATTAGCGTAAATGAAAAGCTTTTTATTAATTAAAACGGCATAATTAGCATATATCCTATCTAAACCCAATTTTTGATACCAAAATTTTTACCTACTGATATAAAATAATATTTTGGGATTTTTGAAGATTTTTATTTATTTTTAGGCTGAGCATAACATAGAGTTCTAGCTTTGAATCGGTAATTGTCGGTTTTGCCCTTTTGGCCTATAAAATGAGTTTTACGTAATATTTTGATACCAAACCTTTTTCTACTGATTTTATATCATAAATAAAATGTTTTGAACTTTATAACTGATCGAAAACTCAGAATTCCTATTTAAACCCGAAAATAGCTTAAAACCGACGTTTACGCGTTTTAAGCGCATAGTATGAGTTAAAACTATTTTTGGCATATGAAACTTAATACCTACTGATGTTTTAAGTAAATTTATATATTTTAATAGTAAAGAAAAGTTTTAAACTCAGATTCTCAAATTTTGACTTTTTAAGCTTATGTGAAATTACCAAAATGCCCCTACGGTGCATAGTTTGGTTATAAATAGTAAATTTCACATATATGCTATACCCTACTGTTATAACTTATTAAATTAAGTATTTTTACTGATTTTATCAGACCTGGAACTCAGAATAATATTTAATCTCTCTTATAACCTTTAAAATGACCAAAATACCCCTACGGGGTATAAATTGGTTTTAAATTCGTTTTGGGCATAATGGAAGGTATCCTACTGATATCACAACATATTTAAGGCATATTAACTTAGGAAACTTGTATATGACTCTTATGGTTACCCGTTACGCACTTTTCGTGTTCGGATCGGTTTATGTAACTAGTTTGCACAAATTAGCCGAAACGGGTCGAACCTTATCATTGTTATCCCAAAATCCAGAATGTGTTTAGTTTACCCTTATTACATAAGTATACAAGCTTTTCGGGTCTAAACCACATTCTAAATCGGTCATCGCTTAATCATGCGTTTTGAACCGTATATCCTCCTTTAAAACTAACAGGTCTAAGCATAGGCTTAATTAAGACCCGTTAGGAATCTAATTGTAAGAACCGTCTAATTACTACTTGAATTTAATAATAATTCATACAATTTTATATAAAAGATGTCCAACTTATAACATAAGTTCCATAGATAAAGTTCATATGTAGCAAAACATGAGTCGACAAACGACTAATTCAAACATTCATAAGTTGTTTAACAAATTGTTTACATTCCAAAAACATTGTCTATTAAAGTTAGATATCGCGGAAGCTTCTAAAGTGTGTTCGGTCCTTCAAAACTTGATTTATCATCGTCCACGTACTTGCCATACCTAGAAACTGGAAATTTTCAACAAAGATTAGTGTTAAAGTTCTTAGAGACTTTACATAATCGAAACTACGCTTAAAACGGATTCAATTTAACAAAGATATGCAAAATTCATCATGAATATCAAGGCTCTACCGTAACTTACGGTAGTCACTGTAAGTTACGGTAGCTCCTGGGAAACTTTGGTTCCACCGTAAAACAGGATGAATCCACCGTAACATTTTGGTCCCTACCGTAAATTACGGTATATACCGTAATTTACGATAGACTCTGGAATGTTATGTTTTGTTTGATTTGTTTGTTTACTCGAGTCAAATTCTCGGATTTCATTCCTACAAACCAACTTGTTAAATCCTCGCATTCTAATATGTCGTTTGTCAACGATAACAAAAGACCAATTTATTATATTACGAAGCATTTGCCACGCATTAATCGATTATTCGACCCGTTTGGCTCATCTACGGAATCCTCCATTATGATGACTACCAACAAGTCCTAACAAATCCTGGTCTTATTAATCAATATAGCGATCATTATCGCTTCAAATTAAGACAACCTTTATTCTACAATTCACTATACTTATGCAAATTATCAAAGTTTACCCAATGTAACGAGTCAAGTTACATACCTTCAAAGTACGCCCTTCAAACGCAAGTCACCACCGGCTTGTCCACTCGATGTTCCGATGTCCTTTCCTATAGAGTTCAATCACATTACGTTTAGAACTCTTTTATATTCACATATCGCACAATTTGCCAAAACATCATAATTATGCGTTTTACTTTAGATTTCAAGTTTAAGTCTTCTTTGAGGCATTTATACAAACACCTTAAGGGCAGAATTTTAATTAATTCATTAACAAGCTCATGACTTGTCATATAACCCGAATTTTCATCAATTAAACTATCTAACATACATATTTGTCTTTATAATTCCGAAATAGCTTTACATAGGTCAAATTACACTAGAACAACTCCAAATTTCCTAGTGTTTATCAATTTCTACATAACCCACTAGTCACCTACAATGGTGACCATGGATTTCACTAGAATTTAGTATAATTTCAACATGTACTTGTCTAGGGTTTACTCTAGACATTTTAATGTCCCTAATTCATCTACAAATCACACATGCATCATCAGATTTCAAGTTCTCTAAATTCATGAGAATTTCAAGTAGAGAATTTTTGTCAAGTTTTACATACCTTATGATCTCCTTGCAATGGGGATCATTAATCTATGCTCAAATTTCGATTTGGGATCGATCTTGACCTTCAATTTGTGAGATTTAACTGAGCTAGGGTTCTTGGGGAGCCCGGGGTTCGCCCCCTCCTTCTGGTCGATATCAGTAACACACAAACAAGTGTGTTTTGATTTTAATTTTCTTGTTTAATTAATATTAGTTTTCACTTTAACACTTTTGGTCCCTCAATTTTCATCCTTTATTTATTTTCACTCCTAAACTACTCACAACTCATTCTCTAACTAGGTTTACATTATTCCTAGTTAGTTTATAATTCTTATTTATTCAAAATGTTATTGTAATATAAGAATTTGTATTTTCGGGTTGTTACACTAATAGGTTATTAAAAACCTTCGTTCCAGATTTAGGAGCCCAGTAAAAGCTATCTGTACTTGCTGATTTGATATACGGCTGGGATTGAATTTATATTTAGCTCAGCTAAATACTTTTAACTTATTTTCCCCATACGGGCTTGGGGTACGGTATATAAAATACCGCTTGGTCGGGCATTGAATTTTTAATTGTATGAAGATTAATTTATTGAAATGTCCCGTTTAAATTGTTTTGTTTGCTTAAAGCCATTGGGGGGTTAATGACCATGTCCCGGATATCCTTGGCATCATTTTATGAAATGGCCACGACCTAAGCACGGGGTGTAGGCGTACACCCGACAGTGCATAAATAAATAATAAGGTATAACCGCCGGTTTCGGGAATAACCCGCCGCGGGACTATACCATGTGGTGTGTCTATTAATCTTTAACCCGGTGTCAATCCGGGCTACTGAACGCATAACGAACATGTAATTCTCTTACAAGTTTATATATATAAATAATTATCCCAAGTTATAAAAAAGTTTTGTGCCATGTGCATTCAAATCAATTTTTCTTAAACTTTTTTAAAATGAGTCAGTTAATTGTATTTACCAGTGTAAACTGACGTAGTTTCCCAAAGAGGCTAAGTGCAGGTACGAATCGGAATAGGCTGGCTACTCCTAGCATCAATAAAGAGTCTCGCAAGCTTAGATGTTAAAATATGTTGAACAATTATCTTTTAATCGATCCGCCTGTGGATCCTTTACATTCCGTTTGTAATACTTTGATATTACTTTATATCGGTTTGTAATATTATCATCTTTTGCTTCCGTTGTGCATTTAAATTGTGTTGTTTGACTATGATGATATCAACTACGTCACGATACTCCCCACCGGTAATACGTGGAAATATCGGGGTGTGACAGGTTGGTATCAGAGCCAACACTGAGTGAATTAAACACTAGTCTTTTGTGTTTAATCTCAGTGACACAGTAGCACATTCCTTGACCTTCTGAGTCTAGACTTAACATAGGAATACTCTCATTTCTATTCGGAGAATTATTGCCTTCAATTCTATATATTTTAATTTGTCGCCAAGCAAAGAAGCCATAATGGAAATTCTCCCCATTTGAAGACTAGGGAAGGCCGAGCTTCGTACTGCGACTAGGATTAACGTGCAACCAAGGAGAAAGCATTCAGAATTAAAACGAAGAAGAAACTCCTTTTGCTGAAGATCGTTTCCTTAGTAGTCCTTATAAGGACATATTTATCTTTCAGTCCCTTCGAGGACAACATTATTCCCTTCCAAGTCCCGTTCAGGGCAATTCTATACCTCCTTTGAATTCATTGGAATGTTTTATCTAAATTTTATTTATATCATTATATATGAACATAAAAATAACATTCCTTTTATGAGATCTACCATTATAATAAAATGGCGAAATCTAAAAAGGGCAAGACCTAGCCCATGTGTTATTATAAGACAGGGCCAATATGGTAGTTCCTCAACTAGATTCAGATCCTTATTAACATCTCAATTTAGGATTGCTCTGCGTTAAATATTATAAGAATCTTAAAGGTAAACCTAGCTTATATGTCATTTCAGACAAGGCCAAGATGGTAGAACCTATTCAAAAGATTCAAATCCCTGTTAACATCTGTAAACATGTTAACATTCCTGGCAGATATGTTTCGACAGAATCGCATAAATCATCCTTATACTAGATCCTCCCGAAATCCTTTCTTATTTTGTGAATTAAGCATCCATCAGGGATATAATGCTTACGGGCCATATTCATTGTCATATAAGACAAAAGACAGTCGTAGCCTACAACTCCCTGTCAAGAAAAGGCATGAACAACGTTCAAGCCTAAATACCTTGATTCTACAAAATCATGGTTTATAATTTAAAGTTGCCCTTGTGATTTGGCCTGTTTGTGCCATAGTTATATTTTAATTAAATCTAGGATAATTATAATGAAAATCCTGAATAAAATAAATATCCTTCCTTTCCTGCCAGTATACATATTAGAAAGAATCTTAAAAGGTATAACCTAGCTTGAATGTCATTAAAGACCTGGCTACGATGGTAAAACCTGTTTAAAAGAGATTCAGATCCTTGTTAACATCTAAAAACATGTTAACACTCTCGACAACAGTGATGCGATAAAATCACACTTGTCATCTTTATATTAGGAATTTTCCAAACCCCTTATTTAGTGTAAATAATCAAGAGGAATCATGGCTAATAAACGTCGAACATGATGTACACATCAAAACATCCATTGGGATGAATAGCTTCGGGCAAAGATGTATACATGAAAAAGATAGTTTTATTTCATAACTTCTTGTCAAGACAATGAACTATGAAATTTTCCGATCCAAAGGAATAATTGATTATGTTTTAAATTTCCCTAGTGACAAGGCATCTGTGTCATCAAAAAGTCCTCTGGAACAAGCCCTTGTGCTACATAAAGTGTCGGTACGACATTGACAGTAGTGACTTATGTCCCCTGTCTAATAGATATGAAGGATTATATTCCGTTAGAACGCCAAAGATGGTTTATTTAAAAACCTAGGCAAAACATAATCAAATAAATTTAATACTATCTATTCGCCTATATGGTTTATCTGTACCATGGCTATTTAATCATCAAATTCGATAATTCACCATATAATTAAAACCAATTATTACTACTTGGTTTGTAGCCTTCAAAGCTTCACCATGGCTGACTCATCTGAAGCTCACAATCATCCAGTTGATCAGAATGATAATGCAAGACTGAACTTAACGGGCACCGAGTTACAGGCTGTGTTGGATACAGCTGTAAACAAAGCCGTGGACCGTGTATTAAAGGATCATAAGCGAAAGTGCGATAATACCCCAAATAAAGGTTACAAAAAGGGTAAGACCGGTTTAAACTATGACCAGTCTAAGCCAAAGGAGGCAAAACCCAAATGTAAAACCAGCGGGAAGAAGCACTTTGGAAAATGTTTCTATGAGCAGACCAGGGGATGTGTCATCTGTAAAGAGATGGATCACAAGACCCATGAATGCAGGGACTTGAAGGACGCCACATGCTATGGTTGTGGCGAGAAGGGGCACGTAAGGACCTGCTGCCCAAAGAAGGCGACTAAAGGGAAATGCACTTTAGAGTCACAAGCTAGGCCTTGTGGGATCTGTAATAAAGAATGGCACAAAACTTTAGAGTGCCAAGACATAAAGGACGCAACCTGCTATGGTTGTAAGGAAATAGGGCACATCAAAACTAATTGCCCAAATAAAACCAAGAAGCCTGGGGAGGCTAAGAAGACCAAAGCTGGAAGCTCTCAAATGGATGCTCAAGAGGCTATTCAGGATAACAATGTCACAACAGGTACTTTCTTTATCAATAACGCTCATGCTAGAGTATTATTTGATTCAGGTTCAGATAAGTCTTTCGTAGACAATAGATTTTGTAAATCATTAAATCTGCCTGTTAAAACTCTAAGCGTTAAGTATAAAGTAGAATTGGCCGATAGTACCTCAGAAACTGCTTCAGCAATATTAGATGGATATTTTATATCCATTAGGAATCATTCTTTTCCGCTGTCCTTGTTTCCATTAAAATAAGAGGGACTCGATATAGTGATAGGAATGAATTGGTTGTCTTAAAAATCAAGCCCATATTGTGTGTGATAAGAAGCAAGTAGTTATCAAGACTCCTTATGGTGAGCCTTTGACAATTCAAGGAGACACTGGGTATGGATTGCCTAAGCACTTGTTGAATATGGTATTTAATACCAAAGATTCGAGTATGGAAAACTCAGAGGAGACAAACAACAGTCGTGATGCTGGAGATGCGACAAATGTTAATGGTGCATCCAATGTGAACCTCAATGTTAATGGAGTTAATCTCCAAAACTCTAATTAACGCAGCTATTAGAAAGGCTATGAGAAAAGTCATGAAAAGGTTCAAGAAGCCAGATGTTGCTCGCTCTAAAACACATGTCGCTGCTCATGAGAAGAGCTTTATTCATACTTCAAATGCGAAGAATAACCCAAACAAAATCATATGTGGCAAGGAGCCCATTCCTTTTAGGATGTACTTAAAAGTACTTCGTCTCTTGGAAGTCAAGAGACTTCAATAGTAAAAAGGGGCCATCGATTTCAGGAAATTGTTGGATGAGATAGAAACCATTAGGTGTATCAGCGGTTATGCTGGAAAGGACATAGTGAAGTATGCATCACAGTCATTCGATGGCAATACCCTTAATTAGTGAGGACATTAATGAAGTCCACAAGAAAGATCCTCTTATACATTATGTTAGGGGTCATTTTCTTAACGTATATATCCTGATCAATATCCTGCCTATGTTTGTTCATTTGTGACCAGGATGCTGGAAGAGGATATTGCTAACATCTTGGGCGATATCCTGAGGCTTATTGAATTAACCACGTGCAGGTTAAGGGCTGAGACTTGCTAACGGTCAAGAGGACTTCTTCTCCTCGAGACTTGGACGAATTTGTTGAGGAAGAGACGTTGAGCCCGAAAGACCAGGTCTACAACGTTCGAAGAAGGAATATTCGGTGGATCCCGCGAGTTTAGGGTAGTTTGTTATTTTATCTTTACTATAAATAGATGGGGGCGGATCAGCTTAGAACACACAATTTTTCACTAACACTCTCATACACTTACACTCTCTAGCTCATTGCAAACACCACACTTGTATTCAAGTTTCATTGTAACACTTAGTCGATCCGTACCACATCCTGCACTGTATCCTGATTTTTGAAGCAATAGAAGAACTAGGCAGCTGCGATTGTCAGCTCCCGAGGTTTTATGCCGGCGATCTAGATTGATCAAGGGCTTTCCTCGTACATCCTGTGTCGTCTACTTTACTTTTTCTCATTGTTTGATCATAGATACAGCTCTATATCCTGAGCCGTATCCTCAAACTGTTTTTACAAATTAACTTGATTAACATATTTTCGACACTCATTTCTAGCACACTACCTCACTTAACTAATTTGATCACTTAATTACTTCGGTAATTTTTGACCAAAACAATTTGGCGCCCACCGTGGGGCAAGTGGTGCTCTCCTTACTAAAAATTTTTGTCAAATCACTAATCGGTTTTCTATTTTCAAAACTTTTTGCCACATTGTCCATAATGGCCTCAAGATCAAACATGAGTTCCTCTACTGTGTCTGCTGTGACTTCTGCTACTACCGGTTCGGTGCTTCCACCACCTCCTCCAAGGATGCCAGCCTCTACACAATCTCAAGATGTTATCCCTACTCGGAGTGCCCAGGGATCTGCTCCCGTTTTAGCTTCTAATGATGAAATTTTAACCTTATTTGGAAGTGTGCAGGAACAAATGAGGCAGCAACAGGAAACAAACCAAATGCTTTTGAGGGAAATACAACTCCTGAAGTCTGGCTCGAGCAGATCTGCTGAGGACAATGTCACTCCATTACACCCCAGAGCGTTGAACTTTAGTTCAGCTGTATATACCGAGGATAACAGGGGGAATATTGTGCCCAGTCTTCCTCAGAATCATACTCCTGAAATACCCTCATCGGTCAGGATGTCAACCATGAGGAGCTCAGGATATGCGTCAGGATATGGGCAAAATCCTCCAATGGGTAACGTGTCGAATAATAATAATACTCATGCTACTAACAGTGGTGGATCTTTGCAGGATACAGGTGTAACATCAGCACTTATCAGGGAACTTCAGAAGTTGAAGGACATGATATCTAGCGTACCTGGGGTGGTCCAGCCGATCCCGGAAGTGTCTCAAGACAGCCACAATATATCTCGTTTTGCATATCCTATCTGTGATGCTGAGATCCCAAAGAGATTCCAAACTCCCAACATGAAGCTTTATGATGGGAGTACAGATCCTGAGGAGCATATTGCTCAGTATAGGGAAAGGATGGAGATTAACCCTATTCCTCCGGAGCTCAAGGAAGCGTGCTTGTGCAAGGGATTTGGTTCTACTCTAACAGGATCGGCCTTAAAATGGCTATTAAACGTTCCTCCTCACTCAATTACTTCATTTGCTCATCTGGTTAATTTATTTAACAGTCAATTTTCTTGTAGTCGGAGTTTTGAGAAACTAACCAGTGATCTTTACAGGATAACTCAAGGGCCTCAGGAATCCTTGAGGGATTATGTGAACAAATTCAGTCGAGAATCCTTGGATATCCCACATCTTGATGTTGCAACAGCTGTGCAAGCTTTTAAGATGGGATTACAAAAGGATTCTCAATTTTATCAGGATCTTGTAATGAATCCCTGCAGGAATCTCGACGAAGCTCGTAACAGGGCTTTGAGATATATCCGTCTGGAAGATGACAGGAAGATGCAAGAAAGGATGAACTCATCCAACACTTATGAGTCAACTAATAGGAAGTCAGAATCCTCGTTCAAGTCATATCGGCCTAAGCCGTATAGTAGAAATGAAAACAAAAGAGTGAACGCTGTCGAAGATGAGGATCCTGAAGAGTATCCTGAGTTGTCCGAATATTGCTTTTCTGTTAATATTCCTGAATTGATGTATGCTATGCAGGGTCTAGGAGACAAAGCTAGGTGGCCTCGAAAGAATCAACAAAAGGCTGACTGGAAAGATAAGTCAAAATGGTGTGCTTTCCACGAAGATTTCGGACATGTGACTGAGGATTGCATTGCTCTAAGGAAAGAAATAAGCTATCTTCTAAGCAAGGGATATCTGAAAGATCTCTTAGGAAGAAAGAAGAATAAGGGTCAGGATACTGAGAAGGATCCTGAACGAGCAGCATCACCTCCCGCGGATGCCAAGATAATCAACTTCATTTCGGGAGGATCCGACATTTGTGGAACTTCGTATTCGGCAGCAAAGAGACATGCAAAGGAAGCCAAGGCCGAAAGGGGAGACAAACCTGTCAGGATGACTACCCTCACAACTGACAAAGTGATCACTTTTGATGCTGATGACAGGGATACTGTCCAAGATCCTCACCATGATGCTCTGGTAATAACGTTATATGTAGCTAACCATTTTGTACGCAGGATACTGGTTGATAATGGCAGCTCCGTCAACATAATCCAACTAGAAACTCTGAAGAGAATGAATGTATCTCCAATGGATATCACTTCAAAGTCTACCGTGCTTGTTGGGTTCAGTGGAGAGGCTAGAAACACAGTGGGAGAGATAAAGTTGCCAGTATATGTTGAAGGAGTCAACTCGATACAACGCTTCTGTGTGATGGATTCTCTATCCTGCTATAACATCATACTGGGAAGACCGTGGATTCACGATATGAAGGCCGTGCCATCAACATATCACCAATGCATCAAGATACCTACCCCCTGGGGAGTAGTCAAAGTTGATAGTGATCAGCAGGAGGCGAAAGAATGCTACTCATCCTCGATGAAATCCTCAGCCAAACCTAGTGCAGCATAGCAATTAAAGACACGGGCCCAGGATATCGTGGAGGATCCGGAGCAGGATGTGAAGAAAGTTATCCTGGACCAGGATAACCCTGATATTTCGGTGCTCGTAGGGACCAATATCCCTCAGGATATTGAAGAACAATTAATTAACTTTTTGAAATGCAGGATGTCTACGTTTGCATGGAAACATGAGGATATGACAGGCATATCCAAAGATATTATCACTCACAAGCTTGGAATTGATAAATCATTCAAGCCTGTGCAGCAAAAAAGAAGGAAATTTGCTCCTGAGCGGAACACAATTATCCAGGAGGAAGTTGAGAGATTATTAAAATCCAGAATGATTAGGGAGGTTAAGTTCCCAAGGTGGCTAGCAAACGTGGTTGTAGTACAGAAGAAAAATGGGAAATGGAGAGTTTGTGTGGATTACACAGACTTAAACAAAGCTTGTCCTAAAGACCCATTTCCTCTTCCACACATTGATGCAATGGTAGATGCCACTGCCGGGCATGAAATGCTGACCTTCATGGACGCATCTTCAGGATTTCAACAGATCCAAATGGAACCTTCTGACCAGGAGGATACTGCCTTCATGACACCAACAGGTATTTATTGTTATACAGCTATGCCTTTTGGTTTGAAAAATGCAGGTGCAACATACCAAAGATTGGTAAACATGATGTTCAAAGACAAACTGGGGGACACCATGGAGGTATATATCGATGATATGGTGGTGAAATCTAAAAAGGCTGAGGATCACCTCCAGGATATCAAGGGAGCATTTGATATCCTGGATCAATACAACATGAAGCTGAATCCTGCTAAATGCCATTTCGGAGTGGGGGCAGGAAAGTTTCTTGGATATATGGTGACAAAGAGGGGGATAGAAGCAAGCCCAGAGCAGATCAAAGCTATCCTGGATATAAAATCACCCTCAAACATGAAGGACGTACAAAGATTAACAGGCCGAGTAGCAGCTCTAAACAGGTTTATCTCAAGATCATCGGAGAAATGCAAAGACTTCTATGATATCCTGAAGAAAAACAAAAGATTCGAATGGGGGGAAAAGCATGAAGCAGCCCTGCAGGATTTGAAACGATATCTATCAACCGCACCTCTATTGATGAAGCCTGAAAATGGTGAACCACTATCCCTGTACCTTGCTGTATCAGGGAATGCTGTAAGTGCCGTTCTTATAAAAGACCATGAAGGTCAGCAATATCCTGTTTATTATGTTAGTAAAAGTTTGTTAGATGCTGAAACTAGGTATTCTCATTTAGAAAAATTGATACTAGCATTAGTCATGGCATCAACGAAACTTAGGCATTATTTCGAGACACATAGGATACATGTTAAAACAAATTATCCTATCAAAAATGTGCTTAGGAAACCAGAGATGTCAGGCAGGATGGCCAAGTGGTCAGTAAAGTTGAGTGCTTATGATTTAGTATACGAACCTAGAAATGCCATAAAATCTCAGGCTTTAGCTGACTTTGTGGCTGACTTTAGCAGTGACATTCAGGACGAGGTAGACCTAGAAGTTCAACAGTTAGGAGAATCCTCAGGATCCTGGACATTATATACTGACGGTGCATCTAATATAAGAGGAGTAGGATTAGGAATACTACTAAAATCGCCACAGGGGGACATATTACCCCAGGCTATTAGGTGTGAATTTCCTGCTACTAATAATGAAGCAGAGTATGAGGCTTTAATTGCAGGATTAGAGTTGGCTAAGAGCATGAGTATCAAAAATTTGCAAGTATATGTTGACTCTTTGTTAATTACTAACCATTTTAATGGATCCTATGCAGTTAAGGGTGAGAAATTAATCGAATATCTCGATATTCTCAAAAGATTAGCAGGATATTTCGATGTTTTTATACTTGAACAGGTACCAAGGGAGGATAATGCTGAAGCGGATGCCTTAGCAAATTTGGGATCATCGATCAAGATACCTGAAAGGACGCAAATACCAATATTACATGTCCTATATCCTGCAACGAATCCTCAGGATAAAGAAGTAGCTGGTATTCAGGATCCTGGAGTAGAACATCCTGAAGAGGATCCTAAATCCTGGACGGCTCCAATCATGAAATATCTCAAAGAAGGACACATCCCTGGAAATGAAAATCCTAAGGCATTTAGGATGAAGGTATCACGATTCACTATTATAAATAATATTTTATACAAGAAATCTCTTGCAGGACCGTATTTGAGGTGCTTGGAGGATCCTGAAGCCAAAGAAGTACTTCAGGATATACACGAATGGGATTGTGGTAACCATGCTGGGGGCAGGTCGTTATTCTCAAAAGTATTAAGGACAGGATATTATTGGCCAACAATGAGAAAAGATGCCGCAGAATATGCTCGAAGATGTGACGCATGTCAAAGACATAGTAACATACTGCATCAACCTGCTGAACCATTGTATCCTATTGTTTCCCCTTGGCCATTTATGAAGTGGGGTATGGATATAGTGGGAAAGCTACCAAAAGCTCCGGGAGGAAAAGTCTTTATGCTAGCAATGACGGATTATTTCTCTAAGTGGGTTGAAGCTGAAGCATTTGTTCAAGTTAGAGACCAAGAAGTAGTATCCTTCATAAAGAGGAATATCCTGACCAGATTCGGAGTACCAGCCGAGATAATCTGTGACAATGGTTCTCAGTTTATAAGCAAGAGAACTACTGACTTTTGCAAGAGTTGGGGAATCAAAAGGATAACATCTACTCCAGTACATCCTCAAGCAAATGGACAAGCAGAATCCTCAAACAAGATAATTGTCAATAACTTAAAGAAAAGGCTTGGAGCCAAAAAAGGAAGATGGGCAGAAGAATTACCCTTTGTTTTATGGGCTGATAGGACAACGGTAAAGAATGCAACAGGCCAAACCCCATTTTCCTTGGTGTTTGGAGCAGAAGCAATGATTCCAACAGAAATGACAATACCTACTGCAAGATTTGTCTTAAGTGATCCTGAGAAGAATCCTGAAGCCTTGAGTCAGGATTTAGACACTATAGATGAAAAGAGAGATGCGGCAAGGCTAAGGATGGCAGCATATCAACAGAGAATATCCAGGGCATATAACAAGAATATTAGAACCAGAAGATTTAAGGTTGGAGATTGGGTGTTAAGAAAGGCTTTTCAAAATACTACTAATCCTGCCGATGGCAAGTTAGCTCCAAAATGGGAAGGACCATATGAAGTTGAATCAGAAGCAGGGAAAGGAGCATACAGACTCAAGAATATGGAGGGGGATATGCTGCCGAGATCTTGGAATGCTATACACCTTAAGCTCTATTTCAAGTGAGTTTAGAATTCAATTTCTAACTCAGAATGGTATGAATTCTATCTTGTTTAAATATGTTTTGGTTTAATTTATTCTTTGAAACTCAATACTGACTTAAGCATCGGAGGGGTGTTAGCCAAGCTAACACCCACCTTAGTTTACAATTGTTTTGCAAGATATGTTTCAGGATATAGCTCCAGGATATGCACTCAGGATAACTCAGAAGATTAGAGGATTGGCCCCCTCTCTTACGTTTAAGGGATACTGATCCCTTCACAGGTTTAAAGGTATTCACCTTTCTTCGGAATTGGGTTTGAACACCCCGCCTGGAGCGCAAGTTATTCAGGGATAGTTCAAGGTGGCGGGACCAGTCCATGTAAAAGTGGCTGACAATTTCGTTACTGTTGGCTATATCCTGAATCCTAAAGGTATATGAGGATTGATCACCCTCTCTCACGAAAGGGTATTTTCATACTCTCTAAGGTTTAAAGGTTTTCACCTTTCTAAGTCTTGGAGTTTATACACTCCCGCCTGTAGCGCATGAAGAGTTGGGATTTTCCCCAGGAAACAAGGGATTTATCTCCAGTACATCCTTGGGTTTTATCCTTGGGACGTAAAAAATTTCTTATGCAATGGAAACTGACATTAAGTAGATTTCTAAGATACTTGAAGACGTTGTATACAGGGGACATTCCCACCAAGGTGGTGGTGTAAAGCTAAAAGGATGAAGTTTGCAACTAATGCACTAAGTACCTTGCACAGGGGACATCTTCATTGGAAGAGTTGCAAAGGGATCGAAGTTTGGTAATAGGTTTATATCCTATTTCTGGTATGATATTTCCTTTATAAGCCCCATTTAAGTTTTTAGTGACATTATGTTAAGTATCCTGATATATATCCTCAAAGTCCTTTTAAGGATATTTGATTAGGGTGTTTGAAACCAGTATTAGTTTGGAACTCTGATTATTTAAATATTATCAAAACTTGGTTTTGAAAAGATAGACTATTTTTTACTTTCTAAAGAAATTTTTACAAAGTTGAAGGAACGTTTGGAAGATCTATCTAATAAAAGACTTTTGCAGTATGTTGCTGAGCATACTGATCAGGATATTTTATAAGATAACAATACAAAATCTTTACAAAGCTAAGAGTCACACCAAGTAATGCAAGGTAACAGAAAATAAGTCAAAAGATAGTTATATTATTAACAAGTCAAAAGTTATGCTTTTGGTTTCGCCTAAAACCAAGGCCCATCCGCCAAAAGCACAATCAGTTTTTACCATATTAGTGTAACGGTTGTCGGATATATCTCAAAATAGAACCTGTCCACCTACAACCGTTATCACATTCAAAACAAGTTATACTAATTGATGACCAAGGGCTTCATCCTAAAACCTAGGACCCATCCACCTTTGGTCATCATATTGTTCTAGTGCAGGAAAAGTAAATTGTTCAAAGACAGGAAAAGTGAATTGTTTATGCAACCACAACCATGAAATTAAAAAGTGGGCTCCGGCCTTGGCACGTACATCCATCATCGCCCACTCCGCTGCCTAAGGGGCAGCATCCTCTTGAACAGCAACCTCCTTGCCAGCATTCGCCCCAGCATCAGCCTCAGGATTCTTCTCGGTATCACCATCAGCATTGGCCACCTCCTCTTCCGCCTTCGAAGGCTCTTCTCCAGCATGTTTTGCAGAATGAGCAACGGGATGACCTCCAAGATCCTTTAGTTTCGCCTCCCAAGTCTTTACGTTCCAGGAGGGGCATTCAAAACCCAAATCCATGGCCTCATAAGCCATCTTTATCCTGGCTTGGAGAAGGGAGACGACCACGGATGCTTTAAGGCTATCCCGGTATGAGCTCATATTCTGCTGATATTGAAGAAGGGCGGCATCTAGCTTGGCTTGAGCGTCCTCATTAGCTTTGTGGAGGGCAGCTTGATGTTCCTGGGTCATTGCCTTGTATTTGTCTTCATAGTGCTGGGATTTGGCAGCTGCAATGGTTCCTTGATCAGCTATGGTGGCTTGAGCTTTCTCCAGCTGAATCTGCAACATCTTGTTAAGCCCGCAAGCGTCTTCGTATAAGTGCATAAGACGATCCAGACCCTATCGATAAAGACACAGGTATTAATGTGATAAATAAGCAGGATAAAGACTAACATACTTGTACAGGATATCGAAAAGAAGATTCTACCTGTTTGAGGAATGAGGTGGCTTCATTGAACCCATGATTCTCAAGAGAGAACGTTTCGAAAACAGCTGGGGAGTCAGTCTCCTTTCTCTTCCGAGAGCTGGATGCCCGGGTCCTGGATGCCGGAGGGCCTTTGGGAGCAGAAACAGTTTTCGAGGAGGTAGGCTTTGGTGTAGCAGATGACTTTGGTTTGGATTCTTGTTTGGCGGGTTCAAGGCTGGAATAGCAATCCAATTCGTCAAGTTCGAAACCTTCAAGGTTGACGACTGATACTACATAAGGGAAGATATTCTTAAAACTCATCATATTTTTGAAAAATAATTAATATATGAGAGTGTGCTTACCAGACATTTCTGAGCTTGATTTTTGATGAGAATCTGTAAGAGACAGGGAAAAAGTTCTTTCACTGGCAGGAAGACGGTAGATTTCCTTGATCTTGGATTCGGATTCTGCACTAGGAGGCACTAAATCTCTGAAATTCGCTGCATAAAAACATCAGAATATAAGTCCGGGATACAGTTTGAAGATATAATTGGGGATATTCCTAAAACCCTAAATCCTACCCTTGGTTAACCATTTAACCGGTAGATCGAAACCCTTATCAATAGAGTCTCTTTTTACGAAAAAGAATTTTCGTCGCCATCGATCCTCATTCTTGGTGGCTTTAAGGACCAAGGGGTTCTTGATGGAAAACAGAAGATAATGGTGATTGCCATGGGATCTCAACCGGTATGCTACGGGAAGGTCCTCAACAAGTAGGTTAGGAAAATGACGAGATTTGATTTGATCCAACACTATCAAGACTCGCCAGACCATTGGCATAACTTGGGCATAGCTAAGGCCGGTGAGGTCGAAAAAGCTAGAGATAAAGGGTGGAAATGGGTACCGGAGTCCAAGAGAGAAAGGATAAGCGAAAAAACAAACCCACTCGTCGGATAATGCGTCCGATCGGGCTTCCTGGTCGAAGGGGCGAAAGACCGTTCCGGTGGGAAAGGCACCGGAATCTTTGAGAGCAGCAATGTCAGCATTATTGAAGCAGCAAATCTCCTTTGCTGGATCGGTGATGAAGTTTTGACTTATGAGGGTTGAGGCTGGTCGGTCTGATCGGGATTTCGTTCGTGGTGCCATGAAGAGTATT
Source organism: Helianthus tuberosus (assembly GCA_030545235.1). Classification (NCBI taxonomy): domain Eukaryota; kingdom Viridiplantae; phylum Streptophyta; class Magnoliopsida; order Asterales; family Asteraceae; genus Helianthus; species Helianthus tuberosus. Next base: position 188,129,467 of record CM060423.1, read on the forward strand.
GAGCAAATTAAGAGAAATTCAAGAAAGGAGAATAGAAAAGAAGATACCTGATGTTTGCTTGCAGATAAGGATAACCGAGACAAGGAGCCCCTCGGTTAATATAGGATGAATATAGGGGGTAAAGAGTAAATAATGCCTTGGAAGTTGCACCGCTGTCATTTCAAGGGTCTAGTCGTATTAATTACCTTAAGTCATGAGGTGAAATTTTTTAAATATATCCGTTGGATTGGTATCCCAACCGATATATTTGGGGACAATTGTTAGGGGTCATTTTCTTAACGTATATATCCTGATCAATATCCTGCCTATGTTTGTTCATTTGTGACCAGGATGCTGGAAGAGGATATTGCTAACATCTTGGGCGATATCCTGAGGCTTATTGAATTAACCACGTGCAGGTTAAGGGCTGAGACTTGCTAACGGTCAAGAGGACTTCTTCTCCTCGAGACTCGGACGAATTTGTTGAGGAAGAGACGTTGAGCCCGAAAGACCAGGTCTACAACGTTCGAAGAAGGAATATTCGGTGGATCCCGCGAGTTTAGGGTAGTTTGTTATTTTATCTTTACTATAAATAGATGGGGGCGGATCAGCTTAGAACACACAATTTTTCACCAACACTCTCATACACTTACACTCTCTAGCTCATTGCAAACACCACACTTGTATTCAAGTTTCGTTGTAACACTTAGTCGATCCGTACCACATCCTGCACTGTATCCTGATTTTTGAAGCAATAGAAGAACTAGGCAGCTGCGATTGTCAGCTTCCGAGGTTTTATGCCGGCGATCTAGATTGATCAAGGGCTTTCCTCGTACATCCCGTGTCGTCTACTTTACTTTTGCTCATTGTTTGATCATAGATACAGCTCTATATCCTGAGCCGTATCCTCAAACTGTTTTTACAAATTAACTTGATTAACATATTTTCGACACTCATTTCTAGCACACTACCTCACTTAACTAATTTGATCACTTAATTACTTCGGTAATTTTTGACCAAAACACATTATAGGATGGTTCAAGTTTTAAGGACCTTATTAGAAAAACCTATTATCCGCTTCGGGAAATGGAAAAAGATGGAATAAGAATTTTCTGACTCTCACCATAAAAGTATTCGACTGGCAACAGTATGTGACAAATTTTAATTCACTGACCGAGATAGTACGCTATTCTGCCTACCCAAAAATCTAAGCTTAATGAAAACAATTAATGGTGGTTAGCATCGGTATTAAGAGGGCACATTAAGATTTCAAGTATGCTTATTATAAATCCATAATGGATCTACCTCAGCTATTCACGTTTTATAGGTTAAGAAATAACCAGGCAAAGCTAAGACTGCCCTAAAATTTGTCAAAGATTTTACAGTTAAGTTGAAAAGGAATAAGAATGGAGGCGTTTAACCCTCCTGGTGTATGATTAGAGGCAGTTCGCATTAATAATGACACCAGATAAATCCCTTATTGTGATTTTGTTGCTAAGAGTTACGTTTGGTTTCAGATACCGCTAAGTCTCTTATAAGACCATAAGTTTAGCAAACTTTTAGAAATTTCCCGTAAGAACCCCAGATGTTAAGTGTAAGGTAAAACTTACAGGCGAAAACATAAGAACCATTTCTTCTGTTCGTGTCAGAAGCCTTCAGGTGTAGAATTTTAGAAGTATCCTCTCTCTAGAGGAAGTGCATCAGCCTACATAGTTGATATCTCTTTGATCTCTATCGATTGCGAATACCAGATGGTATGATAAAAGCGCCAGATGAGGATTGGTGTATCTTAATATGTTCCATAGATTACTTCCATGCCTGATCAGTATGGAGGTTTAATTCATGGGACCACAAAGATATTCTGACAGTCATATGGTACTAAAAATCAGCTAATGGTATTCAAAGAAGATATCCAGAATGGAATTGTCCAAGAAAATACCTCCGATTAAGGAATTCGTGGACTTGTAACCTAAATGTGTCACTTATATAACACAAACAATGATGGATGAACTGGAGCCTGAGATTTGGAAAATCTCTGTAACCTCCTTGTATCTTGATAATCTTCTCCTAAGATTACCCTGTTTACCTCCTGAAAGGCAAGTAGAGTCAAGATTTATATCCCATTTAGGGCTGTATTATTATGAAATCTCCAAGACGGCTAGTGCCATCACTGGAAGAATCGAAACCCTGATTAGGTAAGTTTTAAGATATAGAGATTCGTGTAGCCTAACTCGATATTCTGAGAATTCGGTATAGTTAATTAAGAAAGACGGTTCATTTTGCTTATGCATTGATTACCGCAACCCTAATTAGGCAACAATTAAGAATTTCCATCAGCTGCACAGGATCGTCGATTGTTCGACTAACTGTAAGGATTAGCTATTCCTTAAAATTAGTTTTAAGCAGTGGTTAGAATAACCATCTCACATTAAAATAAGTTTTTCTATATAGTTGTTATGTAAGTATCAAGGCTGCTCCTTTGGGGACCTTGTATAGATGGAATGTTAAACATCTATTGTTAGACAGAAAATTGGTAAGTTCAATTATCAGGACTTGATATTACCTTGGAAACAACGAATAAGATCATTCGAATTTGTAATCATCTAAAAGTTGCCAGTAATCGGCAGAAAATTAAGGATTGATGAAAGTAACAACCCTCCTAAGTTCTTGTTAAGGAATAAGGTTCAACAAAAGATATCACTCTGGAAGGGTGTGCCAATTTATTAATTATCAAGCTAGTTAAGCTCTGAATATATAAAGAATCATTCGAGGGAATCGAATGTATCAAGATCAGATAGCTCATAAACTAAAACCTATTTAAGGAGCTTGGCGGAGCTCGCAATACATTACACACTAATGATTTAAGGATGTGTTTCACCAATAAGTCGAAAAGCACTATCACATAATGATATGCAGATTTATGATATGATGAGCAACCTGTATCGATTAAGGATTGACAGGTTAAGAAGCTCCAAAAGGATACATGTACCTAATATAAAGATCACTTTGGGAGCTTGGAGAGACTCCAGATATGCTATAGAAGTTAAGTCCATTATGCGACAAGAAGTACTTCCAGCATTTTAGCAAATCTCGAGGTCAAGATTTCTTTTAAGCGGGTGAGGATGTAACACCTCGTAAAATCACATCCAATGATGTATTGACACGTGTAATAAACCCTAATGAAGTCAAATGTTGAATTTAAGGGACTAATTTTTCGAAAAATCGAAAACTTTGATTATGAAAGGACTGGAAGTGTTAGCATACCTAAAATAAGTTTCTAAATAACCTCTTACGATGTTTATATTCACAAATGAGCCACTTATTGATTGAGTGTAGCCGTTTGCATAATTAATTGAAAGTTTACGAAATGAAGGGTTAAAAGCGTCAACATGTTAATTCTTACCTCTGAGTGACCTTTTAACAAACCGGGAGCTTCATGATATTTGATTATACTCTCGGGAATGCCAAAGATTGGCCGTCTAAGGTTTTTATGCCTATAAGTAAAGTTACGCGCAACTTTGCAAGTTAGAGGGACTAAAAGTGTCAATATGTTTAATTATACCTCTGAATGACCTTTTAGCGAACCCGAAGCATCGTGATGTTTAATAATACTCTCAAGAATGCCTAATATGGATTAGATAAGGCTTCAATGCTATTAAATGATGATATGCGCAAGTTTGCGCATTAGAGGGACCTAAAGCGTCAACTTTTGAATCTACGCCTTTCGGTGACCATTTAAGTGAACGGGAGCATAGTAATATTTAAGTATATGCTTAATAATGATCAATATGGGCCATGGAAGGCTTGGATATCATTAAACGGCATTCCGCGCTACTTTGCGCAATTAAAGGACTAATTGCGTCAAACTGCAAAAGTATACCTATTCGTAGGGTATCGAACCTTCCAGAATATGATCCTAAGTTAAACATGCCCTAATTATCCTTTATATAGCTCAGATATAGGCTTATAGGTGTTTGGTGCGCAAAAATAAACTTTTAAGTCATGCAGGGACTAAAAGTGTCAAAAAGTGCACACGTTTGCATTTTCGCGCATATCTCACATTCTGAATATCTCCGGACACCCAAAAATTTATGTAAGCATTAAAATATTTTATTTTAGTGTTCGGCATGATAAAATTTCATTCGTCGCGTAATTTGGTTCGTTTTTCGCGTCCGCTCGTGTTTCGTCGTAATTAGACGAACAACGTGACCGTACGGCCAAACGAACCGACATCCGACATGTTTTCATGCATGTTTCGTGTCCCCTATGTTTAAACATCATGGTGGAGCCTTGAAATGAGGTTAACGAGCCTTAAACGTGCCAAAAAGGGCCTTATTTGCGCACAGGGACCAAATCTGCCATTACTGGAACTTAGTTGATGAACTGTGCAGCCCAGGCGGGCCGCGTAGAGCCCCCTTGGGTCTTACGCGGGGCGTGTGAACCTTCCAGATATGCAGAATGTGATTTACAGCCTTGTACAGCCTGTTCCAGCTTGATCCAGCACTTGCAAATGGTATTTTTCAATCCTTGGGCACCCATAGTATTAGAAAACAATGGGTAGGAAGTGTACGGTCCAGATTTGATCACGTTTAACGAGGAAGGATCCTAACGGTCCTCTAAATCCTATAAATACCCATTGATTTTTGGCTTTCATTTGCACCTTTCCTTCAAATCTGCTATGCTTTCTGAATTGTGAGGATCTTGAACTCTTTTGAAAACCTCCCTCAGTCCTTTGGACTCTTGTAAGTATCCTTTCGTGCTTAGTTTAATTGTTTAGCGATTAAAAACCGAAAAGTCAAGCGTTTGCAATAAACGCTTTGACTTTCAATCGGTTGAGCCATTTTCCGCAACAAACATGGCTACGTGATCGTAATTAGGTAGGTATTCAACCCTCAAAAGGGCACCTCCTTATTACCACGTTTACTTAGTTAAATTGTCGGGTCAAATAAAAGTCAAACGGGTTAGTTTTAAATAAAATTCATAACTATCTATATAAAAGCCATAAAATCAGTTTTCTCACTTTAATAACTTGGTAAATATTAGTTGAACATGCCTAAGCATGATTCAACCCGATAATTCTAAGTATAGGCTCGGTTCGGAACCGAAAGTCGCAAAAGTTGACTTTTGCTTTGACTTTCAGTTCTGACCCGATTTAGCTTAGTTTAGATAGGCCTTAGGATTCCTTTAGGACCAGGTTATAGGTTAGTGTAACCCTCTAAGGTTATACAACTTGGTTCCTTAGTTATCCGATCCATATGCATGTTTCCGTTAAATGCCTAAATGTTGACTATTATGCCCTTTTAACCTTAAAACGAAATTTTTGAAAATGTGAGAGGATAGAAACCTTTATTACTGATTTATAAACTTGTCCCTAAAATTTGACATCAGTTTGAGGTCTAGATTAGGAGTTATGCTCATTAGCGTAAATGAAAAGCTTTTTATTAATTAAAACGACATAATTAGCATATATCCTATCTAAACCCAATTTTTGATACCAAACTTTTTATCTACTGATATAAAATAATATTTTGGGATTTTTGAAGATTTTTATTTATTTTTAGGCTGAGCATAACATAGAGTTCTAGCTTTGAATCGGTAATTGTCGGTTTTGCCCTTTTGGCCTATAAAATGAGTTTTACGTAATATTTGATACCAAACCTTTTGCTACTGATTTTATATCATAAATAAAATGTTTTGAACTTTATAAACTGATCGAAAACTCAGAATTCCTATTTAAACCCGAAAATCGCTTAAAACCGACTTTTACGCGTTTTAAGCGCATAGTATGAGTTAAAACTATTTTTGGCATATGAAACTTAATACCTACTGATGTTTTAAGTAAATTTATATATTTTAATAGTAAAGAAAAGTTTTAAACTCAGATTCTCAAATTTTGACCTTTTAAGCTTATGTGAAATTACCAAAATGCCCCTACGGTGCATAGTTTGGTTATAAATAGTAAATTTCACTTATATGCTATACCCTACTGTTATAACTTATTAAAGTAAGTATTTTTACTGATTTTATCAGACCTGGAACTCAGAATAATATTTAATCTCTCTTATAACCTTTAAAATGACCAAAATACCCCTACGGGGCATAAATTGGTTTTAAATTCGTTTTGGACATAATGGAAGGTATCCTACTGATATCACAATATATTTAAGGCATATTAACTTAGGAAACTTGTATATGACTCTTATGGTTACCCGTTACGCACTTTTCGCGTTCTGAATTTTTTATGTAACTAGTTTGCACAAATTAGCCGAAACGGGTCAAACCTTATCATTGTTATCCCAAAATCCAGAATGTGTTTAGTTTACCCTTATTACACAAGTATACAAGCTTGTCGGGTCTAAACCACATTCTAAATCGGTCATCGATTAATCATGCGTTTTGAACCGTATATCCTCCTTTAAAACTAACCGGTCTAAGCATAGGCTTAATTAAGACCCGTTAGGAATCTAATAGGTTATTAAAAACCTTCATTCCAGATTTAGGAGTCCAGTAAAAGCTATATGTACTTGCTGATTTGATATACGGCTGGGATTGAATTTATATTTAGCTCAGGTAAATACTTTTAACTTATTTTCCCCATACGGGCTTGGGGTACGGTATATAAAATACCGCTTGGTCGGGCATTGAATTTTTAATTGTATGACGATTAATTTATTGAAATGTCCCGTTTAAATTGTTTTGTTTGCATAAAGCCTTTGGGGGTTAATGACCATGTCCCGGATATCCTTGGCATCATTTTACGAAATGGCCACGACCTAAGCACGGGATGTAGGCGTACACCCGACAGTGCATAAATAAATAATAGGGTATAACCGCCGGTTTCGGGAATAACCCGCCGCGGGACTATACCATGTGGTGTGTCTATTAATCTTTAACCCGGTGTCAATCCGGGCTACTGAACGCATAACGAACATGTAATTCTCTTACAAGTTTATATATAAATAATTATCCCAAGTTATAAAAAGTTTTGTGCCATGTGCATTCAAATCAATTTTTCTTAAACGTTTTTAAAATGAGTCAGTTAATTGTATTTACCAGTGTAAACTGACGTATTTTCCCAAAAAGGCTAAGTGCAGGTACTAATCGGAATAGGCTGGCTACTCCTAGCATCAATAAAGAGTCTCGCAAGCTTAGATGTTAAAATCTGTTGAACAATTATCTTTTAATTGATCCGCCTGTGGATCCTTTACATTCCGTTTGTAATACTTTATATCGGTTTGTAATATTATCATCTTTTGCTTCCGCTGTGCATTTAAATTGTGTTGTTTGACTATGATGATATCAACTACGTCACGATATTCCCCACCGGGCCCACCGGTAATACGTGGAAATATCGGGGTGTGACAATCACAGCTAATATTTCCTTGTAATTTACTATAAATGTTGTTATGGTTCTTTGTAATAGACACACAAAAATTTATGAAATACAAGTTTTTTTTGGTAATTCTCTCTGATTTGCAACATGGTATCAGAGCGGGTTTCTGATTCTTGAAACAATTGCTCATCTACAACCTATCCCAAAAATTCTCAAAAAAAAAAAAAAAAAAAAACCCAACTAAAACCAAAATAAAAAAAAATACCTGTTAGGCTGCTCCGCCCTGTCAAAGCTTCCTCGCATACACCGCCGTCACCACAACCGTTTTTCAGATTCTCCGATTTCTAATTCAACAACCAATTCGCAGATCTGAATAACCCGGCACCGCACACCACCGCACCAAAATCACAACCACCTAAGCTTGCCCAAACCACCACGCCCAAACCACCTGCAATCCATGGCTTTCTTTCCGTCTAAGAATCTAAATCGTGAGCCAACTGTTCGAGACACAAGCCGATGCACTTCGGGCTTGACCGCAGGGCAAACGTCTAAAAGCTTGTTGCCGCTCGTTAACCGCCGCCAGTCACGAATCGTTGTCTTGTTCTTCCGGGATTAGGCTTCAAACTTGAATCCTCTGTTGACTCGCGATTTGTTCAAAGAAGAAAAAAAAATTACATGTTCTGTGTTTTTTATGTGGGTGGAAGATAAAGCACCATTAAATCTTTTTTGATGGAATCCATAGCTCAAGAAATGAAAATATCATATACAGCAACATTTAACCCTTTCCTTAAAGAAAGTTTTAGAAATTGCAAAACAGCCCATAAATATGTTGGAAGGGCCAATATGGCTCAAACTTGGTATGAAAAACAAGATCAACAATGGGTATTCGATAGCGGGGCAACTGACACCATGACGTACGACTTATCAGACTTCAGCTCTTTTTCTAACCCAAGAAAAAACCACATCCAAACGGCGAATGCAGGGATAATGGATGTAAAAAGAGGGGGAACCGTTGGGATCTCACCAACTTTGAAACTATCTAATTGTCTTTATGTTCCCTCATTGTCACACAAGCTATTATTAATAAGCCATGTGACAAAAGAACTCAATTGTACGGTACTGATGCATCCCACTTTCTGCATTTTACAGGATATCAGGACGGGAGTGATCATTGGACGTGGCACTGAGCGCCAAGGATTGTATTACGTGGATGTGGTGACTCAACAAGGTACTGTGATGCTTTCTCATGGATCTTTAAGACGGGAAGCTTGGTTGTGGCATAGGCGTCTCGGACATCCGTCCACTGGGTATCTACACCTTTTATTCCCTAAACTTTTTCCTTCAAATAAACCAATAAATTGTGAAACTTGTGTGCTTGCTAAAAGCCATCGATCAACTTTCAAACCAAACAACACAAAAGTGGATTCACCTTTCTTATTAATTCACTCGGATGTATGGGGTCCGGCTCCTATTATTGGAGGACAAAACTTTAGGTATTTTCTACTCTTTGTGGATGATTGTACCCGTATGACTTGGATCTATTTTTTGAGGCATAAATCTGAAGTGTTCGAAAAGTTCACTTGGTTTTATGCCATGATCCAAACACAATTCAAAAAATCCATCCAAGTTTTACGATCAGACAATGGGGGTGAATTTGTGAATAATTCCATGAAACAGTTTTTTCAAGAAAAAGGAATGATTCATCAAACTTCATGTGCACATACTCCCGAACAAAATGGTGTTGTTGAAAGAAAAAACCGTATCCTCTTAGAAATAACCCGAGCTCTCTTAATTGAATCCCAAGTTCCTAAATCATTCTGGCATGAGGTTGTTGCCACAGCTACGTACCTCATTAATCGCCTTCCAACCTATGCTCTTAAACTCAAAACTCCTCTTCAAACCCTGTCAAAGTTTACCAATATCCCTCCAACTCTCACCCTAAAACCGCGTGTCTTTGGTTGTTCCGCATTTGTTCATATACCCAAAACTGAACGCAACAAACTTGGACCTTGTGCCGAAAAATGTGTCTTCCTAGGGTATGGAGTTAATAAAAAAGGGTATCGATGTTACAACCCAAATAGACGTCATATGTTTACCACCATGAATTGTGACTTTCTTAAAACCCAATATTTTTATACCAAACACAGTGGTTAGGGGGAGAGAGATTATGACACACTGAGTTGGTTAAAATGGATGCCATCATCTGAAGAAATTAATCACAGTACCCAAGACGTGTCACTCCAACCACCCAGACAATCTGAGGACCCCAATATCAGTGCTACCCAAGATGCTCCTCCCAACCTGACGTCTGAGGTAGATGATACTCAACCTTCTCATTCTTTTGACTTTCCTGATCATATCGAGTCTGTTGAAAATACTATTACTTCTAATAATGAGACCACAATCGAGCAAATTGAGCCTTTGCAGGAACAATCAATACAAGAAGAAACACCAGAAAGATATGTTCTTCCACCAAGATCGAACAGAGGGGTTCCTCCAAAAAGATACTCACCAGAAAAAGAGACTCGAGGTTCCAAGTATCCGATGGCAAACATCGCCAAAGGAAACTTATCAAAAGAAGCTAAGGCATTTATATCTTCATTATATTCTGAAGAACCTCCAACCACTATCGAGCAGGCTTTAAAATCAGAGAATTGGAAAGAAGCAATGAAAACAGAGATGGATGCATTGAAGAAAAATGATACATGGGAAAAGTGTGTTCTTCCATCAGGTAAAAGACCAGTAGGATGTCGCTGGGTCTTTACTGTTAAGCATAATCCAGACTGTAACACCCTATTTTCGGTTTTGCGATTTTACATGTAAAATACCACAATCTGATGTGTGGCTAGCACTACACATACTATAAAAATACGGGTTTATTAAAACTTTTACAAATCATAAGTTATTCTACATCACGTGGTTGAATTCGTTGTTTAAAATTTACAACGTGGCAAAGTGCGGAAGCATGTATCTATATCGTGTTCGGTTCTTCGTTGAACTTGATCGTCTTCCGGCATCCCAAAGTGTACCTACATTTCATAAACATGAAATGCTTTAGTCTTACGGGGTTTAAATCATGTCCAAACGAGTCCGGGAAATAATTGATTTTCAAAAGAAAAACAAGAACTTGAAAATGATCTCCACCGTAACTTACGGTGGCACCGTAAGTTACGGTGGCCCCTGTGTTCATATTCTTCTACCGTACAATAGTAGGTTACCACCGTAACCATATCAGCTCCACCGTAAATTACGGTGGCACCGTAATTTACGGTGGACCCTGCATCCAGCTTTTCCATTTTGCCGCAAATTGACACGAGATCTTTCGTATCTTTCAAACCGCTTATCCGTTTGACCTACCGTTTCTTCCTACATGTTTGAAATTTGATTCTCCATCATATGGAGTTAAAATCCGACATCCGGCTTGATAAAATTTAAGACTTTTAAGTCTTCGGCTTATTACTCTTTTACCAAAATTTGACCCGTTTGTGATTTTATCAAACATACAAGTTTGTTTGACCCTTATTTCTCACAAACCTATTAAATTCAATGATGTCTAACATATTAGGTTCCGATTATAGAATTATATACCTTCTTTAGCCCATTTTCACCCATATGCTTATTTTGACCCGTTTGAGGTATTTAAGCATATTATAAGCACCAATTGCTTTCATTCATTTCCAAATACATATGTCCACATTTCTTATCAAAGGATCTTCCACCACAACTATATTTGTGGTGGATTCAATGTGGTGATTTATATATACCAAAATTTACCCTTCAAATCGTTATTTTACGGCAAAGACTCGATTAGAGCCATTTGACTAACGTGTTACATCCTTCAACTTCTATACTACTCCTAAGTAATTATCTAATTGTAAAACTCGTTACCAAACAACCTTTAAGGATCGTTTGTTCCATTTAGCCTACAAGGGCGTTTTGGTCGATTTTAGTCCTTTTATGACTAAGGACTCTCTCTCAAATTATTCGACCAAAATAGCACTTTTAACTACAACATAATTACACGTACCTGGCCCGGATCAACAAGTAGACCCGATTTATACCTTGTTTTCATTATCACACCATCAATGGTGACGCAATTATCCGATTTGCTAATCGGTCCTGTTAACATAAGACTTGACAACCACATTAGTCGATACTGTCAAATGGTGTTATCACCACCATTCAACCCGTTTGGACTATATGCCCAACATTATTTATTTAATCAAAAACATCGTTTTTGATTTCCAATTCATACATCCATCCCATCCCGGATTTTATAACCATACCCTTTTTCTTTTACACTCTTTTCTTACAATTTCAACCCATTTCGGCTTACACCATGGGTATCCTTTTATCCTTGATTTACATTAGTCGACACTTGACAAATTTCCATATTTCCAATATTATCATTATCACGTTTACAACGTATCGAATAAACGAGTATTCTACATAAGTGTGTAAATTACACTTACCTCGCATCCACGCCACGCTTTTCTTTCCGTACTTGCTCCGTTTGACCCGCTCCCTCTTCCAAGCTTTCACCTAGCTTGTTACGCGTCAAACTATTGTCAAACATTTACAAGGCGGTTAAATTAGTCATTAACAATCACGACTATTCCACCTCACTTATTTTCTATGCCGAAGCTACTATTCGGCTTCATGATTAGTTAACTTAACTTATCTAAAGTTAACTACTTTCAATCACATGTTTACTATATTAAGTCTAAATCAACATAGTATTTAGAACTCTCATCACTTCATATCACGCGTAATTGCCATATCATTCAAATATGCGTTTTCACTCTAAAATTCAATACTTTAGTTCTCATTTAGGCATTTTAACAAACACCTAATGTGCATAATTTCACATATTTACTAACTAGTTCATAACTAATTATTTTCACCAAGATTTACATCAAAATCAAACCTCTATGTCTAGTGTTCATGAACTACATCAAGAACTTATTTCATAACAATCAATATTCATCAAATTAACACTCTAATCCAAGTGTTCTTCATATTGTCAATAAACCCATTTAACACACATATAGGTAATCACCAAATCATTCAAGTCATAGCATCATATGCATGATTTTCACTTAGGGTTTCGTTCCTAAGCAAGTATACATCACTAATCTAGCCATAGCTTCTCTAATTCATGCCTAATTCGCGATTAGGATGATTATCAAATTTTTACAACTTCACGAATGTTAGAAATTCAACATACCTCACGATCCCCTTGACTTGGTGATCGTTTCTACGCGTTCATGCATTGATTTGGATCTTGATTCGAGCTCCAATTTGGTGAATTTGTTGATTCTAGGGTTTGAGCTCTCTAGGAGCTTCTCCTGGCCATTCTCACGCACGCACACACACTCTTGTGTGTGTGTGTTGTGTTTTATTTTTAAGTTTATAATTCCTTTTTCAAGTTACCCGGCTTTGGTCCCTCGTGTTTGGTTAGTTATTAATTAGGTCACAACCTAATTATTTTCAATAATATTCCCACTTATTAACTAGGTTTAATATTCCTAGTTAACTTAGCGGGTTCGGGAATATTTATGACTAAGTTTATTTTAGGTCCCGTTAACTCGGGCCTTTTATCCATTTTATTACCTTAAAAGCTTTTATTCACTTTTTATTTAATATTAGGATTAATTATTTAAATCCTAATATTTACCAGGTAAATTTTACCACTAACGGTACTTTACCCGTCTTTTAGTGCTAATGTGGTTTGATCACCAAACCCATTTTCGGGGTGTTACAAGTCTACCCCCCTTAAAGAGGTTTCGTCCTCGAAACCTTGCTTACATAGTTCATTGAGTTCTAAACTCAATGCGTTTGACTTGAGTAATCTCTTAAGCATTACTCATACTTTAACCAATTGTTAGTATTACCAGAAAAATTATGGTAATGTCTTTTTGGTTACAGAACCTCTACGTACCTCATACGACATAATGTAACTTGAAATAACGTAATTCCATTATTTTTACTAGTTTAGTTAACTTAGCGATTTCCATCGCTTTTATATATTATCGAACTCTTGGTGAATCCGTTACCTTGACCCGTTTAAAGGTCTTTAGTGAAATATTTCACTTTTAGCAATAATTTCTTTTGTTTTCAGATTTATTTATTCGGTTCAGTTATACCGAATCCACCGCTTACAAGCAAACCAATTTTTATTGATTTGAATTACTGGCCTTAACCGGTCTTACTAACTAGACTTATTAGTCCCGTTACTTTTCACCGCTCGCTTGGTTATAATGTGGTTTTACTTCACATTATATTTCCTAACCATGATCGTGTCACATCGTGTTTAGTTTGTATCAACCTTTCATTTTCGAAAATATCACTTTTCGAATATATCGTCTTGCGCCTACCAGTGTCAAGACTTGAACCTTTCATGCTTACTATTCAAATTCCTATCAGAATTTATATTGGTATCAACGTTATTTCTTACTAAAATCGAAGTTTTAGTTTTAGGATGCTTTCTTTAACTTTTGTCAATTATCCATACCATGATATTGACAGTCCATAATTTATTCTTTTAAAATCTTAGTTTTATACGGGGAATCGTAACAAGTTCCCTTACCTCACACTATTGACCCGTAGGTCCCTTCACTTAACCTCGTAGGCTATTTCCTTAGGCTTTCACCTCTTTGAGGCGAGGCCCTTATGATCCTTTTGCTTCAATTCATGACCCGTGGGTCATTTTGGCCCCGAAGACCTTTTGCTCTAATTAATATCCCGTAGGTTATGATGATCCCGTAGATCATCTTTTATTCGAGTCTTCATTCAAATGTGTATACATTTATATACGCATATGGCGTTAAGGCACCCCTTCTTATGTTTTAGATTTATTCACCTTTACTTTTTGGATTTCTTTTGACCTTGACCGTAGTCTAAGGCTACATTGTTTTCTCTTGAATTATCTTTCCGACTTCTTGACTTCTCATATCGTTTATGCGTCGGTTCATCTTATGCTCACCATTCTCCAGTTTACATATATCCGTACTCGATTATGTCCCATTACCGGGCTCATTATTCTTTTGCTTTTAACGGTACCATTATCTCGCTTGTATTTACTCATGCCGTCCGACATGATATTGTAATCGACCCGTTCAACTTTAAAATAGTTGAACATAATTTATTCACAATTTTTATTTACATTATTTTGTCATCTTTTAGTCATGACCCAATACCCGAGTCCTTTAACTTTCCATCCGAGTTCCCGTTTCTCGGTCTGTGTATGTGTTCAATTCTTACCCATCAATCGGGTGTTTTACCGAAGTCGTTATTATTGCAACCCTCCCGGTATGCATTAAGACCTCGCTTCATTTCTATATTCCGACCTTGTCCTCGAGTTTGACGTTTTACAAAAACGACTCGTTTAGGGACATATTCGCATTTTCCGGGTTCGAGTGTAAGTACACTCCCTCCCAATGCATATCTTGATCATTCCACATGTTTATATTCTTTGGGTTCGAGTGTAAGTACACCCCTCCCAATGCGTACCTTAATTATTTTATATGTTTCCCTGCCCCTTCTTTCGGGCTCATTATACTAATGTAATACGCTTCCGTCACTCGGCTGTGCGTCTACATTATTATCAATTATTTTGCTCATTTGATTCTTTTGGGTACTCTTTAAGCTAGTCCCATTCACCCCGCCCTTACTACATCGGATGTAAATGTGTCCGCTATAAGAAACTCGTGGTATCATATGCCACTACTTACTTGGCCAGAGTAAGCGATTAACACATGACATACACGACCTTTTTATAGTTTTCACATCACGCCCTATGTGAGTAACGTCTCTATTGAGTTTCCTTGGAAATAATATCCTGGATATGTATTTCTATTCAGATTTTCCAAGTTTCTAATTTATCTATGCAACAATCATTCTCTACTTGTTTATTGCATATTGCTATTTGTGTGATTATATTTAAAAGCGTGCACCTGGTAACGCTTGCCCCGACGGGCGTTCCTTGCCATTAACCTTGTTCGCGGTCGTTACGCGATTTAGTCCTTGGTGAGCAAGCTCCTCTTGTCATACTTCGGACCGTTCCATCATCATATCCACAATTCGTTCAACTCTCGCCATCTTCAGATGCGAGTGTCCTTCAATTAAAATATTCACAAGAGTTAGTAATGTCAACTTCAATAATCGCCCGTATTATAATACAAGGCTTTTTCTACTGTACGCGTCAACGCGCGTATTTTCGTCAACTACATTAATCATTTTAATTGGGGTAACGTGTATCACACGATAGCCCTACGTGTTGTTTACAACACTTTAGAATCTAAACTATTAACATACATGTACTTACCGGATTTGCGATCAAGCCTCGAACCAAACACCCATCTTTATTAAGAGCATAAGGTTTAAGTCCAAGCATAGTTTTTCCCACCATACTTGAATCTCTTAAACCAGCGCTCTGATACCAACTTGTAACACCCTATTTTCGGTTTAGCGATTTTACATGTAAAATACCACAATCTGATGTGTGGCTAGGACTACACATACTATAAAAATACAGGTTTATTAAAACTTTTACAAATCATAAGTTATTCTACATCACGTGGTTGAATTCGTTGTTTAAAATTTACAACGTGGCAAAGTGCGGAAGCATGTATCTATATCGTGTTCGGTTCTTTGTTGAACTTGATCGTCTTCCGGCATCCCAAAGTGTACCTACATTTCATAAACATGAAATGCTTTAGTCTTACGGGGTTTAAATCATGTCCAAACGAGTCCGGGAAATAATTGATTTTCAAAAGAAAAACAAGAACTTGAAAATGATCTCCACCGTAACTTACGGTGGCACCGTAAGTTACGGTGGCCCCTGTGTTCATATTCTTCTACCGTACAACAGTAGGTTACCACCGTAACCATATCAGCTCCACCGTAAATTACGGTGGCACCGTAATTTACGGTGGACCCTGCATCCAGCTTTTCCATTTTGCCGCAAATTGACACGAGATCTTTCGTATCTTTCAAACCGCTTATCCGTTTGACCTACCGTTTCTTCCTACATGTTTGAAATTTGATTCTCCATCATATGGAGTTAAAATCCGACATCCGGCTTGATAAAATTTAAGACTTTTAAGTCTTCGGCTTATTACTCTTTTACCAAAATTTGACCCGTTTGTGATTTTATCAAACATACAAGTTTGTTTGACCCTTATTTCTCACAAACCTATTAAATTCAATGATGTCTAACATATTAGGTTCCGATTATAGAATTATATACCTTCTTTAGCCCATTTTCACCCATATGCTTATTTTGACCCGTTTGAGGTATTTAAGCATATTATAAGCACCAATTGCTTTCATTCATTTCCAAATACATATGTCCACATTTCTTATCAAAGGATCTTCCACCACAACTATATTTGTGGTGGATTCAATGTGGTGATTTATATATACCAAAATTTACCCTTCAAATCGTTATTTTACGGCAAAGACTCGATTAGAGCCATTTGACTAACGTGTTACATCCTTCAACTTCTATACTACTCCTAAGTAATTATCTAATTGTAAAACTCGTTACCAAACAACCTTTAAGGATCGTTTGTTCCATTTAGCCTACAAGGGCGTTTTGGTCGATTTTAGTCCTTTTATGACTAAGGACTCTCTCTCAAATTATTCGACCAAAATAGCACTTTTAACTACAACATAATTACACGTACCTGGCCCGGATCAACAAGTAGACCCGATTTATACCTTGTTTTCATTATCACACCATCAATGGTGACGCAATTATCCGATTTGCTAATCGGTCCTGTTAACATAAGACTTGACAACCACATTAGTCGATACTGTCAAATGGTGTTATCACCACCATTCAACCCGTTTGGACTATATGCCCAACATTATTTATTTAATCAAAAACATCGTTTTTGATTTCCAATTCATACATCCATCCCATCCCGGATTTTATAACCATACCCTTTTTCTTTTACACTCTTTTCTTACAATTTCAACCCATTTCGGCTTACACCATGGGTATCCTTTTATCCTTGATTTACATTAGTCGACACTTGACAAATTTCCATATTTCCAATATTATCATTATCACGTTTACAACGTATCGAATAAACGAGTATTCTACATAAGTGTGTAAATTACACTTACCTCGCATCCACGCCACGCTTTTCTTTCCGTACTTGCTCCGTTTGACCCGCTCCCTCTTCCAAGCTTTCACCTAGCTTGTTACGCGTCAAACTATTGTCAAACATTTACAAGGCGGTTAAATTAGTCATTAACAATCACGACTATTCCACCTCACTTATTTTCTATGCCGAAGCTACTATTCGGCTTCATGATTAGTTAACTTAACTTATCTAAAGTTAACTACTTTCAATCACATGTTTACTATATTAAGTCTAAATCAACATAGTATTTAGAACTCTCATCACTTCATATCACGCGTAATTGCCATATCATTCAAATATGCGTTTTCACTCTAAAATTCAATACTTTAGTTCTCATTTAGGCATTGTAACAAACACCTAATGTGCATAATTTCACATATTTACTAACTAGTTCATAACTAATTATTTTCACCAAGATTTACATCAAAATCAAACCTCTATGTCTAGTGTTCATGAACTACATCAAGAACTTATTTCATAACAATCAATATTCATCAAATTAACACTCTAATCCGAGTGTTCTTCATATTGTCAATAAACCCATTTAACACACATATAGGTAATCACCAAATCATTCAAGTCATAGCATCATATGCATGATTTTCACTTAGGGTTTCGTTCCTAAGCAAGTATACATCACTAATTTAGCCATAACTTCTCTAATTCATGCCTAATTCGCGATTAGGATGATTATCAAATTTTTACAACTTCACGAATGTTAGAAATTCAACATACCTCACGATCCCCTTGACTTGGTGATCGTTTCTACTCGTTCATGCATTGATTTGGATCTTGATTCGAGCTCCAATTTGGTGAATTTGTTGATTCTAGGGTTTGAGCTCTCTAGGAGCTTCTCCTGGCCATTCTCACGCACGCACACACACTCTTGTGTGTGTGTTGTGTTTTATTTTTAAGTTTATAATTCCTTTTTCAAGTTACCCGGCTTTGGTCCCTCATGTTTGGTTAGTTATTAATTAGGTCACAACCTAATTATTTTCAATAATATTCCCACTTATTAACTAGGTTTAATATTCCTAGTTAACTTAGCGGGTTCGGGAATATTTATGACTAAGTTTATTTTAGGTCCCGTTAACTCGGGCCTTTTATCCATTTTATTACCTTAAAAGCTTTTATTCACTTTTTATTTAATATTAGGATTAATTATTTAAATCCTAATATTTACCGGGTAAATTTTACCACTAACGGTACTTTACCCGTCTTTTAGTGCTAATGTGGTTTGATCACCAAACCCATTTTCGGGGTGTTACACTATTGAAAGATATAAGGCCCGGTTAGTAGCTAAAGGCTACACTCAGACCTATGGTATTGATTACTCTGAGACTTTCTCTCCAGTTGCCAAGATCGACACAATTAGAGTGCTTTTCTCAATAGCTGCAAATAAAGGATGGCCACTTCATCAGTTTGATGTTAAAAATGCATTCCTTCATGGAGAGCTAAAGGAAGAGGTTTACATGTAAGCTCCACCTGGGTTCACAGAAAACTTTAAAATTGGAGAAGTTTGCCGTCTAAAAAAATCTCTGTATGGATTAAAACAATCCCCTTGTGCATGGTTCGGGAGGTTCACCCTAGCCATGAAAAGATATGGCTTCAAACAAAGTAACTCAGATCATACATTGTTCCTTAAACGGAAAGACGAACTTATAACCTGCTTAATTATCTATGTTGATGATATGATAGTTACTGGAAATGATGAAGAGGAAATGAAAAGGCTGAAAGAAAATTTATTCACAGAATTCGAGATGAAGGACTTGGGTAGACTTAAGTACTTTCTCGGCATTGAGGTACTAAGGTCGAAACAAGGAATTTTTATTTGCCAGAAAAAATATGTTCTAGACTTATTAGCTGAAACAGGGATGATTGACTGCAAACCCGCAGATACTCCAATGATGATGAATCAAAAACCTTATATGGAAGAAGGAGCAAAGTTGGCCAACAGAGAAATATATCAACGGATTGTGGGAAAGCTAATATATCTCTCCCACACCCGCCCAGATATAGCCTATGTTGTAGGGGTGGTCAGTCAGTTTATGCATCAACCCCAGATTTCTCATATGGAGGCAGTCTGGAGAATTATCAGATATCTCAAAGGAACACCTGGTTATGGGGTTCTGTTCAAATCAAATGGGCATCTAACAATACAAGCATATACTGATGCAGACTGGGCAGGAGATAAGGGGAACCGAAGGTCAACATCAGGTTACTTCACGTTAGTCGGAGGAAATTTGGTTACATGGAGAAGTAAGAAACAAAAGGTTGTTGCTCTTTCAAGTGCAGAGGCAGAGTTCAGAGGGATAGCCTGGGGCTTGGCAGAAGTTTTATGGATACAAAAACTCTTAACCGAAATTGGTTTTCCTCCAACAGACTCTAGCAGGATTATGTGTGACAACAAAGCAGCAATTCAGATCTCAGAGAATCCAGTGCAACAAGATCGAACAAAGCATGTAGAAGTAGACAGACACTTCATTAAGGAAAAATTGGAGGCTAAGATCATTGAGCTTCCATTTGTCCGATCAGAAGACCAACTAGCAGACATACTAACAAAAGCTGTGAATGGAAAAATCTTCAACGAGTGTTTGGTCAAGTTGAACATTGGAGACCCCACTATTCAACTTGAGGGGGGTGTTGAAAAGAATAAACATTGTGGGGTCAGTCAACTCCACCTTCCACAAATTAAGGCTCAATCAACTCCATCATCCGTGAATTAAAGGTCAATCACACCTAATATTTCCTTGTAATTTACTATAAATGTTGTTCTGGTTCTTTGTAATAGACACACAAAAATTTATGAAATACAAGTTTTTTCGGTAATTCTCTCTGATTTGCAACAGAAACTCTTACGGGTCAAGACCCGGTCGGCAGCGTTGACTTATCGAACCGGACATAATATCTAACAAGATTTACACCTTCTAAACTTTTTACATAACTAGACTATACATCGGAAGACTATATAAACTTTTAAAAGCTACTTTACTATTTGGTCTGAGTTTGTTGTTAGAACGCTATAGTTCTTTCTTTAGGATATCCATTATTATGCCTTTCCATTTATGCTCCGCTTGTGGTATGCGCATATAATGTATATATGTGTGGGCGTTCGGAGGACAAAAGTGAAAGTGTACTAATTTTAATGTTATTTTACTAATTTCGTGAAGATAACGTTAAAAGAGGGGAATGATTAATCATGCACCATGTGGTGGCTTTGATAGCTGAAAGACAAGGGGGTGCATGCACTAATCGGCTTTTGTCTCAATTGTTGAGTGTTATCTGAGCTTATGTCAAAGGCTTGATGCAAAACTACTAGCGAGTCTGTGGTCTCACTGGAAACAGTCTCTCTATTCTTACAGGATAGAGGTAAGGTTGTCTATATTTTACAATCCTGTTACTCTACCTTACATTTGCTATTAGTATGATGATGATGCCTTCCCATTGTTTATTGGGATCACTTGAGTTTCTGAAAACACATGCCAAAACGGTCTATCTATGTTGATGAGTTTATGTTAAAAAATCGTTTTTAACAGGGATATTTAAAACAAATGACACAACATAACAAACTCATTTATCTACCAACCAAAGTGACCTACTCAATGCCGACAGGCGAGCCACATTCAGACCACAACCCGGAGCTACATTTAGACTACAACTCCATGTCCCCATCTCAATGACATTCATCAATATAAAAAATATTTAACATAAACACATTACTTAAAACTCGTGTAGCACTCACGTAACATTTAAAAATCTCCCATTGTATATGTTACAATCCAAAACGCTTAAAAACGAACATAAACATACAATCTTACATTCCTATAAACTAGCTCAACAAACTCGTGCCTCGCCTGAAACCATGCGCTAGTCCACAGTCCACACTAGTCGCCTCAGACGTTTCGTTCATGACTCGTTGCCCAACCACCTACCATTGTCTCACAATCGATTTATTGTTGAACTCTTGGCTAATCTTGTTTGTTGTCGTTGGGGATCATGGCAAACGGTTGTTCCACCCGTGGGGGGGGTGCCGACTTATGGTTTCAATCGCAACGCAAGGGAGGGGATGGGTTGGTTTATACAGAAGTCGATTCTATCTATCCATTGTTAATCTCAACCAACTTTTATCGCTTAATCTTCTCTCTTGCCAAATATTAGATCTTTACTTCAAATGTCCGAACTTTAAACCGGTTAAAGTTCTATCCACTTCTTTCTTTTTTAGGATTCGAGTCCACTCGAAATCTCTAAAAACTTTTGATTCTAAATTGTTTTTGCGTTATTTCTAAGACCATCTCTTAAATGACAAGTAGTTATTAGTTTTAGGTAAAGTGAAAATCATAGGAGTAAAAGTAAGCAAAAACATAATACCTAGTGATGACGGGGGTAGCCCAAGACTAAATAAAATGACTAAATATGTAAACGCTCAAAGGGTTAAACGGTTCAATGGTTGAAAAGCTGGGGAAAAGCAATGCGGAAACAGTGGCCAGTCACATCCGGAGATTGCTTCACCAACCCACAGCCGCAAAAGCAAAGAAGGTCTGCAGAACACACGCTATTATCCAGGGGTCAAAAGGCTTTAACCCCCAAAAGGGTAAGCCCCTCGCTGCAAGTAAGGACACTAGTCAAATGAATGCCACTTTGGGAGATGTCTTCTCCTATATAATCGACACTTCATTAACTGAGTTGGGACATTCTTGGCCAGGCCTGTTTCCTTAAACTCTGGTCATTCACATCGAGTATTTGCTTTATGCAAGTCACTCACTTTCACATCCAACACACACATTCAGTTTGCTCCCACATCCAGATCTGAGTATATCTCAGAGAAGGATCTTCAGCAAACAACAACAATAAACTAGTGAACCTCCTTCCACGTCTTGCAAACGTGGGGGGACCCCACGACCTGCGTTAGGCAAAACTGAACCCTTCAACCCTTTTGCCTAACCAGCCCAGCTATCACCCTTGGTCTCTTATTTGTTGCATCAACAAGTTGGCGCCCAGCGTGGGGCTACGCCGCTATTTCTCCTCAACAAAACCTAGTAGTGTAGCTCTCCTCACTTAAAATCATCATGTCTGAAAGTGGATCCCCGGGTGAAGTAAATCAGATTCCAAATACCTCTACCCCGGGTAGTAGCCAAGCTCATGTGGCTATACCAACTTCTTTCTCAACTCCGGGGAGCACACCCGAGTTCCTCACTTTCAACACACCAACTCCGTCCAGATCCGGAGTTCCTTCCCCCAATGTCGGTGTCTCTGACACCCCGGCACGTGTTGAACTTACCCCCGAGGGGGTTGCCAACAATTTCCTTGAGTTGAGGTCCCTTCTCAACCAACATGTGAGTAAAGAAAGAGAAAAAGGAGTGAGGATTCGTTTAGACTATGATGAGCCCGAACCAACGTTGTCTCCTGGACCACCTCCCCCTCCTTTTACAACAAGAAATGAGGCTGGTCCCAGTAATCCTTCAAACCCTCACCCTTATCTATCCACCATGACAAATCCTACGGTGCACCCTATCTTCTCTTCCCAACCGATTACTAGTAGTGCTCCTTTGGGACATGAGCTAACCCTTGACCAGCTCCTACAGTCCCCAGTAACAAGCTATCCAGCATCTACAACAACCACGTGGGAACAAGCTCTGTCCGTGCTCCCTTTGGCACGAAGTGCTGTTATGAGCACTCCCCTTGGAATAAACTGCTCAGTTGCCCCAGGAAGCCTTCAAGGCTTCAACCTCATGCCCAATATGATGGCCCAGATGATGGCCAACTTCCCGTGGCAACACTTTATTAATCAGGTGCTAGCTACTCAGGGAAATAACGGCAATGGCAATAATGTGGATGCAAGGGCTGAAGAAGACTTGGCTAAACCATACAAGCCAAGTAACCTCTCATGCTTTTCAAGACAGATAGCCGATTATGATTTCCAGTCAAAGATTAAGATGCCATCCCACATCAGGACGTATGATGGGACTGAAGATCCTGAGGACCATCTTCAGATCTTCACCGGTGCGGCAAGGATAGAGAAATGGTCAAACGCTGAATGTTGCTTAATGTTCATGCAAACTCTTGTTGGATCCGCCAGAATCTGGTTCAACGACTTACCTGCTCAAAGCGTTCGAAGCTTTGACGACCCTAGCAAGGGTTTCCTGGCCAATTTCTCCCAACAAAGGCGATATGTCAAAGACGCAACAGTGATCTTTCAGATAAAACAACGTGATGATGAAAGCCTTCGTGCTTTCATTGAACGATACAAGAAGGAAGGTCTGACTTATGTAGGGGCCGACGAGAAAATGAGAGTGGCTGGTTTCATGAATGCCATCACCTCTAAGTATCTCACAAGAGATTTCAACAAATCCCTACCCAAAACCTTGGAAGAAGCCCTCGAAAGGGCTGAAGCCCACATCCGGGGAGAGGAGGCGGTAGACATTAAAGAACAAAGGAAAAGAGGATCTGGCTGGCGAAGTAATAGTCCAGCTAGAAAAAGGGGGAACTTCAACTCCTATGACAGGCGGTCAAAGGGTTCAGACCCTCGAAGGTCTGAAGGCCGGAACCCTTCAAGCAAGGAAAAAGGCATAAGTTTCACACCCCTCACAAAAACCCCTCAAGAAATCCTTGCAACAGATGAAGTTAAACAAAACTTTAGGCCTCCTAGGCCTCTCCCCAAAAGCAGAAAAAATGAGAACTCCACACAATACTGTGAGTTTCATGAAGAAAAAGGTCACCACACCAATGATTGCTTCCAACTCAAGAAAAGAATTGAAGAAGCTGTTAAGTCCGGAGAACTCGCTCATTTGGTAAAGGGAGTCCGGGACAAAATGGCTGAAGGGAAAGGCAAGGAAGTCAATATGGTGGATATTGATGGAAAGGTTCCTCATAAAAGACAACGGTTGGAAGCTTGGGAGCTTCAGTGTGTCTGTTTCCCCCAACGGAAAAAGACCCTCTCTCTAGCCCTCTTGTGGTAGAAGCTACCGTGGGGACGTTGCAAACATGTAGGGCATACATAGACACTGGGGCAGCTACTGAAATCATGTTCGAGAAATTCTTCAACCATTTGAGTAATGAAGAACGTTCAAGGCTTCAACCCTTTGGAACCTCCATAAAAGGTATCGCCGATATACCCCTCAAGCCTTTAGGGCAACTAACACTTAATGTTCGTTTCAGCGAAGGTTTGAAGGAAAGAACCCAACCGCTCACCTTTGTAGTTATCAACATCCCCTCAAGCTATGACGTGATCATTGGAAGACCGGGGCAGTGTGCATTCTACATGGCCGTGTCTGTTGGCCATGGCACAGTCAAATTTCCTACCGAGAGGGGCATAGCAACCCTTCAACCTTCTCAAGAAGCTTACATGGTTGAGGGTGAAAGCTCAAATAGCGAAGAAGACAGGCAAAAGTTGGTCATAAATCCCAAGTACCCTGAACAGAGAGTAAGGGTCAACCCAAACCTTTCTCCAGAGACCCTCTCGTATCTCGAAAAACTGCTAACACATTACAGCGATGTTTTCGCTTGGTGTCCAGAAGATATGACAGGGATCCCCCGGGACATTGCCGAACACGAGTTAAGAATACCACCGGATGTCAAGCCTGCGGTCCAAAAGAAAAGAAGCCTGGCACCCGAGAGGAGTCTGGCAGCCTACCGAGAAGTTGAAAAGCTTGTATTAGCCGGCATTCTCCGAGAAGTCAAGTACCAATCATGGGTTGCAAACCCGGTTATGGTCAAAAAAACCCGACAACTCTTGGAGGATGTGCATAGATTTCAAGGATCTTAACAAGGCTTATCCTAAGGACTGCTATCCACTACCGGAAATTGATCTCAAAGTTGACTCCCTCACCGGTTACTCGTTTAAATGCTTTCTTGATGCATACAAAGGTTATCACCAAATCCTCATGAAGGAAGAGGACGAGGAAAAAACAGCCTTTCACACGGACAAATGGATCTTTTGTTATCAAAAGATGCCTTTTGGCCTCAAAAATGCCGGAGCAACCTACCAACGGCTCGTTGACAAAGCCTTCGAAAACCAAATTGGCAAAAACATGGAGGCATATGTCGACGACTTGGTGATTAAAATCAAGACGGAATATCAAATGCTCGACGATATTCAAGAAACTTTCAAGAACCTCAGAAAGGTTAACATGAAACTCAATCCGGAAAAATGCTCATTCGGATTCGAGGAAGGAAAATTCTTGGGTCACATTGTTGGAAAACAAAGCATCAAAGCCAACCCAAACAAAGTGAAAGCCGTCCTCGAAACCAAGCCACCAAAGACCAAGAAGGAGGTTGAAAGCTTAAACGGGAAGCTTGCAGCCTTGAAGCGTTTTACCTCAAAGTTGGCCGAAAGATCTCTGCCCTTCTACAAAACGCTCAAGAACTGCTCAGATAAGAAGGATTTCAAATGGACTGAAGAAGCTGAAGAAGCTTTCAACCAGATGAAGCAACATCTAGCTTCCCTACCAGATATTGCGGCACCAAAAACTGGGGAGTTAATATCGGTGTACCTCTCAATTGCTGACGAGGCCATCAGTGCAGTCCTCACCATTGAGCGAGACAAGGCCCAGGTACCCGTTTATTTTTTCAGCAAGACTTTAAAATTAGCTGAAACGAAATATCCTCCCCTTGAAAAACTTGCCCTAGCCCTAGTTCAGACAGCTAGAAGGCTTCGAAGATATTTCCAAGCACACCCCATACAAGTGGTCACCGACCAACCTATTAAGAGTGTGCTTGAAAAACCTGAAAACTCGGGGCGATTAGCCAAATGGGCCATAGAACTGGGTGAACACAACATCACCTATGTCCCAAGAAAAGCTATCAAGGCCCAAGTCTTGGCTGATTTCATTGTGGAAGTCCCAAACCAAACGACCGCTGAAGTAAACGCTACCACCACTGAACCTTCCAACCCTGAAGCCTGGAAGCTTTTTACCGACGGGGCTTCAAGCGTTGAAGGGTCAGGGGCTGGGCTAATTTTGATCAACCCAGAAGGGTTGGAATTCACATATGCTCTGCGTTTTGATTTTAAGACCACCAATAACGAGGCTGAATACGAAGCACAAATAGCCGGCCTAAGGCTGGCTAAAGAAATGAAGGTTGAAAAGCTTGAAGTGTTCACAGATTCGTTGCTGGTCTCAAGCCAAGTGAATGATAGCTACATAGCTAAAGAAGCCAACATGAAAAAATACAGAGAAAAATCTAAGGAACTGATGAGTACCTTCCAAGCATGTAACATCAAACAGATCCCCAGATCTCAAAACAAAAAGGCCGATGCCCTAAGTAAGCTTGCATCTCTCACTTTCGCCCACCTTACCAAGAAGGTACTGGTAGAAGTGTTGAAGGCCCCATCCATTAATGAATTGGAGGTTCAAGACGTGGTTACCGAAGAAGACCCAAACTGGATGACTCCCATAAAAAAGTTCCTCAAAAATGGTGAATTACCCAATGATTAAGTGGAAGCTAAAAGGGTTGAAATCAAAGCAAGGCAATACATACTACAAGGAGAAACCCTTTACAAAAAGGGTTACCTTGCTCCCTTGCTAAGATGTGTCGGTCCCGAGCAAAATAAGTATCTGATCAAAGAAATTCATGAAGGAGTATGTGGAGCTCACTTTGGAGCTAGGTCGGTAGTTGCAAAGCTCATGAACCTTGGATATTTCTGGCCCTCAATGCATCGCGATACAACCGAAGAATTGAAGAAATGTGATGCTTGTCAAATTCATGCACCAATTCCAAAAAGTCCCAAGCATGACTTAGTCCCGATAACCTCGGCATGGCCATTCCATAAATGGGGGATGGACATTGTTGGTCCATTTCCCCCAAGCAAAGGGGGAGTGAAATTCTTACTGGTGGCAGTAGATTATTTCACCAAGTGGCCCGAGGTCAAACCACTTGCTAAGATCACGGGAAAACAGGTCATTGACTTTGTTTGGGAAAACATCATTTGCCGTTATGGATTGCCGGGAGTATTTGTCACCGATAACGGAAGGCAATTTGCTGAGAAGCCTTTCAGCGTTTGGTGCAAAGAATACAAAATCGATCAGGTTTTTAGCTCAGTGGCTTATCCGCAATCAAACGGTCAGGTTGAAAGAACAAATAGAAGCATAGTAGAAGGCATCAAGACAAGATTGGGAAAATACGAAAGCAACTGGCTTGAAGAATTGCCTAGTGTCCTATGGGCAATTAGAACAACCGAAAAAACAAGCCATAAGAAAACACCTTATAGCTTGATATTTGGATCCGAAGCTGTGATCCCCGCTGAGATAGGAGTTGTAACCCAAAGAATTGTCAACATGGATCCCGAAACAAACCAAAAAGAGACCATGTTGAATTTACAACTCCTAGAGGAAGCAAGAGATCAAGCCGCAATTCAAGAGGCCAAATACAAGCAACAGATGGAGGCTTACTACAACAAAAAAAGTCAAGAACGAACGTTTCAAGCCAGGGGACCTGGTCCTCAGAAACAACGAAGCCAGCAAGAAAGAAAATCAAGGAAAGCTTGGCCCAAAATGGGAGGGTCCATACACCATCCTTGAAGCACACAAGGGTGGATCCTACAAGTTGGCAGATTCAGAAGGCAAAAGGCTTCCAAGGCATTGGAACGGCAAAACCCTAAAAAGGTTTCACGTTTAAAAAAGATTAGTTTGTATCAAAGTGTATCTGAAAAACAACGTTATGAATACCTTTTGTAAAAGCAAGTACTGCTTGAATGAATGAAGTTGTTTTATCAAACTTGTCTTTCTATCCTAAGATCAGGTTGAGAACCTAGCAAGAAACTCCATGGCAAGGGCCATGTAAGGGGATGAGCTCCCAGGCCACATCGCTCAATAGGTTCAAGGGTTGAATGAGCCTATATAAGGGGTGAGTTCCTAAATCAATACAACTCCATGAGACTTGTCAAGAAGATAACAAAAATTGTCTCATAGACGGGTGCGAACAGCCTACACCAAATGTTCCCTAAGCCTTACAAATATAATCTATAAACAGGCTTGAAAAATCAAGTGAAAACCAAAGAAATGATAAAAAAGGAAAGGTGCTATATCTTCTCGTTAAAAATACCAAGGCTAAGTGTCTGCAGCACTGAACCCTTTAAGGTATAAAAAACATAAGGGAAGCACAAACTCGACAAAGACAAAGTTACATAATGACAAAGGAAATCTAGACAAAAAAATATAAAGGTACAAACCAAGTCAGGTCACAAGGCCAAGAAGCCTTCAAGGCTTCAAACCACCCGGGTAATATTTCAAAACCTCAAAGGCTTCAACCTACCAACAGACAGCCAAAAGGCTTGGAAGGTTAAAGCAAAACAAACTGCCTTAACCAAAAAGGCACAAGTATAAAAACATAATACAAGGAAAATAGTTAAACATCATCCCACATCAAAGAAAGCCCTAAAAGACTTTCAAACACAAGTTAGGGCAAGTCCTAGTAACTTGCAAACTTAACTACTGTTCAAGTGGCCATACAAGCCTTAAACACAACCAACAGGAACCTTAAGGGTTCCCGAAAACCTAATATTGTTTAAAATAACAAAACATAAATTGTTTTTAGTGCTAAGAAAGCTACGAATTAAGCATCAAAAGACTTGGAAACTCCGGAACCTTCGCCCTTGGCCTTCTTCGTTTTCTTCAGCTTCTTAGTCTTCACACCTCCATCACCACCCACCGCTGAAGCCTCCAAGCTTGCATCCTTGGGAACATCCGGCTGACCTGAAAGGGTATCATCACTATCCCCCGAATAGGATCTCTTCCTTGAAAGAGAACCCAAGATTTCAGCACAAACCTTTTCATTTAGGCCATCCGGTTTCAAGTCCTGCAACACAGCAAGAGGCTTACCAAAACAAGCAGAAACTTGATGGATGTAACGATAGGTCAGCTTCTCCATTTGCTCAACGGAGCCTTTAAAAACATCAGAAGCCTCGGGACGAAACAGAGGTGACTTCTCCAAAGGATGGCCGGATTCATGAAGCTTATAACCAGCAATGAGGCCTTGGTGTTTCCCCAGGTTGAGAAGCTTAGTATAAACGTCACCAAGGGCAGAATTGAACTCCTTGGAATGTAGAAGGTAAGTAAGAACCTGCTGGAAACCTTGCTCAATTAACCACTGATTGTCAGCGGTAGAACGAGCAACTGAAGCCTTCAACCCCTCTTTCTCCTTACCAAAAGCCTGTTGCTGAACAAACAAAGTTTCCCGGTCAGCCCTAAGCTTCAACCTATCAGCCTCAAAGCTCTTTTTCAAATCACTCATCTCAATCTCATGCATCTTTTTCAAATCACTAACCTTCTTTTCCCACGCTGCTTCTTTCTCGGTAAAACCAGCTATCTCCTTTTTCATCGCAGCCATGGAGGATTTCATTTTATCCTTCTTCTTGGAGAATTCTTCATATTCCTGCATTCTTTGACGAAAACGGGCAATGCCTTGAGGAAGCATAGCAGCAAGGTTGCAAGTACTCAAAATCATGCGGGACAACATCAAGTCATCATCCATCCCAGCAATAGTCTTGTGCACTGAAGGAGGAGCAATGTGACTCAGAGCATCCTCACAAACAGCAGCATCTTTGAAGCTGTCATCATTCTTCACTGACCAAGTAGGCACATAAATCCCTTCAGGATCTAACCCTTCAACGTCCCTGCTTGAAGATTCCTGAACAGGGGTAGCAACAACCTTTTTGCCCGAAACCTTTTTACCATGAACAACCAATTCTTTATCCTTCTCAGCACCTGCTTCACCACCTTGATCTTCCGAAACTTCAATATCATCACTCAAGTCCACTGGTTCAGTAGAAGTGGATTGAGGACCAGCCTTCAACAACCGACGAGAAGATCGACGGGTTGAAGACTTGGGAGCATTGGACTTAGAAAAACCCTTGACATTGGCAGCACTAACGTAACTCGAGCCCTCAAACCTTTGCTCAACAGTTATAACCACAACATTCTCACCAGGAACAGACGGAGCATCCCCAAATACAACATCAGAAGTATCGTCGCTCTTAATAAAATCCAAAGCAGACATGACTGCAAAAAACAAAACAAAAGCACATAAGTCATAAGTTAAGAAAAATATAAAGAGGGCAAAAAAGGAAAATGCATACCCATGCCACTCCTCATAAGAACCGGATCCCGATCAACAATCCCCCAGATTTTACAACTAGTAAATGTTCAGGAAAGGGACGAACCCTCGAAGGGCACTCCCGGATGGCTTTGAGAAAAACATCATTCAATTCAGACTCGGAGAGCTCCGAATCATTAAGGACGGCATCCGGCCGCCTCCACACCATCTTGAATGGAAGAATAGCATCGGAAACCCAGAAAAAGCGATCCTTCCAAGCCCCAAGCGTGGTAACCATGGACGAAATAAGGCAGGAATCAACTTTGGACGTTTCAAAAGTAAACCAATCGCCATTCTTAGCCAAACGAAAAAACCGGCGAAAGAGTAACAGGGAAGGATCATATCCAAGGGCACGACACAAAACCTCAAAGTGCAAAACCCTAGCCATACCCTTCGGATGAACTTGCCCAAAAGAAACCCGATAATACTCCAACAAGTTCAAAACAAAAAACGAAAAGGGATAACGAAGATTCGAAAACTCAAAATGACGGCAGTAAAGGGCAATCGAACCAGGGGTCGGTTTATCAATAGGAACATCACAAGCAGGAGCAATCGGGTTAAACTTCTTATCAATACCATATTCCACACAAAACAAGTCTACCTCCTCTTGTGTTAATCGGGAAAAGGATTTTGCTAAATCCTTACGAGCACCCATTTTTCGAAATATGAAGAATGTAAGGAAAACGAAAAGTAAATTGAAACTAACCTCGAGAGAAGAAAACGCAGGAGAAGAACTTGAAGAAATTGTGTACAAAATGAATATGATATGCAAATATAAAACAAAAATAACCTACAATAGGGGTAATAATGGCAAACAGTAACTTCTGCAAAACCGCCACCCTATCAACTGCCATACATCAATCAAATCAATTGTCAGTTATTTAAAATTCAAATATTAACTGCCTAAAACCCTTCAAGCCTTCAAGCAACGAACCCTTGAAACCTTTAGGCAATAAAATACACACATAAAAGTCAGAAGTCTTTGAGCTCATCACCCAAAAACCTCTGACTTGGGGGGATGATGACGGGGGTAGCCCAAGACTAAATAAAATGACTAAATATGTAAACGCTCAAAGGGTTAAACGGTTCAATGGTTGAAAAGCTGGGGAAAAGCAATGCGGAAACAGTGGCCAGTCACATCCGGAGATTGCTTCACCAACCCACAGCCGCAAAAGCAAAGCAGGTCTGCAGAACACACGCTATTATCCAGGGGTCAAAAAGCTTTAACCCCCAAAAGGGTAAGCCCCTCGCTGCAAGTAAGGACACTAGTCAAATGAATGCCACTTTGGGAGATGTCTTCTCCTATATAATCGACACTTCATTAACTGAGTTGGGACATTCTTGGCCAGGCCTGTTTCCTTAAACTCTGGTCATTCACATCGAGTATTTGCTTTATGCAAGTCACTCACTTTCACATCCAACACACACATTCAGTTTGCTCCCACATCCAGATCTGAGTATATCTCAGAGAAGGATCTTCAGCAAACAACAACAATAAACTAATGAACCTCCTTCCACGTCTTGCAAACGTGGGGGGACCCCACGACCTGCGTTAGGCAAAACTGAACCCTTCAACCCTTTTGCCTAACCAGCCCAGCTATCACCCTTGGTCTCTTATTTGTTGCATCAACACCTAGTAATATGACCCACGGGACCATTGCAAACATTGAATGGATTAGTCTAAACGTTATGTCATGCATTAATCATATGAAAATGAATGTTCCGACGTACTCGGTTCAGCTCAATATAACCTATACAAACATTGTGATTGAATCCGAACGTAAAGTAAATCGACTTTATACCGTACAATTATAATGTAGCGTACAAAAAACATAAAGCATGTATAGAGAAATAACTAACATGTGTAATCAAAAGAGACTTATTTTAGTTTTAAAAGACAGAAACCACAAAAGGGAGAAAACACATTTACACCAAGGGATGCAACCCCGGGTTTTAGTCCACCGTGTGTTACGCCAGAGAGATTCTCTCTTGTGGCGGCGCAAACCCCTGCCACTGGCAGCGGGTGGTATGGTTTCCCGAGGAAACGCCGTTAGCCAAACTATGACGTCAGCGTGGGTCCGGTTAAGACAACATAGTCTGGTCAGAGTGGGGTTAAGGCCATCTGTTTGGGAGGGTGTGAGATCTCTCTCTCTCTCTCAACTTTTAAAGATTCTCACCGTTCAAAAAAATAAAAAAATGTGAATAATCTCGCGGTTTCTTGTTTCTTATGATAAAAAGGAAACACATTTTAAGAAAGAAGAGTGATAACGGATTTTTTAAAAACACTCAATTCATGGGACTTAAATTACAATATGGGGAAAACTTGTAGGGTGGTTATGAAAATACCGCCGACACTTCGGTTTAGGATATATACTAGGATTTTGACCTGCCGTGCGTTGCAGCGGCGTCGAAAGTTAAAGTCACTCGTATTTGTACTGTATGTTTGACATTACTCTTTACTTAAAAAAATTTACATCGCCATCGAATGAAAACGTAGACTATTTTAGTAAACCTATTTCGTAGTGGGAAGTTAATAAGTATAAAGAAACATGAACATTAGTGATTGCAAGAACTGTTGCTTTCAGGCACAATGCAATGATGAGATATCATACTGGTAGAGTGACATTTCCTTCAATACACCAAAAACCAGATAAACGAACCTGGTCATATAAAAGACTGGCCTTGTCAAACCATTTACGTGCCTCCTGTACAAATTAATCAACGTTCATAAAAGTTCAAATTGAACTATATAACTGATATTTAGAGAGCAAAATTGTATCAAGTCATGAATGACTTGTTAACTCAAGATGCATGCCTAACAACGGTATGTAGAGAAACATCCTAGAGATCTACGTGAATAAACATCCTAAAAGAGAGACATGTGTAGAGAAACAATTTACCTTGACGTCAAGCATGCCTATATTGACAAATTGTAGTAATCGGTCATTCAGTATATGCTCCACCTGTTCGTCCAATAAAAATCGTAAGAATGAGATAAAAATGTCAAGTTAAACATACATGTGTAGCTAGCTAGCTTGCATAAAGGACATGATATTTTTATTTGGTCAATATCTATTAATGAACTTGAGAAAAAATAATAAAAAGCACGAATAACCATATCAGCAAATGATGACTGCGTAGTTGTTATATTGACCAAGTATTGGGCTTAGGAAGACAAAAATGACCTGAGATCGAAGAACTTCCTTATATGTTCCAATCTCCCGTAGTGCAATTGTGAATTTCATCATAACAGGACCTACAAGTAGATACCACATCAGTGACAGAATTAAAAATAAAAATCTTGGCTACTAAAGATACTAAACAAATTTGTATAAACGAAGGCAAGAAAATACTTCACTCCAATCATTTGTAAATTGTTTGCTTAAACCATCTCACATAGAAGTATGAAAAGCACATGTAATGTTTAAAATCATGCAAAACAGATGCTTAATGTTAATGACATTACAAACTGCAAGTGATTTACATCAATATTCCCAAATGGTAGGTTACAGAAGCAGGTACCTCCAAAGGCAAAAGTTTCAAAAGTTTCAATAAATATAGCAGAAAACCATGTGTCATTTGCAAAATTTCAGATGCCCAAAACTACCTTACATCGTCTTCGGTGGCAGTCTTCAGAACAGACCCAACAAAAAGCTTGGCCACATTGCCGCAATCAGATTGCTTTCTGCTAAAATTACCACCATCACCATGTCTTTTATCATAACCATCTCCATGAAAACTCCTTTTCTCGAAACCGCCTCCACCGAATCGCTCTACAAACAACAACACAGCACTATCCCAATAAAACAAATACAATTAACCATTCTTGACACAATTAACATTAATAAAGATAACATTTTGAACAATAATAAACCAATACCTATAGGAGAGCCTTCTCTACCAGGAAAGTCAAACGAACGCTTCTGACCAGACAAAGGCACTTCATAATCAGAACTAAACCTCGGTCCAGAAAGAGGCACTTCAAACTCCGACGAAGGATTATTATTATTGTTATAACTTCTCGCGTTGCGTACACCAACCGGCCGAAAACCACCGTCTCCATCCACCGGACGAAGGCCTGGGCCTCCACCGCCGGAATTAAGAGCGTAACGCGGCGGACTGTTGTCTAACGGGCGGCGATTGCCGGAGAAACCGCCACGGTGGCGGTTGATCGGAGAATCGTTTGAAGATCGTGACGGCGGTGGACCGCGAGGGTGTCTGTATGGTTGAGAATCGTTAGGGTTGTTGTATCGATCTCCTCCTCTGTATCTATCCATGATTGGATGGAGAGTTTGAAGGGATTTGGAGTGAATTGTGAAATTAAGCGTTTGAGATTGGGTAATTATTAAGAGAAAAAGGTTAGGTGGCAAAGACACCGACCTTTCGCTTTAATATTATATAAATATATAATAGTTGGACTTCGAGCTAAATACCTCTTTTTATAATCAACTTTTTTATTTTATCAAAATACACGTATATTTAACTAATATCTTAACAAGTCAACAATATTCGTTATATATGTCCTGAAAATTAAAGTACAATTATAGTATAAACATTATATAAATATAAATCATAAAGTCTAATAAGGCATTGTAAACAATATATGTCATTAGTAGTAACATAAGGCCATCCGTAGTCATAAGGCCCTTTTGGGGGCGTTATGCGACATGTGGCATGCCACGTCACCAAGGGGCTTTATGGGGCGTTATGCAACTTGAGGCCGTAGTCATAAAGCCCCTTTGTCATCATTACTCAATTAATTTAATTTTCATTTTTTTAATTAATTTCTAAGTTTTATAAAATTAAAAATCATTGCATTAAATAAAAAACAATACATTAAAATAAAATAAAAACGTTAAAGAAAAAAAACATTACACCTAAAAAAATATATTTATTCTTCGGCTTCATTTTCGTTCTCTCCTTCTTCCTCTTCGTTTTCTCCAGCATCCAAACCTACGTCTTCAAAGTTCCCGTCTTCGAATTCCTCAACCTCTTCTTCCTCGAAATCTTCTTCGTCGTCACTGTTGTATCGAATTGGGCGAATCGCCCAAGCATGCTCAACCAAATCCGCCTTCAACGTGTTATGTATTTCCTTAGATCGCAATAGTTGAGCATTTGCGAGTCTCTCTTCCATTGTTGCTTGGGTTCCTTCGACTAAATCTTCCGGAATATAGTTTTGGCATATCGCTCTTCCATCATCCTCAATGATCATATTATGCAAAATGATGCAAGCATACATGGTCATTCGTATTCTATCCTTATGCCACATGCGACAAGGATTTCTGATAAAATGCCATCGTTGCTGTAGAACCCCAAAACACCTCTCGATATCCTTTCTTAAAGACTCTTGTAATTTTTTAAAATACTTTCTTTTCTCATCGAACGTTTCAGAAAACGTTTTAACAATAATCGAATACTCCGGGTATATACCATCGCCCAAATAGTAGCCATGCTCGTAGTCGTTCCCGTTCGCATGAAAACCGGCCTTTGGTATAGTTCCAGAAATGTAGCTCTCTAATAATGGTGAAGCCTCTAATGTATTAATATCGTTAAAACACCCGGCTACACCAAAGAAGGCCGACCAAACCCAAAGGTCATATGACGCAATAGCTTGTAATACCAAAGTTGGCCCTTTTTGATCACCCCGTGTATGTTGACCTCGCCATGCGGTTGGACAATTATACCAACGCCATTGACGACAATCCAAGCTACCAATCATGTCGGGTATTCCATGCTTTTCTAGATGCACCTCATATATTTGTTGAAGGTCGTTCCAAGTGGGATTTCTCAAATAATGTTTTCCATATAACTGGCATATACCTAAAATATAATTTAATATATAAAAGTTTTACTAGTAAGCTACTAAAAAATAGATATATAAAAGTAAGTAAATAAATAAAAGTCAATAAAAAATACCATTATAAAAATGTTCCAAGCAATCTCGGGTTGTTTTCTCCGCCATCTTCAAGTACTCGTCGTTGATGTCATACGTGTTTCCGTATGATAATATGCGTAACGCGGATGTGACCTTTTGAATTGAGGTGAAGCCTAAATATCCTCGCGCGTCCATTCTTTGCTTAAAGAAATCATACTTATTTTCCAAATCATTATTAATGCGCAAAAATAACCTTTGGCTCATCCGAAAACATCGTCTAAAAACATTGGGTCCGTGAACCGGTGTCGCATCAAAATAGTCTTTCATCAAACGCTCGTTCGTGGCTTCACGATCTCGCAAGATATAGGTGTGCCGCAAGATGGGTCGTGGAGGGGGAGTAGGCCGAACGTGCTCAAATGCTTGTATCACAAAAGTACATGCACTCGTAACCGCTTCTTCCTCCTCCGCGTCTTCTTCGGGTGAAAAAAATCTTCGGTAAATATCGGTGAACGAGTCTTCCGACGGGGAACCCATTTTTTTTTAATAGGGTGGGAGTAGCTTCAAAACTTTTTAAAAAATATATAGAGAAGGAGAGAATATTTGAGTATGATTTGTTAAAAAAATGGAAGAGTTGGGAGTTATTTTTAGTGTAAAAATAAAAAAAAATTGAATTTTTTTTAAAGAATATGACTGTTTATTAACGGTCAAAAATTAAAAATACCAATTCATCACGCCGCTAAATTAATCGCGCCACACCCCCTTTTTCCTTTGATAGCGCCCCACGTTATGGTATGCCCGGCGTTTTGCCGGCGCCATGACCGGGCATACCGCCCCACTACGCAAGTCCTAACGGCATAACTAAGAAAGGAAGGGGTACTCAAGTGTACTTACCCTAGCCTAATATATATATATATATATATATATATATATATATATATATATATATATATATATATATATGGTAATGCTAGGGAGAAAACCCTTTATTTTGAGAAAACTATGAAAACCCATCACATGGTCTAGAATTGCCCACGTATACCATCAGTTCCAGATTTATCTTTTAGATCTTGAGGGTGTTTAGGTAATTTTATCTTTAACCACCATATCAAAAGATCTTATTCCACTTGATTTTGACCAACATCATTATTGCATGTTACATCACATCAAGCCACCATTTCTTTTTACTTTTTCCTTTTTAATAAAGATAACTTTCAAATGTTCTTCATCTTTCCTAACACTTTTTGTAAGAGTTCCACCATTAATGTTCAATGTTCATGTCTTTCTTCCCATGTGCATTCATACGTATTTTCATACGCATACCCGCATTTATAAATACTGTTATTGATGTTCATGTCTTTCTTCCCATGTGTATTTTTGATGCAGAAACAATGCCACCATCGTCCGTTTCTAACACGAACCAGGGGACCCGGTCATGGATTCCTATCGTTGCTGAGAATTTCTTACCCGTGTGTGGGAAATCTTATCCAACATTTGAGGATGTTATATCCATGTACGAGCTATATGCATACGAAGGTGGTTTTCAAATAAAAAGAGGTGAAACCAAAGCCTTTAGTGGAGTTCCCACTCACAAGTATCTTCGCTGCTCAAAATATGGGAAACCAAAGCAAAAGAGAAATTGTGCTTGTAAGGCGAACATTCTTGTCTCAATCTTTAATCACACATTCACAGTGCTGAGTTTCAATGATACTCATAATCATGACCTTGTCGAGAATTACAACCTTGATCTTACCAAAATATCAAGGAAGGTTTCATTCACTACCAAGCAATTCGTTCACAACCCGAGCACAGCCCGTATAGGACCCTACATTACGTATAGATGTCCCGTGCTCTTAAAACGGGGTCATCACAATGTCAACGGTACTCCTGTTGACTTTAAAAATTTCAGGCAAGAGATGAGTCAGCAAAGGTAGCAGATAAACAGCAAAGACAGACCGTCAATGGAAGCTCCACCCCTTCTTAGTGATCTGTGTTTTCGTTTACTAGTAATATGTAATGTGAGACTCTTATTATTTTGTCTAGGACGTGTTGTTAAAAATGTTCTGGCCTTCCGAACTTCTGCCCTGAAGTCGACCTCAGCATTTTTGTGTTGCTTTTGGGCTCTATGCATCCATTTTTGTGTAACTTGCTTGTAGGCAATGTAGCTTTTTACAAGTTTACCAGTACATTAATCTCTAACACATGTTATGTGTAACTTGCTGAAAGTCTTAACACACGTTATAATAGAGCCTTGACACACGTTATATCAGTTATACCGTTATGGGTATAGTAAACGGCCCACCATTTTTCTTAGTGCTATGTATTTTCGTTTACTAGTAATATACTAATATGTAATGTGAGACTCTTATTGTTTTGTCTAGTACATGATGTTAAAACGGTATGGACTTAACACATTCTGGAAGTCTTAACACACGTTATAAAAGAGGCTTAACACGCGTTATATCAGGTATACTATGTTGTTATTAAGTTACTATTGGATTTTATGCATCCATTCTGGAAGTCTTAACACACATTATAATAGAGGCTTAACACACGTTATACATGTCAGGCGCATAACACATGTTACAGTATGTATATACAAATCATGGTGTTTTGGAAACCACTAGCTTATACATGACACCATGTTGGGTTAAACTAAGATTATAACAGAGGCTTAACACATGTTATCCCAGGTATACGGTGTTACAATATTAACTTGTATGTTCCATATTAAATTATTAACTTGTACACGTGTTACGATCAGTACATGCACATCATGGTGTTTTGCAAACCACTTTCATATACATGAATACAAGTCGGGTTATAATGGATGCTTACATGTTATCATATGTATACAAGTGGGGTTACAACAAGATTACGATATTAACTAAGCTCACCATTAAACTCATCGCCCCCGTCGACTGTTTTCACCCTTGTCACATGTTAAGCAATTACATGTTCCGAACAGACAAATTGTAACACATGTTAGATCAGTATATACACATCATGGTGTTTTGTAAACAACTAGCTTATACATGAATACATGTCAGGTTACAAAAAGATTATAACAGTGGCTTAACACATGTTATACATTCCAAAATGTGCAAAACAAATGACCCGTTTCATATTATATATTCCAAAATTACCGGTACATGTGTTACCATAAATGGCTCGTTTCATATTACACGTTACATACTAACTTGTACATTTATTACTTGTACAAGTTTTACGCTCAGTATCCACATTATCGGATATTTTAAACATCAACAAAAATAAAATAGATATTACTTGTTTTTTTTAATTAACAAAAGGTTAACACACGTTATATATCATTCTAACAGGGGCTTAACACATGTTATACATGAACACATGTCAGGTTACATCATGGTGTTCTGTTACAACATGAACCACCAACACATGTTAAAAATGAACGAAGACTTCTTTCCCAAAGGATGTGACTTATTCAATGTCCCCGCATTAACATCGCCTACATCCATCCAGCTTGTCAATTGAATATCTTTTATGGATCTGTTTCTGTAAATCAACACACGTTATATATCATTCTAACAGGTGCTTAACACATGTTATGGGTCTGTCTCTGTAAATCAAGCAACCCAACAAAAAAACAATTATTGTTAAGATCAAAAGCCCCAAACAAGCAACCAAACCAACAAAAAAAACCCGTTCAAAATCTCATCCTAAAGTTTTGGATTTATTTAAAATACATGAACATTAACCATTACTAGAACACGCATTAACTTCGCCTACATCCATCCAGCTTGTCAATTGAATATATTTATGGGTTTGTTTCTGTAAATCAACACACGTTATATAACATTCTAACAGGGGGCTTAACACATGTTATGGGCCTGAGTCTGTGAATCAAGCAACCAAACAAAAAAACACTTACTGTTCAGATCAAAAACCTAAACAAGCAACCCAAACCAACAAAAAAACAGCTACTGTTAAGATCAAAAGCCCCTAACAAGCAACCAAACCAACAAAAAAACTCATTCAAAATCTCATCCTAAAGTTTTTGATTTATTTAAAATACATGAACATTAACCATTAATAAAACACTTTCAGCACACAAAAACATATTAACAACCATTTCAACAAAAAATCAAGTGTGAAATGATATTTCAAGAACACTTACCGGATCTATAACCGTCCGATGAACACGAAGAAGATCTTCAAACCTTCTTCTCACACACACACTCGTGCGTGTGTCTTTGTGATAAAGATTGTTGTTTCTCTATCTAAAACATCAACTTTCTCTCTCTAAAAACATTCATCTTGTCATCGTTCTCTCTCTAAAACAACATACTTCAAACTTTTTCTCTCTCACACACTTGTATGTGTGTTCTTGGTGTTATAGATGAACATGATGAAGATTGTTGTTGCTCTCTCTAAAACAAAAAAAAATCATCTCTCTAAAAACTTTTGTCCTGCCATCATTCTCTCTCTAAAAGATATGGGATTAGTGTTTGTTGAGATCACTTTTAGATCTGGGATTAGTGTTTCTTGGAATCTTGAAGGTAGATATTTGAATTCTGAAATGAGATCATCTTCTTCTTGTTCTTCTTCACGTTTGTGGGGTGGGGGAGGAAAGAGAAAGAGGTAAGAGAAAGAGTTGGTGATTTGATGGTACTGCATAGGGAAGTGGAGTGGGTTATTTTCAATGGTCAAAAAGCCCCTTTTTCGCTACCCAAATTGCCCTTGCAATTGTACTAGCTTTTGTATAAGAATTATTTTAAATCTAATAATTACCCAAAAAAAAAGTAGAGCCATTGATCAAACACAATCAATGGATGAGGTTGGGTTTCCAAGGTTTTCTCAAAAAGATGGGGTTTTCCATATAACCCAACCCTATATATATATATAGTGTGAGGTTCATTGGGGAACAGTAAAAAAGTGGGGAACAGCGGGGAACCGACTCAAACGAACTCCGATTGGACTCATTCAAGCGCCGTTGGAACCGGCTCGTCGAACCCTAACTATGATCTCTTAACCCTAAACCCTAAATCATAACCCCTAAACCCTAAATAAATTAGGGTTTGGCTTTTAAGGTTTAGCTTTAGGGTTTAGCATTAGGGTTTAGCATTAGGGTTTAGTTTTAGGGTTTAGGGTTTAGCTTTAGGGTTTAGGGTTTAACTTTAGGGTTTAGCTTTAGGATTTAGCTTTAGGTTTAGCCTTTAGGGTTTAGCTTTTAGGGTTTATAGTTTAGATTTTACGTTTTAGCTTAGGTTTTAGCCTTTTTTTAGCTTTAGGGTTTAGAGTTTAGGAGTTAGGATTTAGGGTTTAGGGTTAAGAGATCTTAGTTAGGGTTTGATGAGCCGGGTCCAACGCCACTAGAATGAGTCCAATCGGAGTTCGTTTGAGTCGGTTCTCCACTGTTCCCCACTTTTTTAGTGTTCCCCAATGAACCTTCCCCTATATATATATATATATGCCAAATTTCATATAAAATACTCATTAGCTAGTAAGTAGTGGGGGCATCCTGCCCATGACATATATATATTTAAATTAATAAAATCAAATACTCCATCCAATCACAAGCCACCTTGAACAAATCTAATACAGGTACCTGTGCTAGCTTCACCAACCTGCTTGCCTTACCCTTAGGGGTGGTGACGGTGTACTGGCATGGATAAATACCCTAGATTTTTCTACTCATTAGTGCCCCGTCCTCCTTAAGGCCTAATGGTATCCTACATTAGGGGTGTTCAAAAAACTCATGCCTTGTAGCTCGCTCGAAAAAAGTTTGAAAAAAGCTCGGCTCGAAATTGGCTCGGTTGTAAACGAACCAGCTTGGCTCGGCTCGGGTTGTAAATGAGCCGAGCTCGAGCTTGGCCTGGCTCAGCTCGTGAGCCGGCTCAATAAGGTTTACATCTTTCATTTTGTTTTGTCCCACATCGCTCAGAAGACAAAAATCAAGGGAGTATCTCCCCTATAAAAGAAGGTAAAAACATTGTACAAAGTGAGCTAACTATTTATACTTGCATATTTAGCCATTTGGTTAAACTAAATTGCAATTATGGCCCTAAGTCTATGAAGAAATTCATTTTTAGGGCTTTTTAAGTAGTAAATTTTGCGGTTCTTTGTTAGTTCGAGCTAGATCGAGCCGAGCCGAGCCAACGAGTATTTTAATCGAGTCGATCTTGAGCCTCAAATCTCAGCTTGATTTGAAATTCGAGCTCGAGCTAAGCCAGCTCGAATTGAGTTTGAGCCGAGCTCAAGCTGGGTCGAGCTCGGCTCAACTCGGCTCGTTTACAGCCCAATCCTACATTTCTACAAGTAACAAAAGCAACTTAGCTATAAAATGCACTGGGCCATGGGTCGTGTACTAATTGTTTCAGCCCATAACGTCATTTACTATCAGAAAGGAAACAAAATACCGA
Source organism: Helianthus tuberosus (assembly GCA_030545235.1). Lineage (NCBI taxonomy): Eukaryota > Viridiplantae > Streptophyta > Magnoliopsida > Asterales > Asteraceae > Helianthus > Helianthus tuberosus. The sequence continues at coordinate 188,172,292 of CM060423.1, forward strand.
ATTGCCTGACCATTTTAAAACTATTAATAATAATTAATTAGTTCGTCTCAGAAAGGAAACAAAATATCGAATTGCCTGTCCATTTTAAAACTATTAATAATAATTGGTTAGTTCGTCAGAACATATCAATAACACATAACTAACTAGTAAAAACAACACGCGCTACGCGGCGGGATTCGTTTGATTAACCCACGTGTTGCGGGGGCATGGGTCTTAAGATTGCGCCAAGTAGTAAACAAACATAAATACGAATTTACACCGTTGCGTGACGTAAAACATAGTAAAAGACAAACGTGAACTAATAATGCAAAATGGCAAAAAACGTACAAATTCGAAATCATACCGACACAATTGATTATACTGCCTATTTAATCAACAAATGATCATTTTGTAAGATATAAAAATTACCTGATATGTAATATTTAATTTCCTAAAAACGGCAAATGAATGTGAAGAAATGGCAATTTTGAAATTAAGCTTCAAAAAGAAAGGCAAATTTTATTTGTTATATGCTAGATGGAAGCCCCTGCCGCGATACTGCCAGGGGGATTAGAAATTAAGACGTGACATATACAAATCTAGGTTCAACACGTTCATAAAGTGCGTCGATGATCGCCCTTAATTCAGCTTGTATCTTGCGAATATTTGCAACTTTTGCTGTTAGTTCCGTGAAGTTTTCAGCAAGGGATTGCCTGTATTCATCAAGTTCAACCATTGGTTTTCCATTTATAGTCGTCATTATAATAATAAAACAATAGAAATGAAACAAATATAGGTAAATGAAATTCAAATAAACAAAGTTCACACCGCCTTTATAAAGTGAAGTATACTAATGACTACAGATGACTCACTTACGGCAAGCAAAGTGTTAACAACACTTTTTCCATCTGTTTAACCCAATGAAGTAAGGCTCTAGCATAAGCTACCTGTATACATTAAATCAAGAATCACATATTATTTTTGTATATTCCACACATTCATAAACCTATATCATAAAATATTAGAAAAAAAGAATACATAATTTACTTGCAATGCTACATAGAGATGGAGTGATATCTTCGGTTAAATAAAAGCAAGAGAAGAAAAATTAACGCCTAAAAATATTCATTCACCATAAGAAAGTATATATTAGAAACACCTTAGCAAGAAGTTAAGCTGAGCCAAATTATAACCTTAAGAGCCACCCAAACACAACAGAATCTCACCCAACCCAAAACAGATACATTACTCCCAAATGCAGCCACAAATTTTTTAGCCACTAACCAAAATGTATTCCACTGAAAGTGGATCAATTTGACACCTTCACAACAGTAGTTTTTGACTTTTCATGAAGCACCAAGAGTAGAAAATTATTACACAATTTAAATTTGAAAACGAAAGAAATAACCAATACCTGAATCTAACGACAACAAATGGGCAATTTGTTCCATTTCCGATGCACTGCTTCAACGCCGATAACCACCATCGTCATTGTTTTGATTCCTATGTGTTTCCAGAGACTCGATTTTGAACTCAGTTGTTATAAATCAAGATCTACACATATAGTACAACTCATTAATGCACATATCTTGTAACTAAACTTTCACATTCATAATTTTCTCTTAAAACCACTATTAATCTTCATTAAGGAACATAAAATTCAGAAATTGAATAGAATGAGGTTTGACAAACTATAGATTATGATACCGAAATTAAGCATAGAAACCCGTCACTAACCTGAACAAACAAAAGCACAGAAGAAGCGGCCAAAACCACCGTAGGCTATCACCGGAACACAAATAGACTATCGGAGAAAAAAGAGCGCCAACTGGACAATCAGATCAAAGACATCGTTAAAAGGGAAACACGGAGACGCGATTTGGGAACCTGGAATTCGAAATTGGGACTGGAAACCTAGATGAGGCTGGGTGTTTCCCAAAACCGAGCTTAATGATTCTATAAGTTTTCGGGTTATAAAATGTTTGCGATTGTAAAAAAATGGGATTTTAGTAATATCAAGTATCTTATTTTTTGGTTAAGGGTACCCTCGTATTTTTTTGGGGTACCCTCTGTATAAAACAAAAAAAAAACACTACGAACACGGAGTTGAGCCGTAGCCCGTCCTACGGCTCATTATATTATGGTTCCGCCCCTAGGTGGATCTATGCACTCACCCAAATCCGAACTAAATACACACTTCTACACGTATAAGAAAGTTAGAACGGGACCGAACCTTATATTAAAAAAATTAACTTCTATACGACATGTACAGATCTATCTATACGTGTCGTATATGTCATCTAAACCACAATGTTTAACACTCAAAAATACACTTATATTGAATAGAATCGAATCATCTATTCGGGTTTTAACCATTAGAGCACAAAACACAATTTTTGGTGGTGATGTGTGTATAGCGCTAGAGGTGGCAATTCTGACCCATTTGCTTATGAATATGTTGATCGGGTTCAGTTTTATCTCCAATTTATCAAACATAACAAAAAGGCTAAAAGGAAATAATACAAAAAAATCTCTCAAATCAATATATTCATGTGGATTAGATAATTATTGAAACAATACAACATCGTCACTATATTGACACACCAACTGTTTATAAGTTTTTAAAACATTATGTGCCCATTTTCAAACAAATAAGATTATAAAATCTACCCTACAAGAGATTGCAAACAAAACAATGCTATCACGAACCAGACTCGGCAACCTTACTTTCAAAAATATAAATTCATGCAACTGTAAAAGCAAAACCTTACTAACAAATTATATTCTAATTCTACTGCATTTGTTAATGAATTCCAACATCATCTACGAATCATTAAACTTAAGTAGATGTACAACTTTTCATACAAGCAGTGATCATAAAATAGCCTGACTATTAGTGACTAATGTATCAAATTATAGATCCCTAATACCGAGGCTATTTTAAGAGATACAATATAACCATAACACGTTTCCCCCAAATTAGTTGAATAACCAGATCTTAAGAGACGCCACAAGTGAATAACTGAACATATATACACACACACACATATACACACCTATATACAAGTGAATAACCGATAATATATACACACATATACAAGTGAATAACTGAGCATATATACACACATACATATATATACACAAAGACTTGTGGCTCATAGATTCAGACAATTGCAACAAAAGAGATTCTAAAATCTAAACTACAACAGATCGCGAAGAAAACAAAACAAATCAACTCAATCGATACGTATTATCTTCATCGTTTAGGATTCTGTATGCAAAAAATAGATCAATATACGAAAGCTGCTTACCTGAACGACAATATACACGAAACAATTCGGTGAATCGATTGCAGAAAACGTAGGCAGACGAAGAGAGAGATTAGAATAAAGGGGGATAGATCTTGTAGCGATTTGTAAATACAGATTGAAGAGATCTGATTGGGGGTAGAATTAGGGTTTGATGAGAAGAGAACCAGAGGTTCGATTTGGGGGAAAAGATGCGTTCACGAGGCAGAAAACCGGAGATGGGTGTTTTGAGAGGTGGGATGCAAGTTAGATGACCTACAGATGCCAGTCATGAGTGACTTGGAAACTTGCACTGTTGTTAAGAGGTTTCATCAATTGTTATTATACTAGTAGAACCACCCGCCGCGTTGCGGCGGGGTTCTAGATAACTCGTTGTTTCATTGTAGCCAATAAATAAAATGATCATATTCAACAATGAAATGAAAAGTTGCATTTCAAAGGGCAGGGTGAATCAGAATCATAAGTGATAACTCCTCACTTCCATGATAAAGGGTTTTAACATTTTTGAAAGATTTTACAGACACAAAATATGCCACTTTGGAAGACCTGGTGAGCAAAACCAGTGATCAGTAGTATATGTTTGAAATATCACATCATCCTAAGACACCCAATATTACAGTAAAATAAAGAAGCTAATTAATTAAAAAAGAACAAAAAAAGGTAAGACAATCTGGGCATATTCTATTAAACATCTACACAAAAACGTTACAGGCGTTACCTCAAGGGCACGCTAATTGAATTTCCTTTTGCGTAAAGGCTTGATGGTGTGAAAGATATCACCTCCGTCAATTGGAAATCCATAGCCCACCCAACTCTGGAATGCGAACCAAACAGGGTCTCCCTTCGCTAGCTTTTCTCCACATAAGCTTTTGGGTTCTTTATCCTCGTTGATAGACTGGGGAACAACAATTTTTTGTTCGTCTTTAACAGATTTGAAACCACCAGTTGCTTGAGTGCAACATGAAATACATATAACCAACATGGAATCCTTTCGCTAGCTTTTCTATTCTATTCTTCCACATGCGCCTTAAGCCAATGAAACAATACCTGCATCCATGACCAAAGAAACAAAACCGTATGCAAAAAAAAAAAAGACCATAAAAGGCAAAAATTAACTTATTTTAATAGAATAACTAAACTAAGGCTTCGGGCAAAACAAAATCTTACCAAAATGAAGTTATTAGTTACCTATTCATGATGGTTGTTAAAATGGACTCTTAACTATAGCTCGCCTCAGAGCAAATTTCATGTAAATATTATAATTTGTTAACCACTTCGAGAACCTTGTTGCAGACATACATACGTAGCCTTTCACGGTATAGCATTTGTTAACTGTTACAACTGAATCTAAGAAGACAAAAATTTAGGTTGTGGGAAGTTACAAACCTACAGGGCGCCGAAACAACCGAACATAGCATAAGTACTACTTTAAGTTAATAAACAATATCTCCATCACCTAAAAACTTTAGATCATTCAACAATATCTTCATCACCTAAAAAACTTGAAATTAAATCCTTATCTCAATTCAATCACCAAAATACAAATTCTACTTATGAAGAATATCAAAATCCAAATTAGATTATCAACTTCATATGCCCACCACACAGAAACTTTTCCTAAATTACTATTGAAGTGTTTAAAATGTCTATAAAACTCAAAAGAACATCAAAGGATTAGCTAAGCTACAAAATAGTGGCATAGATGTCTAAATAAACCAAAAACAATCAAGAATATATATATACAAACTATCCTTAACATGCTATAAAACACACATTATTAGCCGAGAAATTTCTAAAACCGAATACGTTAAAACTTAAACATTGTAACTCAGACTGAATGAATGTCTAATATACTAACCCTCTTTTCCCTAGCAATATACACATGGCCAAACTTTCCCCTTCCAAGCGGCTTGCCGATGTCAAGATCATTAAAGTTCCACCTCTTCTTTTCCGATGCTGCCTCTACAGAAGCCTGTATAAAACAACATAACACTAAAATCAATAGATACTTCACAAAAACCATAAATCATCATAATTCATAACCCAAATTGAAACTACAGTATTTACAACACTTGCAATTCAAACCATATGACGACTTTCAAAACCCTATGTTATCTCTATCCTCCAAATTCATCTCATGCTAAAAAATTATTATATAACAACAAATAAAACCAAACCCTAACATTTTCAACTTTAAGAGAATATACTCTGTATATAAAACTTAACAAACTCATAAAACAAAAAGCTACAATCACACAACCTGACACCGCTGTCTTCGGATTTAAATTGAAACCCTAGCCGACGCAGAACCAACAACCCAAATCACCGTCGTAGTCGGGTTCGCAGTGGAATCCTAACCGCCGAAACACCGATTTCGGTCTCTTTGAAACAGTTACATACTTCTATCGGAACAATGATGGGGCTATTGCAGTTTATGATTTGGGTGAGTCTGGGGGCTGTGTTTTGAGTTTGGGGATGGGTTATGCAGAGGTGGGGAAGACCGGAAGATGCCGGTCATATGAAACCGTAAAACTGATACTGTTGTTAAGAGCTTTCATCAATACACACATATACACACCTATATACAAGTGAATAACCGATAATATATACACACACATATACAAGTGAATAACTGAGCATATATACACACATACATATATATACACAAAGACTTGTGGCTCATAGATTCAGACAATTGCAACAAAAGAGATTCTAAAATCTAAACTACAACAGATCGCGAAGAAAACAAAACAAATCAACTCAATCAATACGTATTATCTTCATCGTTTAGGATTCTGTATGCAAAAATTAGATCAATATACGAAAGCTGCTTACCTGAACGACAATATACACGAAACAATTCGGTGAATCGATTGCAGAAAACGTAGGCAGACGAAGAGAGAGATTAGAATAAAAGGGGATAGATCTTGTAGCGATTTGTAAATACAGATTGAAGAGATCTGATTGGGGGTAGAATTAGGGTTTGATGAGAAGAGAACCAGAGGTTCGATTTGGGGGAAAAGATGCGTTCACGAGGCAGAAAACCGGAGATGGGTGTTTTGAGAGGTGGGATGCAAGTTAGATGACCTACAGATGCCAGTCATGAGTGACTTGGAAACTTGCACTGTTGTTAAGAGGTTTCATCAATTGTTATTATATAAAATATAATTTCAAATATAGAGCTATTATTAGAATATTAGACCATGCGTAGTGGGCAACTTGATACCCTTGGGCGTTTTACGCAATGTGGCAGCCCAGTCAGCAATAGGGCATTATTGGACGTTTTTTAAAATGGGTGTAGTGGGGATGGGGCATTATTGGGCAATATGTTTTGTAGTAAAATAAAATAAAAAAAACACCTAAAAATCTTATTGGCCAAGCAAATGGAATCTCTAATGTGATTGGCCAACCTTTTCCCCATTCGGCGTTTTTCAAACCACGCCAAGGAGCATTTTTTGCAAGATAACGCCCAATAAAGCCCAGGTGTAGTGGAGAAGGGGCGTTATTGGGCGTGATTGGACAATTTAAAAAAAAAATGCCCCACTACGCATGGTCTTAGTATTGATGGTATATGTCATTTCACACTATCCTTTTAACTTACACTGCTTTGTTTCTCCGTGCGTTGCGGCGTTACGTTATCGCGGGCATTCAATCGGTATTGGTTAGGTTTGTTATACAACTGGTACGATACATGCACTCGGTATAGAAATAAATATATGTTTAATACTAATTGAAAACGAACACCGATAGTATCGATCAGTTCAGATCGTCACGGTATTGGTAATGATACTCGTTTATCATCGCAGACAGAGTTGTATAAATGAAAATTATCGAAATTGAAAATCATAAAAATGAATACAGGTACATGTAACAATATTGTTCGATAGGATACGTTAGTTTATCAAATGTAAGGGGCTGTTTGGTAGCCTCTGAATGGTCATTAAGAGGCTACATCTTAATGGAACCATTAAGAATTTTACGAATGAGAAGGTAGAAGAATGTGACATGTGATGATTTACCATTCAGAGGTTACCTCTTAACCATTCAGACTTGAGGTTACCTCTTATTCATTCAGAGGTTTTAAACCATTAAGAGGTAGCTTCTGAATGGTCATTAAGAGGCTACCAAACAGCCCCTAAAACATTAAAAATAAGTATCGGTATCAATACCAATGTTCATTCGGTTTCGATTGACTACGATTGCAGCACAAAATTCATTACCAAACATAAACTATACAAATGAGTACAGTTGCAGGTACCAATGTTGTTCGGTACGATATAATAGCGATACGATGTCAATTTATCGAAAGCAAACACAATATAAATAAATACTGGTACCGATACATATATTATTCGGTCGGTTTCGGTTCTTTTTGGTAAGATAGCGGTACAACTAAATGTAAATAATAATATGTGTAATATCGGTACCAGTATCGTATAACGTCAGTTTACTTTTTTTATATAAACTGACGTCGATTACCCTTTTCGATTTTCATTAATACAATAAAATGTTTTATAAAATTTCAAACGTACCATCATCATGTGCTTATTATTATGTACGATTCAATCAAAGTTCTATTTGAGCAGTCATATTAAAAAAAAACTATATATTATTATAAAAATAAAGTCACTATTCATACTCACTTTCCAATTTCCAATTATATATGTTAAATAAATAAATTAAATTTAATCTATCAATACTAAGTAAATGTATTTTACAATTCTCATATATATTTTATGTAAAACTGGTTTTGTATTCAACCCGCTAATTATCTTATCTGTTTTTTGAACAATTTATCATTTTTAGAATAAATACATAATTACAGACACGACCGATTAAAAGGTAGCCTTTGAATCAGATTAACATGTTTCTAAAATTTATCTGTTAAAAGACTTCATGAACTAGTGATGGGTGTTTTTTTTTTAAAGTAAATTAAACATACTTTAAAGTAATTTTGTTAAGAGGCTATCAAACAACAATTAGATTAGGTGTTGAGCACATAACTTACCTTAATTTTAATATTATAATCTATCGCCAATGAGGTAGTGGTGAAGTGGTTGGGGAAAAATTTGGTGTTTCTTGTGACCCAAGTTTGACTTCCACTCTCCCTATTATTTCTGCGACATCTAGGTGAAGAGCGAATACGGGTGGCGCCGGTTCTTCCTGGATGAGAGGAGAGGTTTTACCGATTATTCCACTGTCGTGCCTTAGGACGGGTGGAGGCCGAGTTTCCGCGCATCTGTGAGAGCCAAGGGACTAGCGGCGGTCGAGTAGTTGACTTTGGCCATAACATCCGGTATCATGATAGTTGACACATCGTTCAGAAAATAATAGCTATATCCACCCATACTTTGTCATCATCAACGGTTTATATAAATATCCCCTCTTTTACCTTTACTTCATCTTAGGTTTTCAAAGGCCACCTGATTCCCACCTCATCACTCAGATCAACAACACAAGGGTAATTTTTTTTTTTTTAATTTCAATATAAGTTTTTAATTTGATTTTTCTTAGCCATAATTTCAAACTAGTTGTAACACCCGTGTGAACACACATGTATGTTTAATAACGATCGAAATTAAATACTAAAAAACATATTATAATATTGTAACAACCATAGTTTAACTTAGCGATTTCCGTAAATAATCACAAATTAATGAGTATTTATATTTAAACATTCATGCTAAAATACGGGTTTATTAAAAACTTTTCTAAACTTGAAAGCAAAACAACATAATGTAATTTAATTCATCGTTTTAGAATTACGACGAAACAACTTGTGGAAGCTTCATTTAATCGTGTGTTCGGTTCTTGCTCGACGCTTAATCTTCATCCAGGACTCTCGACATTCACCTACGATCAATACCGGCTTAAATGTTAGTATTGATAGTTTAAATAACGGTACAAGACAAGATAAATGATAATGGAAGGAAATCCCCAACATTAATATCTTGATCCCAAAATAAGGACTTCAAACTGGCCTCCACCGTAACTTACGGTGGGCACCGTAAGTTACGGTGGCTTCTGTTTGAAAAATTCTCCCACCGTAACTCAGTAGGCAACTACCGTAACCATTTCAGCCCCACTGTAACTTACGGTGGGCACCGTAAGTTACGGTGGCCCCTGTATCAGTCCTTTCCTTTTTGCCGTTTTTGACACGAAAACTTTCGTATCTTTCAATCCGCGTATCCGTTTGATCTCCCGTTTCTTCCTACATGATCATAATTTGATTCCCCATCTCATGGAGTTTATATCCGACATTCAAACTAATAAAATCCTAAATTTTTAAGCATTCGACTTATTATTAAAAATCCACATTTTGACCCATTTGTATTTAAGACCTCCAATCTTGGTTCTAGTTAATCATAATTCTTAGACCAAGGTATTTAACTCAAAATATCTATCTTGGATTCATAAGTTTTGTGAATTACGCGTCAAACACCCAAGTTACGCGCGTAATTCATTTTGACCCGTTTAGAGGATCTTTTATGCATTTTGGTCTAAAACTAGCACTTTTCTTTTCAATACTTCTTAATGTCACATCTAAATATCTGCTTATGTTCCACCACAATTATTTTTGTGGTGGATTTAACATAACTAATCTATTATCCCAAATTTACTCATCGGTTGGTCATTTTACGCAAATGACCATTTTTTGTGCATTTGACCCGCAAATGTGCATTCCTATAACTTTTATTCATATTTAATGATTCTATAATCTTAATGCAAGTTCCAAAATAACCCCTATGTGTCGTTTGCCCCATTATACCCTTCAAGGGTGTTTTGGTCAACTTTAGTCCCTCACTTTACGACGAAGGACTTTCGCTAAATATTTGACCAAGATTTGTATGTTTAACTAAAAGCTTATTTATGCGTACCTGGTTCGGGTCAAGGTATTGACCCGTTTACATAACTTTTGCTTTAAATCTTTCTAGTTAAAGCAACGCATACTTATGTTATTTCCTGTGATTACAAAACTCAACAAGCGATTGTCAAATGTAATTGTCAAATGGTGTTAACAACACCATTTGACCCATTTAGTCTAATTGACCATTTATCCATATGAGATGGTATTTAGTTACTATTTCATCCCTTTAAACCTATCCCGGTTTTCCTTAAACTTGTTTTACTTAAAACCGTTTTTATTTGTTCGTCATTACATGACTAATTTACCTTTTTACCCCTTTTTACCATAATTCATGATTTCTTACCATTTTCCCTTGTTCCGACTCTCATTGAATCGTGTCGGAACATCGTATACCAACCACTTAGTAGCATTTATATACAATACTTGAAATTAAGAAATTTTGCAAATAATGTAAAGGGGCGTAAGCTCTACTTACCTCGCATCCGAATACGCTTTTCTTCTCATGTTTGATTCGTTTGACCGCTTCTTTCCCAAGCCTCCACCTAGCTCGTTAGGTGACAAACTATCATCATTCAAAAGGTGGTTAGGTTAGTCATTTCAATTCACGACTATTCCACCTTACGTATTTTCTATGTCGAAACTACTATTCGACTTTATCATTGGTTAGTTTGACTTTTAAAAGTCAACTACCTTAAATCATACTATAAGCACAATTAAGTTAAATCAACATTATAATTAGAACCCGTTTTAACCCATATTTCACGTAATTAGTCAAACAAGGCAATTACGCGTTTTATTCGAAATTTCAACATACAACATTCACTTAAGCATTTTAACAAACACTTAACGGGCATAATTTTACATCTTTTATTTTCTAATTCATGGCTTGCTACTTAGCCTTGATTAATATCAATTGAGAATTACACATCATATTTTCAGAAATCAGTTTCTATGCATCAATTTACACTAGATTAGCATTCTACACCCTAGTGTTCATCATTTTCTCACAAAACCCATGAATGACCTTCAATGTACTCATGAAATTTCCAGAATTTAGGCATGATTTCACATGTTATTGTCTAGGTTTCACTCCTAGACATTATATCATCCCTATTCTATCCAAATAGCAAACATGCAACATCAAATTTCAGATTTCCCAAATTCATGAGAATTTCAAACAGAGAATTAACAACAAATTTTACATACCTTACAACCCCCTTGCAATGGGGATCAGTAATCTATGATCGATTTTCGATTCGGAACAGATTTGAGCCTTAAATTTAGTGAAAATGCAAGAGCTAGGGTTGTGAGGGGAGTCTTGGTCGCCCCCTGTGTTCTTGATCGACCAGACACCCCAAAATGGGTGTTTGGTGTGTTTTATTTTTTTTGTTTGATGTTATTAAGTTTCAAATTTAACAACACAAGCCCCTCAACTTTAGTTTGGTTTATAACTTGATATTTTGTTCTTTCATTTAATTACAAGACTTGTACTAGGTTATTTATTTCCTAGTTACTTTATCTTGTTCACAACCGCTTTATTTTAAATCCCGTTAAATCTCAGGCCTTTTACATACTTTGCTTTCTCAAAGTATTTCTCATCCTTTTAATAAATATTAGATTTATTTATTTAAATCCTAAAATTTACCGGGTAAGTTTTACCACTAACTGTATTTTACCCGTTCTGTAGTATTAACGTGGTTTGATTACCAAACCCGTTTTCAGGGTGTTACAAATATATCATTTGTTCAGTTAATATATTAGTTTATATTGATAAACCAAAATCACAAAACATACCCAATGTTACTCTAACATACTAAATTGATTATCTTGAAAGATTGAAGATTTCGAGTCTGCTTTGAAGTTATAGCCTATCGACCAACAAAATTTAAGCTTACCTACATTAGGAATTTCATAATTGAAATTACTCCTCCTAATTCATGTGTTCATCAACTTCTAACTCTTTATCATATACAAGGGAATGGAATTTCTAAAAATTTTACACATGAATAACCTGTGAAGATTTTGTCTACTAAGATTGCCAATGAGTATTCCAAATACATCCCTTTCAACTAAATTCACAAATTGAAGCACCAAATTACAAAATCCATTGCACCGTTCATCCTATCTATTTATACATTCAATCGGTTCGCATAATTGTAAAAATGAAACGTTTTTTTTAAATAGAGCATATGTTGCATTTTATATGGCCTAGATATCAATGGCGATGAAGGCGATGGGTCGATGAAGATGATGACCGGTTAAGCAATATGTTGCATTTTATAGGTTCTTTGGTTGTGCTTTGTTTTTGAAGTTGTTGCTAACAATGAAATTATAGACGAAGACGATAATCTTGTTTATTAAAAACCCGAGATTCAAGGGTTAAGCGTCAAAGAACAAATCCGTGAAACGATAAATGAACATTGTGAAAGCAAACTAAACAAAATTCGACTTTATTTCTTATTTCTTTGTTCAAAACAATTCTTAAAGGCTATCAACCAAACTTCAAATGTTTTATGTCCATACTATCAACGAATTTCAAGAATCGACAATGAACGTATATGATCCCCAGGGTTTGGCATGTACGATAACTTACAATTCTCTCGATTTCAGTTGCATTTACATCGCGTTTCCTGTATCATCCTTTCCTCGATTTCAATCATTTTGAACATAATTGCATATAGTACATAAAGAAAATTGTAAAGCATGCACACCTGCAATGAAGCATTTTACAATGTCAAGTAAAATGTTTATAATATGATATAAGTATGTGTTTATCTATAAAAACAAAGAGAATAATATGTGTTGAAATGATTCCATACTAATGTCATTGTTTTCCTATTTGTTTGTTCACAAGGTGCAGTAGGTAGTCAAATTTATATTATATACTATGAAATAAAAATAAACTATTATATATTATAAATTTGCAACCACATTTGGCTTATGCGTGTTGTATGCTATGCATAAAAGGTGTTCTATGCATATGAATGTTGTACGATTGCATTGATATTTGGATAGCTTTTGTGATTCGGCTTCTCCTCTGCTTTGACACGTATCCTCTGTGTTGACATCTCATAACCCACCTATATCGGAGAGACTAGAGAGAAGGTTAGAAAGACATAGAGAGATCGACGCGTTTGTCAGAAGTTCCGCCGCTCCGGCGACTGCAACCCTAAGCTGCCTCAACTTTATCTCCGATCAACCAACAATGGTGAAGCTTTGCGAACGAAGGCTACAGAGGAAAACGAACAGAGCCTTGTGAGTTGGGTAAATCTTTTGCAATCAATTAACCGATACGAGGTATTCTTCTTACTTGAAACCCTAATCTTTTCGGTTCGTTTTTGTGTTTGCACCCGTAGGATAGGTTAGGGTTTTCCCAATAATCGGATTGAAGCGTGGTGTTGTGGTTGATTGATTAGTTTTACGTTTACAGGTGTGTCCACAACTTTGATATAAAGTTTCCGGCGGACCACCGGCGGCCTATCCGACGAATATGATAAACCCATGTCTTAACAGGTGAGCCCTAAATCTATCTCTTGAAATCGATAAATCAGAAATTGATAATAGGCTTTAATAGGCTTTAATCGGTTTGATCTTTATGGATTGCAATGTTTTTGCTTACTCGAGTATCTCTTATGTTATATATATGTATTGTAAATTCTTGGATTTTTCAACTAAAAGATTGAATCTTGAATGTTATTGGTTGAAGAATATAAATGAAAAATGTTTGATTCTTGAAATTGATTCAGATGATTTTATTCAAGGGTTACATGGGGGGCTGTAGTGGGGTTAGGTGTGCGATGATGCCATGATTTGGTGAGAATGGGAAGCCAAAAGGGCTTTAGATGTAAGTTTTCCTTTCTAATCTTTGATTATTTGGTTCTGAGATATGCAGACATCATAGATTGTGTTGTTCTTCGGGGAAGTTATTTTGAATCATTTAATTTAAGAAAGTTATAGTTTCGGTTGATCAGGTTTGAATCAGAATGTTTGCTATGGCAGGATGAATCAGAATCTTTGATTTCTTTCCTCAGACAGCCACACCTTTGGAAGACATCTGCAAATCACTTTTCTGGTAATATCAAATTTAGTATATTGTTACATGGTCTTTAAGCCTTCATTATCAATTTATCATAGAGTTGTAATATTTTGTTTGAACAGTTTGCCAGGCTTGGCTGCTTGTTGTGCTTAAGATGCATAAAAGACACATTCACATCGGATGAGAGATAGAATCATTTCTAGGCTATGCAGGTTGTACGTTATGCTTAATTGGTGATTAATCAAATGCACTTGTACTTATTGGTCTTTTTCTTCAGGTTACAAGCTAAGCGGATGTGCTGAATTCTGGCCGCAAACAATTTTAGAGGTGGTTTCAAGTCCATATGTGTTGTGTAATTATAGACTTGGTGATGTTTGTGCTCAGTTTCGATAGAACAAGCGACTTTTATAAAGGCATAGAAGTTTTACGGTTACGCCTAACTCATGTCCTGACATTCAGGTTAGTTTGGTTTAGCTGTTCTGTTTTCGGTCAGATATGGTATGCATTTTTTGCTTTCTGATGCACATATGGATGTAGCTATTGATCACATTGTGTGGAATCTATTTTGCTAGGAATGGATCTTCAGGTAGATGTACTTTTAATCAATGTTGGCTGTGAAGAACCAAGTTTGTTGGTTTTGGTCTCTCATGTATTGGTACATGGTAATGTTGAAGACAAGAGTGGGACTGGTGATGTGAACTACATAGTTGTTAGCCAAGAACAGGTGATGGATGGCATTGCCAGTTTAATGGCCAGATGTATCATGTTAAACCCAAAAGCAAAGGTATAAGGTATCCAAACAAGTTAGATACAAGATCACATTCGTATATTTAAACGATCTTTTAAATGGGTTGAAATACTCTTCTCTAATCATTAGTATAGATTGTTCTCAATCATTTTATTTAGTTCATATCTAATGATCTTCTTATGCTTCTCTAATCATTAGTATAGATTGTTCTCGATCATTTTATTTAGTTCCTATCTAATGATCCTCTTATGCTTATGAGATGCCAACAGTTGTTTAATTTATTTGATACCCGGCCAATAATTAGTAATAAATGGCTCTTAGCAGGAAAATTTAGGACAACAAAAACTTATGCCAATAGATTGCACGAGCAAGGTAATATAAGTTTGTGAAAACTTTTGTATAGTAATACATCATAATTTTGGAATATTTTATCTACATAAATATTTCATTACAGGTTCAAAATGGGTTGCAAGTTGAATTGAAGGCGATCATCGGCAGACTTTATGTTATTCGTATATGTTATGTCTAAATTTCTAAGCCCCCCGACCGCATCGCGGCGGGGGCTTCCATCTAGTTGTCTTTTAAGTTGCAAATGGTTTCTAGACACATTCAAATACAGTTTAGGCAAGTTTTATTTACCTAAAATAAAAAAAATATTAATTCAGCAACTTTCTACCCATTTGACCAATTGCTTTTTAAGTTAAATTATTTGATTTCACCAAATTGACCCATTAGAAATAAACCACATAACCTAAAATGTGTCTAACTGATTATGTATTGATGTGTCTAAGCAAAGGTGGGCCAGTCAGGTACGTTGAAGAACTTAATGGTTAAAGAAAATTAGTATCATTTAAGAATTCAACAGCCATTTGCCCAAGTAGAAGGCAAAACTAAATTAAAAATGTAAGTATTAGCAACCCATGTTGTCTCTAGAAAAAAAACTATAAAGCTAAAGAATATAATTACTTGACATGCAATCAAATAAAAAATATAGGAAAAAAAAAGATATTTAACCATACCTAAAGCTCCTTAGCAACAGTAAAGCTCGTAAAACTCCTTCCACGGATTCAAATTCACAAAAACCAAATCCCTTCAAAGCTCTAGCAGATGGAGTCTAGAACACGCTTCCAACATTTAACAGGCCCGCAAAGCTTCAAAATATATTTAAACGTGTAAGCACATGAGCACTAAAAAACTTGTTATCAGTTATAGAAATGAATACTTATTTAATGGTACCCAAGTACTAAACTATTTTCACTAAAACCAAAATGTCTCTAGCTTTATTTATACAAAGTCGGGCAAATGGTTTCAGGCTCTTTTGAATTGAGGCTTCTAAGATTAGAGAACTATTTTATGGAACCAAGTTCAACCACCAAGCAGAGCAACACATACATTTGAACACAAGACATCCATACGACTAAAAAAATTAATAATATCAAACCGGGTAAGCGGGCCCAGCCCATAGCAACCAGCTGTCCCTTAGTTCAAAAAGAAGGTTATATTACTCTTCCAAAACAGTCATAATACAGAAAATAATACCGATTATTCCACTGTCGTGCCTTCGGACGGGTGGAGGCCGGGTTTCCGCGCATCTGTGAGAGCCAAGGGACTAGCGGCGGTCGAGTAGTTGACTTTGGTCATAACATCCGGTATCACGATAATTGGCACGTCGTTCAGAAAATAATAGCTATATCCACCCATACTTTGTCATCATCAACGGTTTATATAAATATCCCCTCTTTTACCTTTACTTCATCTTAGGTTTTCAAAGGCCACCTGATTCCCACCTCATCACTCAGATCAACAACACAAGGGTAAATTTTTTTTTAATTAATTTCAATCTATAAGTTTTTAATTTGATTTTTCTTGGCCATAATTTCAAATTAACCCTATCTTGTATACCCCTAGTAGCCAGCCAGCCACTCTGTTCTTTCTTGATTTTAGAATTTAGGGTTCATCAATTCATTCATAGTGGTAAGTTTTGGTCATCTGGGTATCATCTTTTTTTAATTTTTATTATACCCTTTTGGCGAATTTATCTGAATCTTGATTAGTTGATGATGGCTCGATTGATTATTCCATGCAAAGGTTCCAGCTTGCCGAGGACTTGTCTCCTGGGTTTGATTTCTTCTGCTCATGTGATTACCTAATACCATCTTTAATCTTAATCTTTATGTTTGTATGTTTTTAGTTATTGTGGAGATTAAGGATGTGTTGTTAGTTTGTTACATTGCTTTGACTTTTATTTGTGAAGTTTTAAGTTTTGTTTAAGTAGGTTTTGAGTGATTAAGAAGTTTTAGGTTTTGTTAGCCAGCGTGAGCCCGGTTAAGACAACATAGTATGGGCAAAGTGTAGCAATACGGGCTCTCCGATTTGGAGAGTGTGGTAATCTTGTACATGAAGTTCACCGTTTCCACAAAAAAAAAAAAAAAAAGAAGAAGTTTTAAGTAGCTTTTGAGTGACAATGGATTTTTTTTTTTTTTTTCCTTGGGATGTTTTTATCATTTCTAAGTATTAAACATGATTATATGGTTTTATTTTTGGGTTTGGTTGGGGAAGGATATATAAAGGTTACTTAGATGTGTGTTTTAAAGTGTTTATTGTAATTTAAAGTTTCAAAATTTGGTAATTTTACTATCTTAAAGATAGGGATAATTTATATATAATTATTCTGATAGTATATAATCGGAATCATTAGCAGGGGCGAAGTATAGGGGGGGGGGGGGGCAGTAGTGTTATATATGTAGTTTTCGTATAGAAATTTTTAGGTATATACGTTTTCGCCCCCCCCCCCGCGTCATTCGTTACATGAGATATTTACATTACGAATGAAAACATTGCA
Organism: Helianthus tuberosus; assembly: GCA_030545235.1. NCBI lineage: Eukaryota > Viridiplantae > Streptophyta > Magnoliopsida > Asterales > Asteraceae > Helianthus > Helianthus tuberosus. Next base: position 188,190,073 of record CM060423.1, read on the forward strand.
GATTCAAGGTACTTCCCGTGCTTCATCAGTGAAATGTGCAAACACTCTCTCTAAATACAGACATTATCATAGTTCGCAGGTTTCGCATAATCTTATAATATTTTTTATGCTTAACTTTGCATTCGTATTTAGGAACTAATTTGGACATTTTTGTGGCATGTTATTGTTTTGTAGATAATACATAGAAGTTGCCGATTTCCATACCATTCTTTACCGGTTAGTCTTTATGTTTTTTATAATTAATTAATGATTCAAGTGCTTGAACTGGTTGATTTTTATTTTTTTATTATTCTAACGCGAGTTTCGTTCTTCAGAGAACGAATTTAACAAGGAGGACACTCATTCGGTCTGTGGCAACTGAACCCGCTGCAAAGTCAGTTGAAGAACCAAAAATGGACGCCCCTAAAGAAATCTTTCTAAAAGATTACAAATTACCTGAGTACTACTTTGATACGGTTTGTGTTTGGTTTAATCAAAACACTTGCTACTTTTTTAGTTATTTATGATGTGCACTAACGAGCTGTTAATCAGGTGGATTTATCCTTTTCATTGGGCGAAGAGAAAACGATTGTGTCTGAGCAAAAATCAGCGTTGTTCCTAGAGTTGATGGTATGATTGGCACATCTGGTCTTTTTATGTATTGGTATTTTTAATAATTATTATTTGTCAAACACTCAAAACAACTAATTATTTTATTATTACAAGCTGATCCACACTATCATCTACGTTAGCGGTGTTAAATGAATTGAATTTTTGGAATTTTTTATATTTTTTTACCTGAATTTGTATTCGATTCGATTAAGATATGATTTAGTCGATTCGAATTTATGCCCAATTCGAAATTCGATTCGATTCGTATTAGAAACTCGAATTCGAATAAATTCGATTTAGTTCAAATTCACCCTAAATAATCAACTGTTTTACTTTTATTTTTAAAACTACTACAAACTAATTATAAGGTCTTTTAGAGTTAGACCCAAATTTAGAAGTTTTCGTCCGTATGTGTGTGTGTATATATAATATTCATGTGTATATAAATATAAAAATATATATATATGTATAATTTTAATTCGAAGTTCAAATCGAAATGAAAATCATAAATTCGTATTCGATTACTTGACTCGAATTCGAATTGAATCGATCTCGAATATTTTAAAACCGAATTCGAAGCTTGATAATCGAATTCGAATTGAGTTAAATTTCGAATTATCGTCTTGACAGGTGCTGCCTCTCCATTGGTCTTGGATGGGGTTGATCTCAAGTTGATTTCGGTCAAAATTAATGGCAATGAACTGAAGGTATGCAATATAGACCCTCCCCCCCCCCCCCCCCCCCCCCCCCCCCCCCCCAACCACCACACACGGGCGCACAAACGTTTGTTACTCTGTTCTGAATTCAGATAAAATTAATGGCTAACGTTTACGCTTTCTTTTCAGGAGGGAGATTTTCACTTGGACGCGAGACATCTTATTCTCACTTCACCTCCAAGCGGGAATTTTATCTTGGAAACCGTCACTGAGATTTTACCACAAAAGAACACATCATTAGAGGTAAAATGGTTATTATATAAGCTTTTTTTTTGGATTTATGTGATAAAGTTGTGTTTTTTTATGCAGGGTCTTTACAAGTCTTCTGGTAATTTCTGCACACAATGTGAAGCTGAAGGTTTCCGAAAGATAACATTTTATCAGGTTCCTTATTTAATATGACTGTTGATTTGTATTCTATTATAGTATTGTTTATTCTCTCTTTCGTCTTGATTTTTAAATTTGTTTTGTTTACTGTTTCAGGATCGTCCCGATATTATGGCAAAATATACTTGTCGTATCGAGGCTGACAAGTCACTGTACCCTGTATTGTTGTCCAATGGAAACCTTATTGAGCAAGGAGACCTAGAGGTAAAAATATTGTGTATTTTACGCGCTAATCGAAATTTTGATTTTGATCGTTTTTGTTTTGATACTTTTACCTTGAGATTTTATATTAATTTAGAAGATCGGTCTAAGGGTTGTAACAATTGTTGCTTTAAATATTTGAAAACTACTGTAGGGTGGGAAGCATTTTGCGCTTTGGGAGGACCCGTTTAAGAAACCGTGCTATCTGTTCGCGTTAGTTGCAGGCCAGTTAGAGAGCCGAGATGATACTTTCACAACGTGTTCGGGTCGTAAAGTTGCCCTGAGAATATGGACCCCACCAGAGGATCTTCCGAAAACCGAGCATGCGATGTATTCCCTCAAAGCAGCCATGAAATGGGATGAAGAGGTCGGTTCTTTGATTTACCTTTTATTATCTTCCTTTTGTAAATGTGGTGAAAATGGGTGGGTTTGCTTAACGGGATGAAACATATAGTTTTTTGTTCGAGTTAAAACGGGCCTGGCTGAGCAATCCTGCAAACACGTCTGTATTTATTTTATTCAACTTTCTGATAAACAATTAGCATGTTATATGCAACTACAAACTTTCTATTTTTTTTTTAAATCAAGCAATACAGGAGGTTTGACTTATTATATATATTAAAAGGCTATTTTGTCAACATCAGACATCTTTGGCCCCTCAACTTTAACAATGACATATTTAGCCCCTCAACTTTAATAAGTTTTTTTTTTTTTAATTTTCATTATTTACCCTTACACTATATTATAATTGCTATTTTAGACCTTCAACTTTTAGTTTTTTCCCTCCACATTTTATTTTAATTACTATATAGACCCTGAACTTTTAGTTTTTCCCTTCTACTTATTTTCTTTCGTTCCTTTTTAGTTTTTTCCGTATGTATTGCCGTTAGTAGGTTATTTCAATTACATTCTTAACCAGCCGCATATATTTGTTTTTATGGTTATAACGAGTGTCGATACTGTAACGAAAGCTTTTCCGTGACTTTTGAATACTGCTGCAACGTGGTTTTTTTTATCTTCACGTTGACTGGCCCGCTGCGATTTGCTTATTTTTATCTACGTTTCAACCCGCTGTGGGTCGCGGGTGGTAACCCACTAGTTAAGATAAAAAAAACCTAATTTACATCTACTTGGTTGAGTGTTGACTCCCTCCCCCCCCCCCCCCCCCCCCCCCCCCCCCCTCCCTCCTCCTTCTTTTTGTAGGTTTATGGACGCGAATATGATCTTGATATCTTTAATATCGTGTCGGTTCCCGATTTCAACATGTAAGCACTAAGCAATATTTTTTTATTTCCGTTTTTTAATATATTTTTCCACGTTAACCGATGCTCCGTTTCCATTAAACTTGTGATTGCCAGGGGAGCCATGGAGAACAAGAGCTTGAACGTATGGGCTTTAATCTTTGTTTTCTTTTTATTATATTTTATCCATACGATAATATGTTTACCATTTCATCTTTTTTTGGTTGTTTAACAGATCTTCAATTCCAAGCTTGTTTTGGCGTCACCTGAAACCGCTACAGATGCCGATTACGCCGCAATTTTGGGTGTAATTGGTCATGAGGTATGTTTGTGTGTCTATGTTTTTCGAGTTTTATATCCTTGTTTAAATCATAATAACGTGTATCTATTTTCTTCTGTTTTTTGCAGTACTTCCATAATTGGACCGGCAACAGGTTCTCTTATATCCAAAATCATATTCTATTTTATTGTTTATTTTTATATGATTTTCTACAAAATGTTGTACTCAAATATATGTAGGGTGACTTGTCGGGACTGGTTCCAATTGAGTTTAAAGGAAGGTCTTACCGTTTTTCGTGATCAAGTAAGCGCGCGTCAACTTTTACAAACAAGTTTACTCTCTTTTCTTTAAAGTATAAATTGTAAGCTTTTTGTGGTTAACTCGTGTTGCAGGAGTTTTCATCTGATTTGGGAAGCCGTACAGTCAAGCGGATCGGTGATGTTTCAAAGCTTCGTATATATCAATTTTCACAGGTTATTTTAACCAATAAAATATCATATTTTTATAGCTAGAGCATTTATTCATTTTTTTTAATATGTAATACTAATAGTCGGCTGTTGCGATATTGTTTTGTTATCGTTTCTAGGATGCGGGTCCCATGGCTCACCCCGTTAGGCCTCACTCTTACATCAAGGTTCAAAACCCATCTTCGTTGTCTTTAATATCTTATTTAATTTCTTGATAATTTCAAGTTTTATCACTCAAATATTTTTTACATGTTTTTTTTCTAGATGGACAACTTCTATACTGTAACGGTATGATTTTAATTTTTTCGACCCGTGTGATATAAGTTACCGTATCTTGGCATAAAAAGGCGACTAATTTTTTATTTTTTTTTAATAATTTTGTAATTACAGGTGTATGAGAAGGGAGCCGAAGTTGTGCGCATGTACAAAACATTATTGGGAAGTCAAGGGTTCCGAAAGGTAAAAACGATGGCTAAATGGTTGAAATTTGAAATTTTGAATATAGGGCTGAGCAGAAAACCGAAAAAACCGAATCGCACAAAAACCCGAAAAAACCAAACTAAAAAATCGGACAGAAATTTACGGTTCGGTTACGGTTTTGCATTTTATGAAAACCGAACCGAACCAAATTACCTAAAAAATTAAAAACTTTTTAATGTTTGTTATATATTGATTTAGGAATTATTTGTTTTATTCTTGAATGTTAAGTATTTAAAATAAAAACATTAACATGTTTATTTATCTTTGAAATGATTTATCCGTTGCTTACAAGAAATAACAAAATTTAACCTAATAATAAGTAAATGATTTTCAAAGTATTATAAAAGAAGATGTCTTAATAAAAACTTTGGAGGACCATAAATATAGATCAAAAGTTAGGTTTATGTGAATAATATAATTAAAAAGGTTAAACATAATAACTTAAATGTAAGCATCTAAGAAAGATTATTAAATCTTGGATTATACTTCTAAAATTTGAATCTTATGTAATTTTGTTCCATAAACCGAAACAACTGAAACCGAACTTTTAATAACCGAAAACTGAACATTCCGGTTACGGTTTTACTATAAAACCGAACTATGCACACCCCTAGTTGAATATAAGATGTTTATGTGATTATCTTTTGTAATATTAACACATGTGATTTCAGGGTACAGATTTGTACTTTCAAAGGCACGATGGGCAGGCGGTAACTTGTGAAGATTTCTTTGCTGCTATGCGAGATGCTAATGATGCAGATTTCGCTAATTTCTTATTATGGTATTTGACCAACTTTTTTATATGATTTTATTGTTTGGATAAAATGATTCTTATTATTTAGGGGTCTAATAAATTCTATATATACTTAAAATGCTATTTTGTCAACATCAACCAACTTTGGCCCCTCAACTTTGGTAATGCCATATTTAGCCCCTCAACTTTAATAATTACATTTTTAGCCCCTCAACTTTAATAGGGTTTCCTTTTTCTAAATTTTCATTATTTACCCTTACACATTATTATAGTTACTATTACCTTTGCTTATTTTTATCTACATTTTGAACCTACTGCGAAGCGCGGGTGGTAACCCACTAGTTGTTTCATAAATATTTATCAATACTACATAATCTGTTTCACAACAAGTATTCAAACACACCCTTTTTGTCATCTAATTTGTAACCCTTTTTCCTTTTTCATTAAATTTATCATGTGTGTGATTCATGATTCTTGTTAAGGTATTCACAAGCCGGGACTCCGGTCGTTAAGGTTACGTCTTCTTACAACGCTGAAGCTCACACCTTTTCTTTGAAATTTAGGTAATTTTTTCTTCAAAAATTTTGGACATGTGGATATTTTGATATATGTAAATAACATGTTAGTTTTGACCTTTTTCCAGTCAAACGGTACCGCCTACGCCAGGTCAGCCCATAAAGGAACCAATGTTTATTCCCGTGGCTGCCGGGCTTCTTGATTCAAACGGCAAAGATATGCCATTATCATCGATTTATCATGACGGGAAATTAGAGTCCGTTGCGTGTGGTGGTCAGCCCGTTAACACCACCGTTCTTAGGGTTACAAAGGTAAAGTTTTGTATTCAACAGGTGTTTCAAAATGTATGCTTTTTGATCTCATAAAATGTCGAAAATGACCCGTATTTTACTTTACTAGGCTGAAGAAGAATTCGTGTTCACTGATGTGCCCGAAAAACCGATTCCGTCTCTGCTACGGGGTTACAGTGCTCCTATACGTCTACACTCTGATCTCACCGATAATGATCTGTTTTTCCTTCTTGCTCATGATTCTGATGAATTTAACCGGTAACTTCTCTTAATTAGATAGTTTTTTTTAATTCTAGAGTAAAATGCCATTTCCGTCCCTGAGCTTTGGCCAGTTTTGCGATTTTCGTCCAAAGGTTTGAAATCTTTTCCATTTTCATCCAAAAGTCGGGGGTATTTCTGTCTTTTTTGTTAACTTAAAGGAAATTCAGTCTTTTGAATACTTGTACATAAAGTTAAAAAGACAGAATTGCCCTTTAAGTCAACAAAAAGACGGAAATACCCCTGACTTAACGGAGAAAATGGATGAAGTTAACAAGTCGGATGAAAATGGCAAGATTTCAAACCTTTTGGATCCAAATGTGGAAAAACAAACTTTTGGACGAAAGTCACAAAAGTGACCAAACCTCAGGGACAAAAATGGCATTTACTCTATTTTATAAGAAAACCGAATTTTAATAGATAATTTTGTTATCGCAGTTGGGAAGCCGGACAAATATTGGCAAGGAATATAATGCTTAGCCAAGTAGTTAATTTCCAAAAGGATAACGAGTTAGTTCTTGATCCACAGTTTGTGCACGGTATTAAATGCATTCTTTTGGATTCGAGTCTTGACAAGGTATTTATTTATGTTTTTTTTTCTTATATTTTTTATTTGAATAAACTGTAAAACTAAACTTACTTGTTAAATTTAGGAATTTATTGCAAAAGCAATAACGCTTCCTGGTGAAGGTGAGATCATGGACATGATGGAAGTAGCCGACCCTGATGCAGTCCATGCCGTTAGAAAATTTATCAGAAAGCAACTAGCTTCGGAATTGAAGCAAGAGCTCATAAACCTGGTACCGAGTTTAATCATTTTACTCTTATTTTAATTTAATCTAAGAGACCTTTTCTTTTATTTTCCACAAAAAAATAGGCCTGAACACGAACATATAACAGATTTTTTTTGTTCGTGTTCGTTCATTAAGAAAATGGGCATGTTCGTGTTCGTTTATGTTCGTTCGTTTAAGACCTAAACGAACAATTCACGAACGTAAACAAACATAAAACAACATACATGGACATAAATGACCAAACATAAGCGAACATAAAGTAGTTTTTTTATATAAATGATTGATTAATTACGATAAGTTCTATTGCATAGCTTATTTTTGTTATTGGAAAGCCCAATTATTAATTAGTTATGTGTATATAAGTAGTTAGAAAGCCTCTTATATGTTTGTATTTGTATAAATTTAACTCCATATGTATTTACTAAAATATAAACGAACAAAAATACAACGAACATAAATGAACAAGCACTAAACGAATGATCATGAACATAAATGAACGAACAACACATATGTTCATGTTCATTCATTTAATTAAATTAACAAATATGTTTGTTTGTTTAGTAAATAAACGAACTTCCCGCCGAACAAGTTCACTTACAGTTCATGAACGTTCGGTTTGTTTACAGGCCTAAAAAATGACATTTCCTTGAATGATGAAAATCTGGCAAACACTTAAACCATTATCTGATTATCATTACTTCAAAACATTTCTATTACATATAATTTAACAATATACTTCAAAACATTTCTACATCCCACCCTCCTCAGACCCTACCTTAGCTTTTGCTATTGGTGGGATATACTGAGTACGATGATGATGATGATGATGATGATAATTTAACAATATAACAAAAATCATTTTTAAAATAAAAATGCTTGACAGGTGAAAGAAAACAGGAGCACAGAAAAGTACGTGTTTGACCACGCAAATATGGCGAGACGGGCTTTAAAGAACACCGCCCTTGGTATTTTTTGCTTTCTTGTTGACCGTGTGTTTTAGGCACCGAAATCTTTGTGTTTGACTGTTGACTTTTTGGAAAATAGGTTATCTTGCATCTCTTGAAGATGAAGAGATCACCGAGCTTGTGTTGCATGAATACAAAACCGCCACAAATATGACGGATCAGTTTTCGGCTCTGGCAGCCATTGCCCAGAAACCCGGTAAAGCCCGTGATGATGCGTTGGCTGATTTCTATAACCAATGGCAGCATGACTATCTGGTAGCCTCACCACGCCTTCAAAATTCAATATATTTTTTACATATTATGAGTTTTTTCAAGTAAAATGACGTTTTCGTCCCTGAGATTTGGCCAGTTTTTCGACTTTCGTCCAAAGGTTTGTTTTCCGCATTTGGATCCAAAACGTTTGAAATCTTGCCATTTTCATCCGGCGCGTTAACTCCATCCATTTTTTCCGTTAAGTCAGGGGCAATTTCATCGTTTTGTTGACTTAAAGGGCAATTCGGTCTTTTTCACTTTATGTAAAAAGACCGAATACCCAATTGCTCTTTAAGTTGACAGAAAAGACGGAAATACCCCTGGCTTAACAGAGAAAAATAGACGGAATTAACGAGCCTAATGAAAAATGGCAAGATTTCAAGCCTTTTGGATCTAGATGCGAAAAAAAACTTTTGGATCAAGCCTTTTGGATCTAGATGCGAAAAATGGACAAAAATGGCATTTTACTCTTTTTTTCTTAAATAATCAGATTTGATATCGGAATTTGCTTTGAAACGACTGTTTTGATGAAAATAAATAATAGTGGGATTTTGTCTCAAGTATTTTAATTTGTATTTGTAGGTGGTTAATAAGTGGTTCGCACTTCAATCCTCATCGGATATTCCTGGGAATGTCGAGAATGTTCAAAAACTTTTGTCTCATCCAGCATTTGACCTTAAAAATCCCAACAAGGTTAGATCTTCAGTTCATTAATTCAATTGCTGTTACGTTTTTTAGCGGCAAGTTTTATCTGTGTTCATGAAAACGGGTTAAATTTTGTTGCTATCGAGTCCGTTGGGTCAATTTAATTTGCGTAGAAATCTTGGTTTTGAAATGCGCGCGCATCACATGATGTGGTGATGAGATCGCATTGCGTGTTGCAATTTCATTATGCGCATGTGATGATATCTGACGCATGGATGTGCATTTGAACAAATCTGGCCATCGATTTAGCAATGTGTTTTAGTAATTGAACATGTTAGACCATTAGAGATGATGAGAATTTATTATATTGAGTAAAGTACACGGATGGTCCCTGTGGTTAACCAAAATTTTGGATTTAGTCTCTAGCTTCTTTAGAGTACACGTGTGGTCCTAGTGGCTTGCACTTTGTAACACATTTAGTCCCCAACTTTTGCCAAAAGTACACTGATGGTCCCTATGGTATGCATTATGTAACGCTTTTAGTCACTAAACGTTGGGGACTAAATGCGTTACAAAGTTTAAACCACACTACCACAGGGACCATCTGTGTACTTTTGGCAAAAGTTGGGGACTAAATACGTTACAAAATGCAAACCGCAGGGACCATCCATGTACTTTTGAAAAACTAGGGACTAAATCCAAAATTTTAGTTAACCACAAGGACCATTCGTGTACTTTATTATATTTTAGTGTTTAAAAGTTAGCAAGTTAAATATTATCTGTAAATAATGTTTTAGTACTTTCTTAATAACGAAAGCCTCGCATATGTGATATGCGGATCACGCATCGGAGCGTCACACACTTTTTAAAACCAAGTTTGAAATGAAACAGGTCAAATTGGTCCCACGAGCCCATAACCTTTTTAAGTGTTATTCTAATTCTAATGTTTTCAACGTCTACAAATCAATTTGAACAGGTGTACTCGTTGATTGGAGGATTTTGTGCATCGCCTGTTAATTTCCATGCCAAAGATGGTTCGGGCTACAAGTTCTTGGGAGAAATTGTTGTGCAGCTTGACAAACTGAACCCGCAGGTGCGAATGACTTATTTACCCTTTCTTTGTTTCTCTCACTTGGGTCATGCCAAAATCATAGCTTTAGAACATCTTTGTAGTATTTATAGAATTATATGATCCAAATCTTTTGGGTCATGCTGAATTTACCATTTTACCCTTGTCTTGGTTGCAGGTGGCGTCTCGCATGGTTTCAGCCTTTTCTAGGTGGAAGCGGTATGATGAAACTCGCCAAAACCTTGCCAAGGTAATGTCTCTTGATCTTTAAGTCAAATTTGTTTGACCCATTTGACTGTTCTTTTAGTCAAATTTGAATTGACCCGTTTAAGATAAATGGTTGATATTCTTGTTGAAATTGGGAACAGGCACAGCTGGAGATGATTGTGTCGGCTAACGGGCTTTCTGAGAATGTATACGAGATTGCATCGAAGAGTTTGGCTGTCTAGAAAGATTGTTTCTGTCTATTTATGAAGAATAATATACAACTGAATTAGAATAAAGTTTTGGTTTATTTCATGTACTAATAATTTACAACTTTTGTCTGAAACTTTTAAAACTAAAAGTAGGTATGATCAATGATAGGTTAATAACTGCTTTTAGTTATTTAGTATGAAAAAAAGTGACTGGTTATAAAAGTTTAAAAGAAAATTGTTGAATTTGGATTTAATTAAAAAAGTAGAAGTTTTAATAGAGTTTGCAAGTTTATAAGGTCACCCTCCTATATATAACAAATAGTTTAAAAGAAATTTGTTGAGAGTGATTTGGATTTAATTATCCTTTACCGGTGTGGGGGGTCAAAGTTGGGGGACGTTTTCTAATATTTTTTTTAAACAATAACAAAAAAAAAGGTGGGGCCTATTCACGCCCAAGACAATCCCATCGTTTTTAAAGCTCGAGGGTGCCAGCCACGTGTCTTTCCACGTCATCTCTTCAAGCCCCTCTACACCGTGTAGTCTTACACATAAATGTTAAGACTAGAAGGGTTATAATTAATTACACAAACGGTGCTTGTGGTATCTTTGGATTATGGGTTTTGTTTCTTCCAGTTTGTCTACCATAGCGCTTTTGATTGGCGGCACTAGCTAACGCTAAAAAAACCATCAACCCGTACTTCCGAGGTTGGTACTTTTCGTTTCGCGATCATAATTTATGGGTCATTACGTTGTGCTTTCGTTCGAGTCATGCGATTTATATAATTCAACTTTTCTAATTAACTTAGCTCGCGTCATTACGTTTAGTTTGCAAACAACTTAACTCGGTCCCATGACCCGACTCAAACTCGCGCGACCGAAACCCGAACCCATTGAACTCTTGGCCCAAAACCCGAACTCATGGAATTCATGGCCCAAGACTTATTCCTTTGTGCCACCTCTTCAGTTGCGGCCCACTCTATGTAAGCCCAAGCCCAAACATCCTACAACATGATTTAAGCCCAACCCGTTTCACTTGTGGCCCATGTAAACTTTCGGCAAAGTAAGTCAACCCAAGACCCATACCCCTTGACCCTTTAGTTCACGACCCAGTTGAAGTGTGGCCCAAGTTACTTAAATCAGGAGCCAAGCCCAAACTCAATTCCTAAACCGCCCCATGACCTTACGATATTAATATGTATAGTTGAATGATGTTTTCATAGAGCACTTCCAAAAACCCTCAAACCAGGCTCCAAGTTTTCGACACCTAGGCTAATCGGATCCCCTTTACTGCTAGGTAACTAGTTCTTGTGTTTTTGCGATAGTTATACGTGTTTATGCATGATTTTATATATATCTTGGCTGTGTTTTGGGTATATCTTCTGGATTCTTCATGATATGATGATAACTTGTGGTATAGGATTCATAAAAATCAAGTATGATGCTTAGTGTTGTTGATTAAGTATGTATAGACATTATATATGAATTAGGGTTTTGATGATTTCATGGTTTGGTTGAATCTTGCTGGTTTTAATGTTGTAGATGACGTATGGCGATGATAAACTGCTGTAGTTAAGGTGTATAGGTCGTTTGGATTGTTGGGTAATTGTTTTTGGGGTTTGGGTAATGAAACAGGGTCTGTCCAGAAAGTTACAGCCGACTTTAATCGGCTGTAACAGGGTCAAAAGTTAACAAAAACTAATGTTTCTCGACTCTATAACTTAGTCCAGGAAATACCTTTCAAAGCACACTAGAATTCCAATTTTTTCGACGTCGTTTCATATTTTAAATGAATTATTTCGTAACAAAGGTCCAGGCTGCGTTTTCTGTCCGAATTTGCAGCCCATTACGAATGCCATAACTCAATGTAGGAATTGAGTTATCATCTAAATTTTTTACTGTAGATAGTTCCAGGTGTTGATGAACATCTCCTACTGAAATTTTGTTAAAAGAGTTAACGAGGATTTTTAAATAATTTTTGTCGTATACTGTCATCAGAATGTTATAAATCAGATCTAGGTGTAAAGAATGATTTTTAGTGATTTTTCTGTAAATATTCAGGTCATGAGAAAAATATACTAGTATTTGGGAACTAAATAACATGTTTTTTTTAAATTATCATAATTTTCTGAGTTCGTTTAGTATTTTGAATAAATTCCGAAAAACTGCCTAAAATCTAACATGAAACTGCAAGTGTTAAATATGCGTACATTTTACAACAAGGTGTTAAATGTTATTAGAAACCTTAGCGGGTGTCAACGAATGTGTTTATGGAATAATATGATCACGTGCACTAACTTACACGAACCGATAATTGTGTGTCAAACGTGATTCTATGGCTATGTGTTAGACTAAGTGTAGGATTACATGAATTAAACTAACTGAAACGGTAAACATACCAGGAAGAGATTGACCATTCCTGATTACCTTTCACCTTTACTGCCGAGCAAATTAAGGTGAATTCACAACCTTTTCCAAAAGCATGCGTTCCTAGTTGGAACAACACTTTTTACGGTAGCCCTGGTTGGGGCTACATGCGCGTTCCTAGTGGAACCACTGAAACATACTATCCACTGGAGGTGGAGTAGTACACTTGAACTAAACAACAACTCTATCAGGAAAGTTCCTATATTTTTACCGATTAGATTGCCGGTGAGGCATACACGTGGTATTAGTTGATAGTGCTATTAGGTTTGACAAACCTCATACCGTGCTGGGAGCCGGGCGTGAACTTTTAATCTTCACTTTTAAATTAATGTTGATAGACATTAATGAGGGCACAAACGAAATGTCAGCATTCGGTACACAATTTAGTCATTTGATGAGGGTTAGCTACCCAAGTCATACATAAACCAAAAACAATTGTGAACTTTACTTTTGCTTAACTAAAATTTTTGAATTCGCCAACTTTATTGTTAACACGTAGTTGCATGCTTTGCAGGTCAACAGGTATAGCTGGAAAGGGCGTTGCAACTGCTGGAGTGGTGTGGTTCGTTAAACATTATGTTTTGAAACAATTATTAAACTTGTGGTTTTAAATTCTTGTTGGATTTTTACTTTATTTCCACTGCAACATAAACTGTGTTTTGACAATTAAAACTTAATCGCTAATCATGTTGTTAGCGATGTTTTTATAATTTTACATATTTGGTTTAACATGATTAGTAGCTATACCCTGGTCAGTCATACACCTCGCGGTAAAACTTCGTATATGGAAATTAAGGATGTGACAAATATACCCTTAAAAAGCCTATAATCCTTACACGGTGCTCTGCCCCTTGCCTCAATCTCCATCGTTTACCCACAACCACCGCATGAAGATGCGGATGGAGATGGAGCTGTGATTCAATTCCGGGTGCGAAATGGATGATACAAAATCTTGAGATCGACGTAAGCAGTGATTGAAATTGTGTAAATCAAACGGAGAAACTGGTGGTCTTAATTGTTACACATTTAATATTTTTCAAAGAAATTAATGAAGTTTTGGATTAAGTTTTTTTTTTTTTTGAATAGCAAACGGAACCCTTTATTCATCCACCAAAAACATGTGCTACCAGCCAGGAGCTAGTAAACCAAAACATCCAAAGGAAAAAAGAAGAAAAACATAGAATGAAAAACAAAACAAATCTAAATCTACGTACGTTACCAATTTACATTAAAATCCCACTATTCTTGTTGTGTGATACTTTTATATTTTGACCTCATCCTCATGCCTTGGAAAGTTGTCTCCTTTATTGTTGCCATTACCGTTTGTACCGTGCTTTGTCTTCCTCCGAAAATCTTCTCGTTCCTGGCTTTCCACAGGGTCCACATTGCTTGAATTGCTATTGCTTGTATCGTTTATTTCATCTTCCGACTTTGGTTCAAATCATTTAGACTACCCACTATGGCAACCATTTCTTTGGGTTGGTTGCCATGTGGATTTAATAAAAATGAAAAACCAATTTTTTATTAGAAAAAGTCCACAACCTGGTTGCCATGGCAACCTAGGTTGCAACCCAACATCATACCACATGTCCATATTTAATTGGTGCACTATTTTTATCTTTCTTTTTTTATTTTTTTCTTAACTGATAATTCCCTTAATAAATAATATTTATTTAATAATATATTAGTTTAGGTTGGGTTGTGAATGTGAGTGAAAATTTGAATTAGGTTGGGTTGGGTTGTGTAGGTGGAAGAGAGAGAAATTAGTTTTTTAATAAAAAATTGGGTTGAGTTGGGTTGTGATAGTGGATAGTCTTAGTTCCAGCAGTAATTCTTTTAGGTTACCCTCGGTGTTGACCATAGGTATCCTAAGCCACCTTGTTACTTCCTCCCACACCCGTTTCGCAAAATTGCATTGTAACAGAATATGGGCTGCGGATTCGTTTGCTGCACTGCATATCTTGCACAATGTATCAGTCAAATTCATACCTCTATGTAATAGGGCAGTTGCTGTTGGAATTTTTTCTTCAATGGCTCTCCAGACGAACATTAAGCTTTTTTTCGTTGCCCAGTTGTTCCATTCGAAGCTGAAAGCAGGTTCATTCAAATCCGTTTGTTGGCTGAGAGAGCGTCTCACATCCTTTACCTTGAAACCATCGTTATCAGGTCCGCACCATACCCACTTGTCACCGTTCGTTGATGTATGAATGTGTTGTAGCTTCCTCGATAAGTCTCTCATTTCGTTTTTTTCTTCGTCACTAATTGGTGTTCTCGTCCACGCCCAATCCCACAATTTGCACCCGTTGTTCATCCGATAAGAGTCAATAATTTTTGCTTTTTTATTTGCGGCAAGTTGAAAAACATTAGGAAATTGCTTTCTTAATGGTTCGTTTCCGATCCATGTATCTAGCCAAAACAAAGTTTTTTCCCCCACACCAACATTACTTCTTAATCTTGAGCTGACATCAACATTATGTTTTAAGAATTCCTTATCTATCTCACCAATGTTCTTCCATACTCCCGTCAATAATTTTTTAAACGGAATGGGTTTTATATTCCTATGATTTTGGTGCAACGATTCTATTATTTTTACCCACAGACTCCCTGGTTCCATCTTCAGTCTCCACCACCACTTAAGCAATAGAGCTAAATTTAAATCTTTTATGTTGCCAATACCTAATCCTCCGAAATCCTTTAATGCTACTACTCTTTCCCATCTAACCCACCTTAAAGTTTTGGATTAAGTAAAAATGTATGAATTGAATCTAAATGCATCAAAAACATTGTTACACATTTAATATTTTTCAAAGAAATTAATGAAGTTTTGGATTAAGTAAAAATGTAAAAATATTTTTCAAAGAAATTATGTTAGTGTCACTAGAATAAGTATCTATATACGAGTAAATGAATTGAATGAGACAAACGTTCATAAAAGTCTAAGGTGGACCTCTAGATGTGACATGACATGGCCAAAAAATCAACACATTTGTCAAATAATAATGAAAACAAATCTTATGATCTACTCACTTTTGGATGGTAACAAAAATGGTGTTATTCAACAAAGACTCGTAGTCTTTATACGAAATGGACCGTTGTTATCGTCTCATAAGCAGAAAAGATAAAAGATGAACGATGGTTGCTTGAGAATAATTGGTTCCTGGGGCGCATCCTGAGTTTTCGTCTCTACTTTTGAAAATTTTCCACTTGTGCATACACAAAATCACAAGATTGACTAGAAAATGAATGGAACAAATTGATATAATTTGTAGTAGAAAATCCAACGTAGTCGATGTCATGGACAGTGACGGAATTAGCTCATTAAATCAGCGGTATCTTCAAATTTTTTTTTTTACCATGCAATCAAACAATATTAAAAAAAATGTTAATAAATAAAATTATTTAAAAAAACAATAAATAAATAAAGTAAAATAAATACCTAATAAATTTGTCCTTTTTTTCATAGCTTGAAATCATCAATCACATCGTCGTCTTTTACTTTAAAAAACAAATATCTAAGCAGGGGCGGAACGGCCGGAACCAGTGTTATCGCAGTAGCAAACAACAGGATTGTGGATTCTTTTATCGAACCAGTGTTATTGACAGCAGCAAAACAGGAGACCAATGCGTAAAGGATGACCAGCGACGTTTGGTTTTCTTCCAGAACCTAAGCGACGGTCAGAAAGAATGCCGCCATACGTATTTTTGTGTTTTTTTGGGCTGATCTAATCAGTTGGGCTTATCTAATCAATTGGGTCATTGTTTCAATCGGGCTCCCTTATTTTATAAGTTTGGGTTGGTTAGGGGTATCCTTGTATTATTTTAGGGGTATCTTTTGTATAAAACAAAAAAAAAATATAAAAAATACACTACGCATACGGACTTCAGCCGTAGCCCGTGTTACGGCTCACATAGCATTGGTTCCGCCCCTGGTCATGGACTAAAAGTGACACGACTGAGTGAGTAGTGAGTGTTAAAGTTGTAACTTCTGAAAAGTTGAGACCAAAATACACATGAAAAATCCAACTAACATAATGGTTCGGGTCAACCATTCAGGTTAGAGGTTGTTTTGCAACCTTGTACTGAGCCATAAAAAAGTCTGACGAATTAAAAGACAAGTCTATGAATTGGTTAGCATGTTTTACAACTTACTCATTAAGAAGTTTCATAAACCATTAAAAACTGTCTTTTAAATGAATCAAACATACTTATCTATGACCAATTCAAAGATAGCCACTAGAAGAATATCAAACAAGACCTTAATCATGGTTTTATTTGAGTTATGATGTGAATAAAACCGGAATCTCTCATGTATATATAAAAGTAAAATGACAAATTTATAATACTTTATTACGGATTTTGAAATTTGGTATTTTTAATTTTTATATAAGAGTAAATTACAAGTTTTGTCCTTTATCTTTACATCAAATTTCAGGCGCTGTCCTTTAGCCAAAAAGTTGACAGGCGGTGTCCTTTATGTTGCCAAATCTTGCAAGTTTTGTCCTTTTAGCCAAACCCAGTTAGATTTTTTGGTTAAATCTGGTCACTCAAGGGCATTTTAGTCTTTCTACCCCATTTATTTAATATTATCTAAAAATAAAACAAAAAAAATTTAAATTATTATTGTTGTTGTTGTTGTTGTTGTTGTTATATATAGAGTAAATTACTGACCACCATCACCACCACATCACCATCACCACCACCCTCCACCGCCGCCACCGCCACCACCACCACCGCCACCACCACCACCACCGCCACCATCAAACACACCTTAAACCGCCCAACATAACAATCTAGTGAAGTCCCTATCTCTCTTCTCTCTCTCTCTAACATAACCTGTCACCACTTTCCACCACCGTTCACACATCACCGCCACCATAAGCATCCATCTACAACCACCACCATCGTTCATAAACAAAACCCCCAAATTTCAATTATGCAAAACAACATAAAACCTAACAAAAACAGTTATTTTCCTTTCATAAATTCTACCTAAACCAAAGTGACATTCAATTCAACTCCTAACCAGAGATCCAAACAACATAAAACCTAATGCAACCAGTTATCTTCTTATCATCAATTCTAAAAGCAGAACTTCATTGAAAATATTTCATCAATTCACAACAAAACACACAAAATTCAATCAATCATAACAAACAAACCTCATACATTAAGCTGATCGGTATACCCCTTCCTCACAATCTCACTCTCATCACAAAGCTTATCAAAGAACAAGAACCTTCTCAACCCATAAACCCTCACAAACTGCGATAACGAAACGAACGACAACGTCGCCACACTGCTCAGCGACAGCTGCACCAGCTCCGATCACAGACCTGTGTCACCGTTTCCGATCTCCGATCCGATCTCAAAACCAGAAAAAAAAAACAAAAAAAAGAACCGGCAAACAAATAAATCCGGCAATAAAAAACTCATCGGTGGTGACGGTGGGGCTATGGCGGTGGTGTGTCGGTGGTTGGTGATTTGGGGGTGGTGACGGTGAGGCTATGGCGGTGGTGATTTGGTGACTGGTTATGTTAGAGAGAGAGGGACTTCAGGTGTGAGAGATAGAGAGAGATGTTATATATTTTTTTTATTTTTTAATTTATTGCAAACTAGTCCCTAAACATATGTTTTTTACACAATAGTCCCTGAAGAGATGAAATGACAACAATACCCTCATGTGCATTGCACATGACCAGATTTAACTAGAAAATCTAACTGAGTTTGGCCTAAAGGACAAAACGTGCAAGATTTTGAAAACACAAAGGACACCGCCTGTCAAGTTTTGGTTTAAAGGACAGCGCTTGCAATTTGGGATATACATAAAGGACAAAACTTGTAATTTACTCTTTATATAAAGAATCAAGTCCCAACTACCTCTGCATGGGATACGGTGTAGGAATAATTGTGGGCCCTTAATTGATAAGTTATAATAGTAGAAAAAGAACATACTGTATATAATATCTTGATTTAAATATAAGATGAAAGATAGTGGGTGAACAGTGTCCCCCAAATATACAGATGAACAGTAACATTTTCTCTCACAACCACTTTTTATACTTTTTTTATATTTTAAAAACCTCACACACTGATTTTGATTCCCAGGATGTGAATGCTCTTAGGGCATGTTTGCTAACCTTATTTAAGTTAAAAAAACTTTTTTGTAAAAAAAAAAACTTAATAACTTATGACTTTTTGAAAACAAGTTTTTAAAAAAGTGTTTGGATTAGCTTATGGGGTGTGAAAAGCCAATAAGTCAATAAGTTGTTTTTTAAAAGAGTTAACTGCCATTTTCGTCCCTGTGGTTTGGTCACTTTGGCCATTTCAGTCCATTTTTCAAAAATGCGCCATTTTCGTCCCCCACGTTCTGGAAAGGTGCCATTTCAGTCCAAAAATCATAACCCAATTAAGTCAGTTAGTAAATAAGGACTGATTGTGTAAATTTGTAACATAAAGGACCATTTAAGTAAATATTAAACACCACCACCACTAGCCCTGCCACCACCACCACTCCGCTGCCACCACCACCGCCACCACCGCCACCACAGCCCTGCCACCACCACCACTCCGCTGCCACCACCACCACCACCGCCACCACAGCCCTGCCACCACCACCACTCCGCTGCCACCACCACCACCGCCACCGCCACCACAGCCCTGCCACCACCACCACTCCGCTGCCACCACCACGCTTTGTAATTGTTCAATAAGCATGCCCGACACCACGTGAAATCGGAGTTTTTATAAAAAATTCAAAGTGGAATTAATCCACAGAAGTTTGTCGATTAAGTGTCAAATTGTTGTGTTATTTAGAGTCCCTGAACCCATACGAAACTCTCACACCCTTCAAAATCCTTTACCCCTTCGAAAATACACCCTCCAACACAATTGCCGAAGTAGGCTGCTGGGATATAGCCGGATTCATACGCGCCCTGCAATCGATGGTGAAACCAAACATTTGCAGCTCATCCTTTCCTGTTTCCGCTATGCAACTCCATATATAACCACATGCAACAGTAAAAGATGATACATATACTAATGTTGGTAGTTGTGTAGAAACCAAGTTTTTCAACTTATTCAACACAGGTCGAGACAGTATAAATGTTCCTCTAACTTTATCAGTTGGTCCACATAGCTTTGGAGGTTGATACTCATCTTTAAAGTTTTTAACCTTCGCAAACTTCAGATAACTTTCATGTAGTTTACGGTTTTGGGTCGGCCTTTCGTAAAACGGCAAAGTTCCATTAGCAAGGAACGACTCATCCGAACTAAATCGAGCAATCGATGTCCACGCCTTTAAGAAGTAAAACCTGGTGCTAGCATCACCCAAGCAATGGTGATTTGTCATTCCAATAGAAACTCCGGAGTTTGGAAAGAGTGTCACTTGAACGGAGAACAACGGGATCTTTGTGAAATCTGAAGTTTTATCAGGCTCACCAAGTAGAGGTGTAAGATGGTAAAACATCTCACAGTCTCGGGGATGGTTTCCGATTAGTTCGTTGAAATCAAGGTTGCATTCAGCAAAAGTAACCGCAACAGAATCACCTTCGACATAACGGATTTCGGGGGTTTTGGTGGAAGTAGGATAGACGAACAAGTTACCGGAGAATGGAAAGAAATGTTGAAGGGTGATTGATAACGAATGTTTGGCGGTGGTGGCAGCGGAGTGGTGGTGGTGGCAGGGCTGTGGTGGTGGTGGCAGGGCTGTGGTGGTAGCGGAGTGGTGGTGGTGGCAGGGCTGTGGTGGCGGTGGCGGTGGTGGTGGTGGCAGCGAAGTGGTGGTGGTGGCAGGGCTGTGGTGGCGGTGGTGGTGGTGGTGGCAGCGGAGTGGTGGTGGTGGCAGGGCTGTGGTGGCGGTGGTGGTGGCAGCGGAGTGGTGGTGGTGGCAGGGCTAGTGGTGGTGGTGTTTAATATTTACTTAAATGGTCCTTTATGTTACAAATTTACACAATCAGTCCTTATTTACTAACTGACTTAACTGGGTTATGATTTTTGGACTGAAATGGCACCTTTCCAGAACGTGGGGGACGAAAATGGCGCATTTTTGAAAAATGGACTGAAATGGCCAAAGTGACCAAACCACAGGGACGAAAATGGCAGTTAACTCTTTTTAAAAAGTGTTTGACTTAGCTTATTGATGTAAAATGAGTAAAAGTGTTTGAAAAGTTATAAGCTCCTCAAAAAGTCACAACATCCTAAGTTCTCAAAAATAACTTTTTCTCCTATACAAAAAGTCATTTTGAAAAGTCCTTTTGAACTTGCCAAACGCTAAATATCCTTATTAGCTTTTTGTAAAAGTCAATAAGTTAAAAGTTGGGGTGGAAAAGCTTAGAGGCTGTTTGGTAGCCTCTTAATGACCATTCAGATGCTACCTCTTAATGGTTTAAAACCTCTGAATGAATAAGAGGTAACCTTAAGTCTGAATGGTTAAGAGGTAACCTCTGAATGGTAAATCATCACATGTCACATTCTTCTACCTTCTCATTGGTAAAATTCTTAATGGTTCCATTAAGAGGTAGCCTCTTAATGACCATTCAGAGGTTACCAAACAGCCCCTTAGTCAAACATGCCCTTAAACATATTTCAATTATATTCGTGTTTTCACCTCGTGATACAATAATCGGTCGGAAATGATTAATTTGAATAAAACCCACACAATGATTTTTCTATGTTATTATGGTGATGAATGTTTTATGTAGTTTGTAATCCTTTTTTTTATCTTCTTTTTATAATTGACGTAGAGCAGAAGCAAATATAGCACAGAGATAAAATTCTCAATGAGCTTTAGATAAAACTGAATGAATAAACTGTTACAAGAGACGACCTTTATAGAAATTTTATAAATCTGGAGGGTTGCCACATTTTTTAAATTACAAATTGGCTAATAATAGTTGAAATTAAAACCATAATTAGGCATGTAAATTATTTACTCAATGATTTACATGTTTTAGGCTAAACAAATATTGAAGAAATTTGGATTTGAGAAATAGGAAAAACTGCCTTGGGCTTTTGTCACATGATGCGGTTCAATAAGACCTTTCCGGCTGTTGGTTATAGGTCCGGTAACTCCACTTCTACCTCAAGTTATGCGT
The DNA here is from genome assembly GCA_030545235.1 of Helianthus tuberosus. NCBI lineage: Eukaryota > Viridiplantae > Streptophyta > Magnoliopsida > Asterales > Asteraceae > Helianthus > Helianthus tuberosus. The sequence goes on from CM060423.1 coordinate 188,211,911, forward strand.
GTTTGAAGTTTGGACCTTGTTTTTGCTTTGTTTCTCCTTCCTCAACTGGTCCAAATAATAGTAGTCTATCAACTTTTGGATCAACAACTTGTCAATAATGAACCAAATGTTTCATTTTTATAGTTTCTCAGTAATGATTCGAAATTGCATAACAAATATTTCAATAAGCCCTTAAAAATACAAGTTAAAACTTAGACGTGGTCAAGCAAAACCCCTTTTGAGTCATGGTTCTAGTTACCATATTAATGAGTTTAACTTTTTGATTGTAATATATTGTTGCTCAGCCTACCCGGTGTGGGGCGTGGAGAGGAGGAGGGGAAGCCCCTCCACGCCCCCTACACTGCCCCACGAGTGGCGTTTCATGGCGACATGGCGTGGAGGGCATGGAGCTTCAGGATCTTCACGAGCGTGGGGGAATGGCTTTTGAGGTGTAGCTTGTTGATTGGTGGTTGGTGATTGGAAGATGGTGATTGGTGTAGACTTTAATAAAAAAAACCATTAAACAAAAAACGCCCCTCCACCTTGCTCACCAGCCCATGGTTTTGAAGAGAAAATCCCCCTATGCCTACGTGGCCGACATGTGGCACTCCATGCCCCATCCACCTTCACAGTTATACCACCTTAGGGTGACGTTTTTACAAATTTGAAGCTTGCGCTAATCTCGTTTATGGATTTAATTAATCTTTGTTGGTTCATCATATTGAAGTAATCTTAACACAATCGTGTGTTAAGAAAATGGTACACAAATTCATATCATATTTCAGTGTATCTCTTAACAATTCTTACAACATCGATCGAGCATTTCGTGATATTTATTGCTTTATCATCTTCGATCGAAAAACATTATTCAATTGTTTCATTTTCAATTGAAAATCCTACTAAATTTGTTCGAAACAAACATTCGGATTTACTTCATTAAACTTTCATTTGATTTCAAACACGGTGAACTCGTTCGATCACCGCTATTATTATTTCAATCACTACGATACCTTGTGGCGTCGATATAAACTTGTAGCTTGAGCTAATCTATATATACCTTTCACTTGACTCATCCTTGAAAGTGGTCTTAATACAACTTTGTGATAAGTCGATCATACACTAAACTTTATTGTATTTCGGGGTATCGTTGTAATTCAATAATGTCAACACACTGATTTTTCCTCATGCTATGATTCGATAATTGACATATCATCTTCGTACTCCTATTCAGTTAAGCTTGTTAATTCTAAATCTTTCGTAATTGACAACCAAGGTAAATTTTCCTTTGACAGTGAATTCTATTGTTTCTAAAAGTAATTCACACTCGATTTAGACGTCTATTAGTCATAAATCTTCCTTTTGGAATGATCCATGTAAACTTAGTCTTTCTGATTATTATATCATTACACTTGGTCCAATTGATACCGATTTCTGGAATTTATTCAGTTGACCCATTGGGTTCTATTTGTTGTAAACTGTTCTCATATCCACAAAGATTTGAACATATTATGATTCAATTACAGTGTCATTTACCTTAACGTATGACATAACTCGGAAATGACATCATGACCTAAATCTCGAGGACGAGATTTAAAACAAGGTGGGGAGGATGTAACAACCCTCAAATAAGTCCCACAATAATCCGTAATCGTAATCCCAAACACGTACAATGAAATTATGTTTGAAAAATCAAATAAAAATGAATTTTGTTATGTCGCGGGCCGCGACCAATGAAGAAAGATCTCTCGCGAGGCGCGAGAGACTTGTTTCTATCCGGAGACGTTGAGGGACACGTGTCGTCACACGTGTCAAGACCACACCATGACTCAGCATACCTTAAACCGCCCTACGGTTCCTCGCGGGCCGCGAAGGAAGAAGAAGAATCTCTCACGGGGCGCGAGAGACTTCTGTATCAGCTATAAATAGAACGAGCTCTGCACATTTCATTCTCGTTCAATTCTTTTCTTTCTCTCTAACATATAGTGCTATAATACTCAGGTATTATACCCTAAACCCGAAACTCTGCCCGTTATTAGGGTAATAACTCTAATCACTGGTACGATACGTTATCCGATCAATTGAAACCGATCCACTGGATGTTTAAGTGCTGCCGGTATACGGCTATACTTTGTCATTCATCGTGACGGTTTTGATTTCGTGATTATCGTTAAAGTTGAATTGGGTTAATACGCTAATACGAGTTCCATTTTATCTAGAAATTAGAACTCGTAACCAGGGAGCTGCTAAACTAGAATACTTAGCGATTAAGTAAACTTAGTGTTTAAGTAAACTTAATGGTTAAGTAAAACTTAGCAGTTAAGCAGTTAATTAAGTTAATTAATCGACTAAATAAATTATGTAATTAACCAGCTAAGTAAGATTAATTAATCAGTTAAGTAAGATTAATTAAGCTAAGTAAGATTAATTAATTAGTTAAGTAAGATTAATTAAGCTAAGTAAGATTAATTAAGCTAAGTAAGATTAATTAATCAGCTAAGTGAGTTAATCAGTTAAACAGTTAAGTAAAGTTAAACAGCAAAAAGATATACATGAGGTAGATAATATCTAAATAGGTATATATGGGGTAGGTATTATCTAAGGAAGGTTTTATCTAGGGAATGTTCAACTGAGGAAGGTGTATATGGGTAAATAACATCTAGGGAAGTTCTATATGGGATAAGACTTATCCATTACCTATAAATAGGAAGCTTAGGATTCATTTTTCTTTGCTCATTTCTTCTATTCTTCTCTCTATACGTTGGTGTTCTAATCAATAACACCTATACGATATTCTTTCCGATCGATTCGGGAACCAACTAACGAATGCCAAAGTACTGTCTAAATAAGACTATACTTTGTGAATTTCGTTAAGGTTCTGATCTCGTGACCATCGTTAGGTTTGATACGGTTTTACACTAATACGTATTCCACTCTGTTAAACTATATGTTTAACTATCAGCAAACTCCGATCCATAAACTTTTATCAAACAAGATATTTAATCATCAGAAGATTCAGAACTATAAAGTAAATGCTTAGTTATCAGAAGGCGTAGAATCAAGAAGCTTGTTAAATCAAGACTGCATGCTTATAATGTGAGTCATTCTCTTTCTACCAAATTGTTTGCAAAACCCTAAATGTTTTTCAGTTATACTTTGCAGTGATTAAGTCTTTGCTAATCTTTAATTACTGGCAGTATGTGGGGGTTTTGTGCACATTACTACTAACGATTTATCACTTTAGGTGAGCGAGCCTAATTAGTGATATGTCTACAGTCATAGATCCGGTCGAGTGACAGCTGAACCAGCTAATTATAAGATAGGGGCAAATGTGAAAACTCTTAATGCTGTAAATTATAACAATGTGTCTTTTGTACAAATTGAATGTACTCACCAGTATTTCCTGCTGACAAAACCTTTTTAAAACACGTTTCAGGTGATTATAGTATATTGGAATAAGAGTTGGATACGGCACCAAAAGGCTTACAGAAGTGGCTCATTTTATCAATTAAATTAAATTAAGAAAAGTTGTTTTAGGTATTCGGGTTTACCCCATATAAAAGCTACCTTTGAAAAACATGGGTTTATCCCCATCTGTTTAATAAATAAAAATCCGGTGTTTCTAAACTCTGATATTTTCCTAACTCACGGTCCTGATGAAATTTTCGCTGCAATACTTTTCAAAATAAACCACCGGTACCACTTGGCTGCTTCATTGCTCTCGCTCCCGCGTCCAGGGCGGGGTCGGGGGTCGTGACACCTTGGGTGTATTTAAGAGATGATTAAAGAGAGTTTTAGGTTAGACAATAATTATAACATCACACATATTCGACTCTCTCTCCATTACTACGAATTCTTTACCCTTAAGAATTCAGTACTACCATCAAGAACATACACTCTAAACGGGAACCAGATCACGCTGACAAGCATGTGGAACTCCATGGCTGCATCTGTATCTAGACTATCTGCTGGCATGTCTGCACTACATATTAAAAGAACTGACCACCATGTGATATCAGATCATATGTTGCTCAAATCAGTTTTGTTAGTTTTCCTTAAATAGAATTAAAACTGGAAAACTAATTATCTGATGAAAACGATTTTTAAATTTAATGTTCACGTTAATCTGTCAAGAAATATGGAAAACTTATGAGTTTTAATCAGGTTTAAACTTTGTTACAAACCGAATAATTGTTAAAATCGGAACCTCCATACAAATTTTTTTTAAGGTTTCGATTCCAGATGAAATATCTTAAAATTCTTCGATGATGTTCTTCGTGTTCATCATAATATTTGAATAATTACTAATATTGTGAATGAATCGATGAAAACGGTTATGTTTTCCTAAGTTCGATTATTTTCTATCCATAAGATTTCGAAATAAGTGTTTTAGTATTTGAGTAAAAGATTTCGAAATAAAGGATGATTATCATCAAGCATTATTTTAGGAAACTGAATAATCTATAAGTTTTTTTTGAAATCATTCATTCTTATCACAAAAGAATAAGAGATAATCAGTAGTTTTCGAGATTAATTTATAAGATTTTAGGATATCATAACAAAATCGAAATCTCACTAAGTGGAATTCATAAGAGAAGTCGAAATCTCCTAAAACTCAAGATTTCATTAGTAAACTCGAAATCTCATAAGATTTCGAGAGCTCATAAGAATTCAAGTTTTCATAAAGAACTCGAAATCCATGGGGAACTCGAAATCTCATAAGGAACTCGAAATCCATGGGGAACTCGAAATCTCATCACTACTCGAAATCTCAAGTGAACTCGAGATTCCATAACAAAGTTGAAATCTCATAAGTCAAAATCTCATAAAATTGGAAAACCTGAGTTTTCGAGAATTCACATGATTTCGAGATTTCACAAGGAACTCAAAATCACCATAAACGCGAAAAACTCACCATTTCTCGAAAACTCGTTATCTCATCAACTATTATTATGTATCAAACATTTAGGGCGGGGCTCCGTACCGAACCCCATGCAGGGACTCGTTGCCCCGCAACCCCCAGCGAACTCACCGTGAAGTTCGATCTGCGCTAACATGTGCTTTGCTATCAACTAAATGGTTTTGTAAATCACTTGAATAAAATTTGATATTTTACAAAACCAAATAGCTTAACTTGAATGAGCTTTTGATGTTTCACTTTTGCCCAAAGGTGATTTGATACATCTGTAAGACCCTTAGTCCAATTATACGATTATTATATAAATTTCGACTATAATAGTGTAGTTACGGTTAACCATACACTAAAAATACAGATTCGTCAAAACATTTTAAGAAATAAAACATTTCCACATTTTATAAAACATTCGCCGTTTTAAAACGTGACGACGGATCATTTCGCGGAAGCTTTGTTCTTTATGTGTTCGGTTCTTCGTTGAGCTTGATCGTCCTCCGGTAACTCAATTAGTACCTACATTTCATAAAACATGAAATGAGTTAGTCATATAGCGCTTAAAACGCGTCTAAACGAGTTTGCAGCTGCATTTTAACAACCAACACACTTTTGCAGTCATTTAGGTTGGTCGTGGGGCGCGACCGAGATGGGTCTTAGCCTTCGCGGGTCGCGAGGCTCTAGTTTAACCCCTTTCTAAAGAATGTTCACCCATCAGTAGGAATGTTCATTAAATAGTAGTATTTTTCACTGTACAGTATGAGTGTTCACTGAACAGTAGGGGTTTTCACTGAATAGTAGGAGTTTTCACTGAACAGTAGGGGTTTTCACTGAACAGTAGGAGTTTTCACTGTACAGTAGGAGTTTTCACTGTACAGTAGGAGTGTTCACTGAACAGTAGGGGTTTTCCAAATTATTCGACCCGTTTATGCATTTATCAAACAAACAAGTTTGTTTGACCTCTATTTCTCATGAACCTATTAAATTCAATAATGTTTATCATATTAGGTTCCAATCACGGGTTCATATACCTTCTTAAACCTATTTTCGCTCATATGCTTATTTTGACACGTTAAGGGTATTTAAGCATATTTTAAGCACGAATCGCTCTCATTCGCTTCTAATTTCATATGTCCACATTTCTTATCAAATTATCTCTCACCACAATTATATTTGTGGTGGATTCAATGTGGTGATTTATATATTCCGAGTTTTATCCCTCGGATTGCTATTTTACGGCAAAGGCTCATTTAGAGTCATTTGACCCAAGATTTACCCCTTTCACTTTTTATACTTATTCAAAGTATTTGCTTGATTATATAACTTGTTTTCAAACAACCCTTAAGGTTCATTTGCTCGATTTAGCTTACGTGGGCGTTTTGGTCAACTTAAATCCTTTCTTTACGACAAAAGACTTTTAATGCCGTAATTGTCCAAAATCCCACTTTTTAAACTAGGATCTTGTTTAAATAATCATTATATTTTCAAAACACAATGACTATAGTTTAAATCATTCAGTTTACCTAAAAGATAACCAAATGTCCATTATTAACTTGTTTAGCCCTCATTGAACCTCAAGTTCTAAATGATGAATTGACCTATTATACATACCTGGCTCGGATCAATATATTGACCCATTTCGATACCTTGTCTTAATAGCCGCTAAGTAATAGCGGTGTAAATATCCATTCGATATTTATTCCTATAATCATACAACTCGACAAACCATTAGTCGTTATTGTCAAAGGGTGATATGTTCACCTTTTGACCCGTTTAGTCTAAGTGACCGAATTTATTGGCGAGATGATGTTTATTACTATCTCGTCTACATGACTCGCTCCGGTTTACACCGTACGGTCATTTTCCTTATAAATCATTTATTAACTCTTTTGACCCATTATAAGTTACGCTATAAAGTGTCTTTTCACAAACTAACGGTAATCGTCAACGAGTACCGTTTTACCTTTATTATTTGTATTAGTTACCTTATAAGGTAATTATTCAAAACTTGTTATTTATTTATTAGTCCTTTCAAGACTAAATAACCGTATTAGCTCTTTTTAACCATTAAACATGGTTTATCTTTATTGTCTTTTGTTCCGAAACGCACATGTCGTGTCGGAACATCAAAATTCAAACAAGACTTTATATTATTCAGAACCTATAAAATCAATAGGTATTAAATAAATAGAGTGTAAGCTTTACTTACCTAGCATCCAAATTATGCGTTTCCTTCATTCTTGATTTGTTTGACCCGCTTCCTTCCCAAGCTTTCACCTAGCTTGTTAAGCGTCAAACTATCATTGTAAATTGCAAGATGGTTAGATTAGTCATAATCATTTACGACTATTCCATCCTACGATTCTTATGCCGAAATTATCATTCGATCATATAAAAGGTCATTTTGACTTTAAAAAGTCAAACTGCCTATTGACAAAAGTAATTACATGATGTAGCTTAACTACTCGTTTTATTACTTTTCCTTTATACGGTAAGCATCCTTATTAGGCTACCGTTTTAACTACTTATGAATTCAAGTTATTGTAATCGAATTTCATTCAATTAACACATGATGATATCAAACATCATTTTAATCATAATATATCATCATTTTCATTTTATCATACTAACCCAATTTCCTAGCAAGTATGATCATGTACTCAAACACCCCATATGTTCAAGTATTTCCTGATTACTATCAGATATGATGATTCTAATCATAATTATATCATCAAATTCATCATATGATTAATACCCACTTATCCTAGTGTGGTATATCATCAAATCATTCAAATTATAGCATCATATGTAAAATTTTCACTTAGGGTTTAGTTCCTAAGCAAGTATATATCACTAATTCAATCATAGCTTCACTAATTCATTCATAATTCGCGATTATGATGATTATCCAAATTTCACAACTTCACAATTCATCAAAATTTGACATACCTTACGATCCCCTAGCTTGGGTGATCATCAATTCACGTTCAATTGTGAATTTGAGCTTCGATTGAGCCTTTAATTTGATGATATCGTTGAAAGTTAGGGTTTTGAAGCTCCTGGGAAGCTTCTGGTCGAACAGAACTCCTAGAACACACGCTGAATGTGTGTTTTAGGTTTTTATAAATCTTTTATAATTAGAATTTCAAGTTTATCCACTTTGGCCCCTCTTGTTTGGGTAGTTTATTAAGTAGGCCACAACCCACTTAATTTCTAACAATTATTCCCACTTATTAACTAGGTTAAACATTCCTAGTTAAATTAGTGGGCTCGGGGAATTCATGACTAAGTTTATTTTAAGTCCCGTTAACTCGGGCTTCCATAAACTTTATTTTCTCAAAAGCATTCTTTTCCATTTGTATTAAATATTAGATTTAATTATATAAATCCTAATATTTTCCGGGTTAATTTTACCACTAACGGTACTTTACCCGTCTTTTAAATATTAACGTGGTTTGATTACCAAACCCATTTTCGGGGTGTTACAACATCTATCTTATTGTTCAAGTATAATGATAAACTACGTTATTTATGCCTTACGAACATAAATGTCTCACTTCTGCCCAAAGGTGATTTAATTCATTCATGTCATGCATATTTAACTGAGCATAACTAAGGTAATTGTCATATTTATGCCCAAAGGTGACCTGTCACAATTACTTTGCACACATACTTAAATGATTTCACTTCTGCCCAAAGGTGATTTATAAGTAGAATTTTTCAAATTAGTCTATTATTTTGATGTTAGTAATAGAGATATCACACTTTCTTCAAATAAGATCCTCACATTAATGATTCTTCATTAATCTTATGATCATATTTTGTGTGCCTTATTTTAATATCCATAACATTACTCACTACAACTTTCTTTTATAAATTAATACCTCATCTATATCTCCTCTCTAATGTCAAAGCCTAATGTGTTTTGCTTTACTAAAGAGTTTCTATAAGATTTGCTCTTAAATTAGATTCTTCATTACCTCTTAAGACATGACAATCCTATTGCTCTTTTCTGATAAAAGTAGTGTACAAGAAAAGTTGAGCATGACAACTGGGATAAGTCAAAACTAATGTCTCTTATGATGATCAAGAACTCATTTAAATAAATGCTATCACTAGATTTATTCCAGATTTAGTTTTTCCTAAGACTAATCTAATTTATGTGGAATAATCAAAGTAACTCCTAAGATCCATGTTTTTCATTTCAAATTCTAAACTATAAGGTTAAATGGCATCCGTGAATACATCATAATGTACAAAACTATGACCCATAAAATTAAGGGCTTACACATGAAAATAAGTACATTTTTCTAGTGCATTACATACTAATTTTTCCACTAGTACAATTTGATGCCTTAAAATCAACTAATAACACTTAGAAGTACCAAGGGAAAATGAGAGTATTGATCAGCAACATACGTACAGGAAAAGAAATGCCTAAAACTGGAAAATAAAATGTCATTCACCCCACTACCACTAAAACCTAAAAGATGATACTTCTAAGATCCATAGACAAAACGCAAGTACTAATTCCAACTCTAAGGTTCTTCAAGGGAGAATCTCACTACATAATTATGCCATTAGGCATAAGCAAAGAGGTTATCCATAATTCAAAAGAACAGTTGGCTAAAATAGGTAGTCGCCTATTAAAGAGTAAACCGCCAAAATGGTCCCAGAGGTTTGGTCACTTTTGCCACTTTAGTCCAAAACTCAAACCTTACAAATTTGGGTCCCTATGGTTTCCATTTTGTTGCCATTTTCATCCAAAAGCAAAATATGGTCAGATTTTTCAGTTAACATCCAACTTTTTTTTTGTCTTTTTCCTCCCTTTTAATAAAGGGCAAAATGGTCAGATTTTTTTAATTTGTTATAATAAAACCTTAAAATACCATTTTTCCCTTCATTGAAAAGGAGGAAAAAGACAGAAAAGTTGGACGTTAACTGAAAAATATGACCAGATTATAATTTTGGATGAAAATAGCAACAAAATTGAAATCACAGGGACCCAGATTCAAAAGGTTTGAGTTTTGGACCAATATGGCAAAAGTGACCAAACCTAAGGGACCATTTTGGCAGTTTACTCCCTATTAAATGATATTTAAGTATGCTAATCTTAATATTCCAATTTACACATGATAGGTTGAGTCTAGTTCTATATGTTTTTCTTACAAGAATTCAACAAATAACTAACATGATAATTAATGACAAAATTAAATGTTAAGGCTCCAAGAACCATGAAAAGTTGTCTTCTAATTATGCTTTATGATACCTTACATATTCTGGAAATTAATCAGAATTTAGTACCAATACTTAAGATATATTATGATAGTTATGAGGTTTGCATAGCCAACATAAAGTCACTCTTACATTAATCTCTCATATTATTTGTTATCAATATCTGGATAGAAACATTAATAAGATAGAACTAGATGATACTGTACACTTTCACATTTTTTTGTTATCATGCAAATGGGAATTTAACAAAAGACAAAAGATACTTATAAAATCCATCCATTGAAACTGAATCTCTTGAGAAATCATGACAAAGGTTAATGAAGGATGATAAGTCTCGTCTAGGCATCATATGAGCTTATGGATGTAGTATCGTATCATATAGTGTAGTATAGGTCTCGTATAGGTCCCCTATAGGTCTTGTATAGGCCTATACGGGACCTAAACTACACCTATTATAATTAATATGATTTATGTATAATTAATATTAGTGTTATTATAATTAATATGATTTTTTGTATAACTAGTGTTATTATAATTAATATGAGTTTTTTATAATTAATATTAATGTTATTGATATTAGTATGAGTTTTCTATAATTAATATTAGTGTTAATAATCTTAAAAGGAGAAAACAAAACAAAAATATAAATATACGCCGCTTACAGAGCAAGACTGGGCGTCTAATGTGGCCTAAAAGACCATTTTAGCCATGTGATGCCCCTAGTCTAGCCCTAACTTAGGGGTATAAGAGTCTTTTAAACATGTTAGTGGTCAAAAGAAATTATCTCTTGTTGGGAGACTCAGGTTCAATCCTTAGGAGGTGTAAGTATGTAAGGGGAAAAATTAGCTGTCACACCCCAAGCCAGAACTCGCCTAAGCCAGTCCATACCTACTATGACGTCGAAACTACCCATTTGCATAGGTATGAGGTTGATTGAGAACGTATGATCGTTAAGAATCAAAGAACAATTGGAGATAACGGAATCGACAACGACGGTTTTACCATCAGCGACTTCGACAGCGAAAGATCTTGGCAACTTAGAGCGTTTACACTTAAGCAAGGATTCGAATTCTAACTACACAAAACTTTTATCGGCGCCAGTATCAAATAAGCAAGAAGCATAAACATGGTTCACAAGGAACGTACCAGTAATGACGTCGTTCGCGTTTTGAGCCTGAGCAGTCGTAAGAAGGAATGCTCTGCCTCGAGCGGGTTGTTGAGCCTGTTGCTGCTGTTGCGGTGGTTGTTGCTGTTGTTGTTGAGGCTGGTTTCGTTGAGGACAGACGTTAGCCATATGGTTGACATCACCACACTTAAAACACGCTCGCACAAGAGCGAATTGGTTCTTAGCTTGATTGGGGGCAGGGTTTTGAGTCACAATAGCTTGGTTTTGATCGGCCTTTGGGTTGTAACGACAACTAATGGCAAAATGCCCCAGCTTGTTACAGGTGGCGCATTTGCGACATGGGGTGCCAGTAGGATGATGGTACGAGTATTGGTTGCACTTGGGCCATGACCCAACGTAGTTTCTTTCTTGAGGCCCAAGGGTTGTGGGGGTAACATCAGTTACAGATTGTAGCGGTTGTGGGTTCGGCGGAGTGACAACCGCGTAATTCTGGCTTGAAGCCTTCCATTTCTTGCCTTGGTTTTTCTTGGTGGATGAGGAGGGTTCAACAGTGGCTTGTGGGGTGGTTTTCAGTGGGGTTTTCGTGGCATTTCTACGCGTGACATGGTTACTGTTCAAACGGGCAGCTAAACGAAAGGTATCCTCAATAGTGGCTGGGCAAGCAGCTTCCATAAGGTTCATGAAGGAATCAGGGCAGCAGTGGATGTATTTGTTAATGGTTTTTTCATGTGTATCAAACTGGCTAGGACACAGAATGCTAAGCTGTTTGAAACGAAGGGTCAAACCATCGTTGTCGTCATCCACCTGCTTTAGGAGCCAAAACTCACTCTCCAGTTTCCTTATCTCGTGCGGCGGACAAAATTCCTCCTTCATAATCTTTTTCAATTCAGACCACGGCAACGCGTGGGCGGCGTCCTCACCTCTTGTGCCCCGTTCAGAGGTCCACCAATCAAGGGCTCTTGATTGGAACACCCCTGTGGCATTTTGGGTGCATAGGTCGTCAGGACAACCACTCTAACGAAAGGTGATCTCCATGGCATCAAACCACGAGAGTAGTGCGGTAGCAACATCTTTTCCAGCAAATTCCAATGGTCTGCAAGCCATGAATTGTTTGAAGAGAAAATGTGTCTTAGGCTTTTCCACCTTGGAGTCCTATAGGTAAGATACTCTCGTCGAGAAACGATTAACGGTATATTACCCTTCCAGTTACTACACGTCTCTAATCGATTGAAACAATCGAAACTTTGGCGAGATTGAAAATCGAGGAGTGGGACTTAATCGACAAGGTGCGGGTTTCACCCCTAACTTGACGATTTCGTACCCTAATGTGGTTGGTGCTCGTCGGGTCAAAATATAATTTCAACACTTTGACGAGGGTCCACTAGAGTTTGAATTGGAAATTTACCATTTAGATGTGGATTTCACTCCTAGCTAAATGGCGAAATTTCGTGCAAAATAAGAATAAGCGGAATGAGAGTCGTTACCAAATTGTGGGTTTCACCCCTATTTTGGTAAACTCGTCTCTTTTGTATAAGAGTGTCTTCAAGTCTTCATGTGTATTGTGTAAAATGTCTTAGGAAAGACATTATGTAAATATTAAGACCAAAAAGAAGAGAAGGAAGCAAAGTAGGAAGAATAACATTTTAAGCATATAACAAGAATGGTCAAAAATGTGGTTCCTACTATAGACTAGGTCGAACATGGCAATTCTACCTAATTCCCTATAGTTATGGCTCTGATACCAATCTGTCACACCCTAACCGATGGCGGAATCATCGGGATGAGACGAAATAGATTGCAAGAGACTTCATAACGCTATTTATGACAATATTTAAGTTAACCATTTTCATTCCAAAACATCAATTGTCAATATTACATAGAAATCTCAAATAACAACAAGTTCAACGAAAGTACATAACAACCTTACAAAATTGATACAACATTTTAAATCTAAGACGTCTAAATGTGTATCTAGGCATAATTGCTAGTGGGGTTTTCGTGGCATTTCTATGCATTACATGGTTACTGTTCAAACGGGCAGCTAAACGAAAGGTATCCTCAATAGTGGCTGGGCAAGCAGCTTCCATAAGGTTCATGAAGGAATCAGGGCAGCAGTGGATGTATTTGTTAATGGCTTTTTCAGGTATACACAGAATGCGGCGGACAAAATTCCTCCTTCATAATCTTTTTCAATTCAGACCATGGCAACGCGTGGGCGACGTCCTCACCTCTTGTGCCCCGTTCAGAGGCCCACCAATCAAGGGCTCTTGATTGGAACACCCCTGTGGCATTTTGGGTGCGTAGGTCGTCAGGACAACCACTCTGACGAAAGGTGATCTCCATGGCATCAAACCACGAGAGTAGTGCGGTAGCACCATATTTTCCAGTAAATTCCAATGGTCTGCAAGCCATGAATTTCTTGAAGAGAAAAGGTGTCTTAGGCTTTTCCACCTTAGAGTCCACAGAGCCATGAGGCGAATCAGGATTAGTTTGAATGCGGCTAACGATATCGGATATAACTCGAGCCATTTGGTCGGCCATTTGCTCAGCAATGAGCCCAACTAGCTCTTGCTTGGAGATGGACTCACTGTTGGTACCTTTCTTTGACATGGCATTCTTTGATGAGCTTGGAGATTCCATCTAGAAGTTCGAAAGAAAAGTAAAGGATGAGACTTAATCATAAATTTTTAAAGCAAGATGCAAGTGTAAGTATGAAAGTATGATGTATCACGTATGGTTCACTTAATCATCATGAATTCAACATGTATTCGACAAGTATAAACACGTATGATTGCGTAAAAAGAGTATAATTTTAGTTTGTTCACGAGGATTATTATTGTTTTTGATTGCGCGAGACGTGCGAATTGTGTAACGGTTTTGAAACGAACGAGGTAACAAGTATAAAATCACATATAAATTGAATCACATAAAAGAGAGGCTCATAAAACATAGGATTGTTTCGGGTAGAGAAACGTCGACTATTCCAAAGTGAATCGAAAGTTCTTTCGAATTAGAGAAACGTGCTTTGGCCTATAGGTAAGATACTCTCGTCGAGAAGCGATTAACGGTATCTTACCCTTCCAGTTACTACACGTCTCTAATAGATTGAAACAATCGAAACTTTGGCGAGATTGAAAATCGAGGAGTGAGACTTAATCGACAAGGTGCGGGTTTCACCCCTAACTTGACGATTTCATACCCTAATTTGGTTGGTGCTCGTCGGGTCAAATTATAATTTCGACACTTTGACGAGGGTCCACTAGAGTTTGAATTTGAAATTTACCATTTAGATGTGGATTTCACTCCTAGCTAAATGGCAAAATTTCGTGCAAAATAAGAATAAGCAGAATGAGAGTCGTTACCAAATTGTGGGTTTCACGCCTATTTTGGTAAACTCGTCTCTTTTGTATAAGAGTGTCTTCAAGTCTTCATGTGAATTGTGTAAAATGTCTTAGGAAAGACATTATGTAAATATTAAGACCAAAAAGAAGAGAAGGAAGCAAAGTAGGAAGAATAACATTTTAAGCATATAACAAGAATGGTAAAAAATGTGGTTCCTACTATAGACTAGGTCGAACATGGCAATTATACCTAATTCCCTATAGTTATGGCTCTGATACCAATCTGTCACACCCCAACCGATGGCGGAATCATCGGGATGAGACGAAATAGATTGCAAGAGACTTCATAACGCTATTAGTGACAATATTTAAGTTAACCATTTTCATTCTAAAACATCAATTATCATTATTACATAGAAATCTCAAATAACAACAAGTTCAACGAAAGTACATAACAACATAACAAAATTGATACAACATTTTAAACCTAAGACGTCTAAATGTGTATCTAGGCATCATTGCTACTTCATTTCATAGCATCATCATCGTCAACCTGTAACATGTTAAAATAAAGTTCAATGCAAAAGCAAAGGCGAGTACACAAGGTTTAAATAGTATAGCATATGTATAAAGCATTTACTCGAATCCACATGGCAATATGTATACACGGTAACTAGCATGCATAACATCACGTCTAACCCAAGTGTCCACTAGTATTTAGCATCCCTCGCCACAAAAGTAACGAGACCGTTTTAGTATAATGACTTAACAAGACCCCGACGGGTGGTGTGCTACTCCTATAGCGCTATATATGTTAAGTTGAGGGCTTAGCATGGCAATGGCATAAAGCATGTATAATCTAGCATGAACCTAAGTAAACAAGTAGCATGTATAACGGATTGAGTTTGTAAAGCATGTTTAAGGGTGTGTGTAAGTGTAATTTTGTATGGTAACATGTTACAACCCAAAAGTGGTTTAAAATGTAAATGGGTCGAGTGCCCTCACGGTTTTGCAAGTCTTCTACTTGGTAAATCCGCGAGAGTGTTGGTTTGTTTAGGAGGTTGGAACACCAAGTCCTTCTACGCGAAGAAACAAAGTGTATGAGTAACGGAGATTAACGGAGGATTAAGGAATTAGGAAATTAAAACACAAGAACATATGTTTGTGAAAGTAATCATTATCTAAAACAAGTACTTGTTTTTGACACTATGGAACATCGAGGGTTTATGCTTTCATGAGTAATGTACTCATCAGGATCGTAACAAGTCTTATGCCTTAGATGATGTTATTCTAATACTTCGATGAATGAACACAAGTTCACCATCAAGGGTTCGAATATTGAATAGTATATATATGTATAAGTATTATATGTATTGTTAAGTCCAATAGTCAAGTCGGAGGTAGAAGATTAGATCTTCATTTAGGCACCTCTAGTATCATGGAAATCATGTAGGAGGTAGGAAGAACCAGCTTCCATTTGGGTACCTCTTATGGTTCACCACTACACTTGATGTAAAAACATACAAGGAGGGTCATGAACTAATGCTTATGCAAGAATAACAACAACTATACTAAGAGAAATCATCAAGTAATGTGGGGATTCTTTGTTAGACAACCCAAGTTAGTCCATAATCACACCTTCATCAAGCTTGAAGCTTGAACATGACTGATGGGTTAGAAACCCTAAATAAAACAGAAAGTATATGAGGTTTAACCTCTGATGTTGTATGTCTCAGCCCTGTTTTTAAGCTTAACTAACCATAGAAGTGGTTATAAGCATAAGGACGTGGGTTTGAGTGAGTTAAACTCGAGTTTGAACAAGTATAAACAAAGTTAAATGAAATCAGATTCAAACAGTGAACTTTGGAGCCATATAGCCAGAGTTCCAGGGACTTATTCTCTGTGAAATACCCATGGAATCGAAGCTAAGGTCGATCCAAGTGTTCTGGAAAAAGAATGAGCTAAAAAGGACAAGAAATGAAGAAGTTATGCTCACTTTAGTGGAGCTTGATGATCCTGCTCGAACCTGAACTTTCAGCTGCGAATTTGAGTGATTGAGAGAGGTTTAGGGGAGTTTGTAAAGTGATTAGCGCTTGGATTAGTGTGGGTTTTATAGGGGATGAGTTATGGTTGGAGGTTGTGAGTTATAAATGCAAGAAACACAAATAACAATCCAACTAACACACCCAAATGCCCAATCCCGTAGCTGGAAATGGGTTTCTGCGGATCTGACGTCTACGCGGGCTGCGTAAGGGGACAGGGGGGCGCTACGCGGGCCACCTGAACTTATCTGATTCGGGTTTAAGTTTTGTTTATTACAATTTGGCCCCCAAAGTTTGTTATTTTAGGGTTTTAAGGCCTTTTAGGGACTATAATTGCTACAAAAACATAGTTTGAGATAAATTCAAATATGAGGAACATATACCAAGTATAATTAAGCGTATGAAGGTCGTATTTAAGTATCGTATACGTTCGTAATACGTTTTATGCATAAGTTTCACGTATTTACAAGTTTAGCACATAGTTTCCAAGAATCGCGAATAAGCATCAATTGTTTCACGAAATTGAATGTATGAGCTTGTATAAAGTATGTATAACATGTAATTAACAAAATACGAGTTTTATTTATGATCCAAGTCTCGGATTTTACAACGGTTACAAGGAAAGAACGATTACAAGAACACAAGACTTCCAAAAATAGAAACACGAACAAGACTTGCTATAAATGGAAAGTACCAATAAGCAGGGCGTTACAGTCTCCCCTCCTTTAGGGAATTTCATCCCGAAATTTAGGAAGATGTAGGGAAAAGAAGCGGATACTTCGTCTTCATGTGACTCTTGAGTTCCCAAGTGAATTCAGCGCTACGTTTACCTTCCCATCGAACCTTGACGATAGGAATTTTACTGCGCCTCAATAACTTGACTCCTTGATCCACGATTTCGACAGGTTTTTCCACAAAGTGCAAGGTTTCGTTGATTTGAAGGTCCTCGAGTGGAACTTGAAGCCCTTCGTCAGCTAGACAGTTCTTTAAGTTTGACACGTGGAAAACAGGATGTACATTGTTGAGTTCTTCAGGTAGGTCCAGTCTATACGCAACCTTGCCAATCCTTTCGAGGATCTTCAAAGGACCAACGTAGTGAGGTGCGAGTTTCCCTTTCTTACCAAATTGAACCACACCCTTCCAAGGGGATACCTTGAGGAGTACTAAGTCACCTGTCTCGAATTCCAAGGGTTTGCGACGCTTGTCAGCGTAACTCTTTTGTCGGCTCCTGGCTTTTAGGAAGTTGTCTTGAACCTGTAAAATCTTGTCTGTTGCTTCTTGTATAAGCTCGGGACCAGTGAATTGAGATTCACCAATCTCGTGCCAACTAATAGGCGAACGACACTTGCGACCATACAATCCCTCGACCAGTGAATTGAGATTCACCAATCTCGTGCCAACTAATAGGCGAACGACACTTGCGACCATACAATCCCTCGAAAGGTGCCATTTGAATACTCGCATGATAGCTGTTATTGTACGAGAATTCGATCAAAGGCAAGTGTGAATCCCAGTTGCCACCAAAATCTTTTACGCATGAACGAAGCATATCCTCCAATGTTTGAATAGTACGCTCGGTTTGACCGTCTGTCTGAGGATGAAAGGCGGTGCTAAGGTTAAGAACAGTACCCATAGCAGATTGAAAGGTTTGCCAAAGATGAGACGTAAAATGATCGTCACGATCGGAAATGATGTCAATGAGGGTACCATGACGACAAATGATCTCATTAGTGTAGATTCTAGCCAATTTCTCGACTTTGAAATCTTCACGAATGGGAAGAAAATGAGCTGATTTGGTCAATCGGTCAACGATCACCCAAATACTGTCATGAACAGAAGAAGTACGAGGAAGTTTAGTGATAAAGTCCATGGCAATGCTCTCCCATTTCCAGATAGGAATCTCTGGTTGTTTGAGTAAGCCAGAGGGACGTTGATGTTCGGCTTTTACCTTCGAACAAGTGAGACATTTTGCAACGTAGGAGGCAATATCCCTCTTCATCCCAGGCCACCAATATGACGTACGCATATCATGGTACATCTTGTCAGCACCAGGATGAACAGAATACCTTGTTTTGTGTGCCTCATTCATAAGAAAGTCTCGGAGGTTTTCACGATTAGGGATCCAGATACGATTGAGATAGTATAAAATACCATCGAATTTAGACACAAGCTCATGTTCCATAGCACCTCGTATCTCAACAGAGAGACTACCTTGGTTAATGGAGGCATATTGAGCTTCACGAATACGGTTTTGAAGATCGTTAATGAGTTGGAGACAACAAATACCCTTCACATGAGTTTTACGACTAAGGGCGTCGGCTACTACATTCGCTTTACCTGGATGGTATTTGATTTGGCAGCCGTAGTCGTTTAATAGTTCCACCCAACGACGTTGACGCATGTTCAGTTCCTTTTAGTCGAAGATGTGTTGAAGGCTCCTATGGTCGGTGAAGACCACACACTTAGTACCATAAAGGTAGTGTCGCCAAATCTTCAACGCAAAAACAACTGCGCCAAGGTCAAGATCGTGAGTAGTATAGTTTTTCTCATGTATTTTGAGTTGCCTCGACGCATAAGCGATGACCTTGTCTTGTTGCATAAGCACACAACCAAGACCAAGGCGTGAAGCATCGCAATATACGACGAAGTCGTCGTTACCATCAGGAAGCGTGAGGATAGGAGCAATACAAAGCATCTCCTTGAGTGTTTGAAAAGATTCCTCATGTTCGGGACCCCAAACAAAAGGTTTCTCTTTTTGAGTCAAGGAGGTCAACGGAACAGCGATCTTTGAGAAGTTAGAGATAAAACGACGATAATAACCAGCAAGACCAAGAAACGAGCGAATTTCAGACAGAGACTTAGGTGCGATCCAGTTCTTCACAGCTTCGATTTTAGCGGGGTCAACGTGAATACCAAGTTCATTGACAGTATGACCAAGGAATTGAACCTCTTTTAACCAAAATTCGCACTTGGAGAATTTGGCGTATAGATGTTCAGTACGAAGAAGTTCAAGGATAAGATGCAAGTGTCGCTCATGCTCTCCTCGCGTCTTAGAGTAGATAAGGATATTGTCGATGAAGACGATCACGAAACGGTCCAAGTACGCTTTGTGTTAGTGCAGTATGTCTATCGCTGTCACACCCCGGATTTCCACGTGTCACCGGTGGGCCCGGTGGGGAGTATCGTGACGTGGTTGGCAACATCATAGTCAAACAACACATATATAAATGCACAGCGGAAGCAAAGGATAAATATTATTACATTTCCGAATATAAAGTGATATTCAATATTACTACGGAAAGTAAGGGATCCACAGGCTGATCTTAAAACATATCATTTGTTCAACAGACTTTAGACGCCTAGAACTTTCAAGATCTCCTTATTAGCGCCCTGAGCTTCCAGCCATTTACGTTCAGTACCTGTCACTTAACCCTTTTGGAAAATACGCCAGTTTTCACTGGTAAATACACTCAACCGACTCATTTTGGAAAATGATTGAAAATTTGTTTGGATGCACATGGCACAAAATATATTGACACTTTGATTAAAATGCACAGAGGCAAAATTAATCTTTTATACTTGGAACAATTATAGTTATAACCTTGTATACAGATTTACATGTTCGTTGTACGTTCAGGGCCCGATGTAGAAACCGAGTCAGATTAACAGACACGCCACAAGTATAGGCCCACAAGAGAGTGAGATACCGTTATTACTTAGTAACTGTCAGGTGTATGCCTACACCCCGTACCTAAGACGTGGCCATTTTATAATACAATGATGTCAAGGATATCCGGGACATGGTCATTAACCCCTAAAGGCTTTTATTTCAAACAATACAGATTAAACCGGGTTACCTCAATAATTTAACCTTCATTAAGATTAAATATTCAATACCCGACCAAGCGGTATCGTTATACCGTATTCCAAGCCCGTATAGGGAAAATAAGTTAAGAGTATTTTCCTGAGCTAGCTCCTGTCTTAAATAGCAAGAATCTAATAACTCAGCCGTAGTCACTTAAGTAAGCGTAGGTACAATTTACCGGAAAGCTCTAGTCTGGAATGATGGTATAATTAATTAATTAGAATGCTAACGGGTCTTTAATTAAGCCTAAGCTTAGACCGGTTAGTCTTAAGGAAATATACGGTTCAAACGCATGATTAAGCGAAGACCGGAATAGAATGTGATTCAGACCCGACAAGTTTGGAGACTTGTATAATATGGGTAAACTATACACATTCTGGATTTTGAGATAAAACCGATAAGGTTTGACCCGTTTCGGCTAATTTATGTAAACTTGTTACATAAACCGAACCGAACGCGTAGTAAGCGTGACGGGTATTCATATGGGTCCTAAACAGGTTTCCTAAGTTAATTATGCTTCCAATATGTTGTGACATCAGTAGGATGTCTTTCATTATGCCCCGAACTAATTTAAACACAACTATGCCCCGTAGGGGTAGTTTGGTCATTTTAAAGGTTGTAAAAGGGTTTAAATGTTTAACTGAGTTACAGGTCTGATGTAAACAGCAAACATACTCAATTTGATGAGTTATAACAGTAGGGTAAAATATATATGTGAAATATATCATTTATAACCAAACTATGCACCGAAGGGCATTTTGGTAATTTCACATAAGCCGAAAAGCTCAAAAACGAAGTCTGAGTTAATCAACCTTTGCTTACTGTTAAAATATTATAATTTGCCTCTTATATCAGTAGGTATCAACCCGGGTATGTCCAATATGATTTTAAGGCATACTATGCGTTAAAAACGCTAATTATGGCGATTAAAGGCCATTTCCGGGTTCAATACTTAAATCTGATATTTTTATATTTCCAGAAGGCTTAAAATAACTTATTTATCATATGTGATCAGTAGCAAAAGGTTTGGAGTCGTTTAGATAAGTAAAACTCATTTTATGGCCCGTAAGGGCAAAACCGACAATTACCGAATTAAGCCTACGACTACGAGTTATGCTCAGCCTAAAATTAATTAAAAATCTTTAAAAATCCCAAAATAATATATTACATCAGTGGGTAAAAGATTTGATACCAAAAAGTTTGCTTAACTAGGCTATACGCTAATTACGCCATTTTATTAACATAAAGCATTAGTTTAGCGATAATGAGCATAACTCTTAATCTACAAGTCAAACTGATGTCAAACTTTGCATACAAGTTTATATATCAGTAACTAAGGTTTCTACACTTTTACATTTTCATAAATCATGATTTAAGGTAATAAGGGCATAATGGTCAACATATGAGCAATTAACGGAAATATGCATATTAATTGGATAACTAGTGAACCAAGGTGTGTAATCACAGAGGGTTGTTCTAACAAGTAACCTAATCCAATTTAAGCTCTGAGGCATTTCTAAAACATACCTAAACGGGTCAGAACTGAAAGTCAAAGTGAAAGTCAAACTATGTGACTTTCGGTTCCGAACCGGGTCTTAAACAGGAAATAGTCGGGTTGAACATGTTTGGACATGTTCTTATACTTATTACTATGTTATAACAATGATCAAACAGGTTATATATGTTCTAGATAGCTAATTATGCATAAATGACATTTTAAGCATCCTGTTGACTTTTTAAATAAAAGTTTGACCCGACTTTTGACCTGGTTAGAGTGGTGATCAGGGGAAACCCTTTTGAGGTTTTATTACCCCCATAAATACCAACTCATAACTACTTTCAATTCGAGATATGACTGAGCCATTATTGACTAATCTCGAAGTCAAACCGTAATTACGACGGTTTGACTTTTAGCTAATTAACCAAGCTAAACTCAAACAAAGAAGAACTAGAAGACTTACAAGAGTCCTATGCACGACTTAAGATCAAATGGACCTGCTTGAGAGCTCCAAGAATGATCAAACAATGCAGAAGAAGGTGTGAGGAGTTATGTTGCACAAGGTGGCCTTTTATAGTGAATTACACACCACAATTGGTTGACACACAAGCCTACAACTCACCACAACTCATCAACACATGTCCTAGATGTTCTAGGGGTTGTTTAGGGGCCAATCTTGAAGAGGCAAGTCGAATTAATGGGGTTACAAGGGCTGTGGGAGACAAAGAATCGAAAAAGATCAAATTCTGTCCAGAGTAGGCAGTGGCGTAGCGCCACTGCATGTGCAGCTGATGCTCGCGCTACGCGAGCCCCTAGGGTCATCCAACAAAACTTTTGTTAATTGCAGTTTTGGTCCCTGGCCCTTCTAAAGGTCGTTTTCATGACTTGTTTTGCACATTGAGCCCTTGAAATTATCATATAAGGGCTTTAAGACATTTACCCACTTTGTTAAGTCCCCGGTTAACTTAATTGTTACCCGAAAAGGCCTAACTTTCAACGTTGACGCTTTAACCCCTCGCACACGAATTTGATCATAACTTTCTCATACGTTGACGAAACTTTATGAAATTTTAATCGTGTATTCTAGTGAGCATAATTAACCGTTACAAAGCTTCAGGTTTGTCAAAAGGTCACTCAGAGGTATATCTTTAAACATGTTGACACATTTAACCCCTGTAGTTTGTAATCTCTCACTTTTAGCTTCGTATGATCCATGATTTATTCGTTTGAAGGTATGAGCATCGTGTAGGGTTAATGTACATTATATTTATTCACAGTTGACACTTAGAATACGTATATTCACATACTTTCCATGTTGGTCAACTTTAGTCCTTCTATAATATTTCTTTCACACGTTTAAACATACGACACGTGTCTACACATTATAGGACGTGAATTTTCGAGGTGTTACAATCGCCTCCGTCATCTCAAGACCGTAGCAGAAATAGATTAAGTTTAGGGCTTATAGTGTTATATTTTAGTAAAAGGCAAGGTGTCATTTGTGTAAATAATGAGATATCTCATTATGTCCCTTGGCCTATAAATAGAGAACTTAGTGTTCTCATTTAGGACTTTTGGAAGACTTTTGCCACATTTGAGACTTGGAGCTTTGGAGAGCTAAGATCTAGAGAGAGAAAACTTAGAGAGAGAAAGTTCCTTGTACGTGATTCAGGTGCTGTACGTTATCAGATCTTTCAATAGAATCACGGTTATAATTACTGTTCGTGTGTTCGGTCACGTTCGTGTACGGATTCCGCACATTACACGAGTCGGTTCGCAATCGAAACGGAGTCTAAACCGGTCCTAACAAGTGGTATCAGAGCAGGAGCTCGATTGCATGGATCAAACGCACGATTTCGCACAGAAATTCATCAGATTCAGAGTCGATTTCACTCAGATTTGATCTATTTCTTCACTTTTTCATATTCTTCACGTTTTTGTCTGAAAATCGTCAAATTAATCAACTTTTTACGGTTAAAATCGGCTAAAATTTGGATATGTTGTGCAAAATTCATTGATCTACAAGCCTACAAAGTTTCATATCTTAATTCATAGTCATTTGTGAGAAAATTAGATTTTTGTGGTTCGAAGTTTGTTGAAAAATGTTGCATGTTGCTGCTGTTGTTCTTGATGTTCACCGCACGGATGGCAATCCGTGCGGATGACCAATCCGTATCAAGTCATTCTCATGCATATTTCATTAAGTTGTTGACTAGCTTCTCGCACGGATAACATTCATCTCAAGATTCCTTATTTGCAATTCATTTAAAAGATGTTTGACTTTGTTGACTGATTCAGGTTACTACTCGTGCGAATAAGCATCATCATCTATTCGTGCGGATAACACTGATTGTTCGCACGGATAAATAATCCGGGTTGACTTTAGTTGACCTATCGGGGCGAATTTTTACTCGCACGGATAAACCACTCGCGCGGATAACTTGTCCGCACGGATAAGTCACTCGCGCTGACAAACAATCCGTATTGACTTTTTGACTGATTACTCGCACGGACAACTTACTCGTGCGGACAACTTACTCGCACGGATAACTTCGTCGCGCGGATAACATTACACGTCACAACAATCCGTGTCTGTCACACTTGGTCAACATATTCAACTTTGTCAGCACCGTTTATAGATACATGAGACATGCATGTGAACTATTAATTGAGAATTAAAGGATTGCATGTGATAAAAGTTTGTCGGATATTAATTACACGTGATTCAAGCCAACTTTAATTGAAGATGACAGATTGCATGTGAGAAGTTTTTGAAAGTTAGCAATTCATTGTTTGAGGTCAAAGAGTCAAAGTGCCAACCGTTCAACTCAAGTTTTGTCATTTAGTAAAGTGGTTTGTGTCAAAGAGTCGGATTACATTATCCGCACGGATTACAATATCCGCACGGATTACATTACTCGCACGAATAAACAATCCGGAGCACTCGCACGAATAAACTATCCGGGTCAAAGTCTTGTTGATTGGTTACTCGCACGGATTACTTTCATCCGGACGGATCTCCTTTAGTCACACGGATCCCCACTCGTGCGGATAACTCACTCGCACGAATCACCATCCGGATCCCCATCCCGACGAATCATCATCCGGATCTCCATCCGTTCGAAGACATCCATCCGAGTGGGCTGATCTCATCCGATTGGGCCAACATCATCCGTTTGACTATTGATCCATCCGAACGGACAACGTTGTCGCGAGATTATTTTCACTGTTGACTTTTGTTGACTTATTCGATCGGATACCCGTCCGATTCATTTGTTTGATATTGTTTAAACTCATTGTGTTTGTTTGTTCGTGATTCAGGTGATTAAAAGGTGCTGGTAATCGAGAAGATCATAACATGGCTGAAGAGTTCTACAACACATTCTACAACGCGTTTACATCCGAATCGTCTGAAACATCTTCTGTCACACCGAAAACCATAACAAAGGCGATCAATGAAAACATCAAGAATGATAACTTCTACGGAACACACTCGAAGCCACCAACTCTGGAAAGCATTGAAGATTACACGTGGTGGAAAGAGAGGTTCATTGGTTGGGCAAAAGCCTATGCTCACGAGAGCTGGTTTTGTTTGGAGTTTGGGTACAAAAGGCCGACTAATGATAAAGGAGAAGAGCTTCCACTCAAAGACTTACCTAAAGATGAAAAAGCAGAATTCTCAGCAGAACAGAGAATGATTGCTTTGATCCAGTTGGCAATCAGAAATGACATGTTTGCTTTACTGCAACATGATGGAACTTCAAAATCAGTTTGGGAGGCTTTACGGGTTAAGGCAGAGGGTGGTAAACAAATCAGGAAGAACAAAATTGCTTTATTAAAAAAGGAATTTGATTTGTTTGATAGTCTTAACGGTGAATCAGTTCGTCAAATGATTGAACGTTTTTGTCATCTAAAAATCGAACTAGAAAGATTTAAGATTGAAAAAACAAGAGAAGAAATTGTTGATAAAGTAATTGAAGCGTTACCACGAGCTGATCAGTGGCAAACGTTTGTTTTTATCTTGAAAAATGATGAAAAATTTGATACAATTTCTCTTGATGCATTGTTAGAAAAGATTGAGAGTCATGATCTGGAGCTACAAAAGCAAAACAAGATGAGTGGTTCTTCGCATCATCAAAATGTCGGTCTTTATTACAAAGGTAGCACACCTTCGGTGAAAGTTGGTGAATCACCAAAGACCGGATTCAGCGTTGAAAAGATAAAAGAACCACAAACAAGCTCGTCAAGTTACAATCCAGGATACCATTCATCTTCTTCAAAAGCAAGCCCTGAAGAATCTGAAGAAGTTCTCTGCAATATTGCTCTCAAATTGAAGAACTCCCCGAAAATGAGCATAAATGCAGCTAAGCAACAAATGAGTTTTCTTGCATCTGTTCTGGAGTCGTATGAAGGTCTAGTAGCTGGCAAAATTGGAAACTCTGAATTGACCAAAGAAGACTACGACCAGATTGATCCGGAAGAGATGGAACTCATTGACATTCGTTGGTGTTTGGCAAGCTGCATCCGCAGAGCTCAAAGATATATGGAAATTACTGGGAAGCAATCTCTCGGTGGTGCATCTACAAAGCTTGGATTTGATAAGTCCAAAGTGACCTGCTTCAAATGTAAGCAAAAAGGTCATTTCAAAAGAGAGTGCAACAATTCTGCGGTTGGTGGAAATGAACATCCGTTCAATGATGATTACTACCGAAAGGCAATTTACCACCGTAGCAGAGAAGAGCCAAAGATGATTGAAGACAAACCCAGAGAGAAGTCAAGAGCTTATGCTGTGATTCACGATGATGAAGGATATGATTGGAGCCAGATTTGTCCAGAAGAAGATCGAGTTGATGTTCGAAAAACAGCTCATGGCAAAGCTATATTAAAGAACAACCATTACGCCTTTGTTGTTGAGATTCAAAATGAAAACAAAGACAAAGACACTGCTAAAATCCATGAAGAAAAAGTTGAAATCAAAGAGAAAACTCGAGAAGAGATCTTGAGTGAGAAGACGTACAGAGAAAGAAACGTGGTCTACAACAGAATGGATGATATGCAGGAAGAGTATGAAAGTGCTGTCAGCAACAGAAGATGGGATAAAAAGAGAGAATGTTACTACAACAGAGAAGGTGAACCGGTTGTTCCAAAGAAAGACATAATCTTTGATGATGTTCTTCTCATTATCCCGTTGAGAGCTGAGTATTATAGTAAGGTGATGAAAGATGACACATATGCTAAAAGGCATGAAAAGGAGATCAGATATGCCATGTTATCGTGTCTGAGAAAAAGGGATGAATAGAGAATGAAGAAGAGTGTTGAAGAGATGGTGAACAATCTGAAGAAGAATGCTGAAGAGGTTAATACAGAAGCTGTTGAAGTTGAAGAAGCTGTTACTGAAAAACAGCAGATTGAAGAAGAGGTGAAGAAAGAAGAAAAGAATGAGAATTTGGAAGCTGGTGATGCTAATCAGAAGCAGACAAAAGCTGCTGAAAACACCGAAGTGCCAATCACTGAGGTAAATCCTGATTCTGAAATCTTGAAAACTGTTGAACAGTGCAAGAAATGCATGGAAACGTGCAGTGCTTATACTGAAAAAAACAAACAATTTAATAAAATTGAAGAAGTTTTCAAATATAAATGCAAAGAAATGTTAGAAAACGAAAACGTTTTGAAAGATAATGAAGAAAAACTTTTGGAAAAATGTAAAAAGTTAGAAAAAGAAAATGAAGGTTTGAAAGAAAATGTTTTGAAAAAGACAGAAGAATGTGATCAAAAAGAAATTGTTTGTCAAGAAATGAAAAAAGAATATGATTCAATAAAATTGGCATATCACATTACAAAAGAATCATATGAAAAAGTGAAGGATGAAATGAAATTTGCTCAATCAAGAATGAATTACTTATCTGAAACAACTAAAGAGCTTAAGCGAATGTATGAAATAAAACAAGATGTTGTAAATTCTTACATTGAGGATGTTGCTAAGCTAAAGCGTCAGATTGCTGAGTTAGAACAGGATAACAACAAGTTAAAAAGTTATCACGTGTCGTCATATGTGCTTGAAAGAATTTTCAATATAAAACCGGGAGATGGTGAGTCTGAGCAAAACAAGAAAGACATTGGCTCAGAGTTTCATCAAGTTCCACCACCGGGAAAGTTTGCATTTTATTATGATGAAAAGGTTGAAAAAGCTTTCAACATGGTAGATCAATTGCCAGACAACATTGATATAACCTATTCCAAATTTGATGATTCTCATGATTCAGAGGTGGTAGGTAAAGTCGTTGAAAGTGTGTTGAAAGAAGAGTCGGGTGATACAGGTAAGTCTGAATCACAGGATGAAAATGAAGGTAATTTTCATGATGGATATCTGAAAAACACAAAATCCGAGAAAAACTTGAGTGATGATTCAAAAGGATTGGTTTATACCATGATTGGATCGGAAAAATTATTCTTAGATGTTGTTTTCCCGATTCAGAATGTGATATCAGAAAAGGTTGATAAAGTTTTCAAAATGGTTGAGATTGATAAATCTGAAATTCCAAAGTTCGCTGGAAAAGGTCACAAAACTTTTTATAACAAACCTGGTTACAAGAAGAAAAACATGAAGGCTGGGTTGGGTTATAAAAAGAAACAGAATTGGAAGAAAAATGAAACATCAAATTTTCAGACAAAATTGAATTTTGTTCAAGGAATAAATTTAGAAGAAGAGAAAGAACTCCAAGTTATACGACAGTCTAATGAAGAGTTCTGTGCTCAAAAGAAAAGGCAACAACCACAGGTCAAGGATGTGTCCAAGAGAACATGTTTCAAATGTGATCAAACTGGACATCTTGCACGAAAGTGTCCAAACCTGAAACCTGTGGATGTTAACAAAAAGAAGACTGAAAATGTTGAGAAACAGAAATCTGAAGTTGTGATTCAGAAGTCAACCAAGTTTGATTCAAAGCAAACTTGGAAGCCGAAAATGTCAAAGGTTGACTCACAACAAACATGGAAACCAGTGACACCAAAATTAAGAACAACACAAAGTTGGAAAACAACTGTCGATGCAACAAAACCCCAAGAATTTTGGAAACCAAAAGTTGTTGTTCAAAATCAAAATGTTCAAAAGGAGTCACATTTTTACAAAAGAGGTACTCCAAAAGGTCAAACATGGAGTGTTAAGAAACAAACGACTTTGGTAAATGAGGAAAAAGCTGAAGTCAAAGTTGAAAAAGTCTTTGTTCAGAATGACAAAGATTTTCCGAAGTTAACTGATGCATATTGTGTTGAAATGCCTAAGGTCAAACAGACCTGGGCTAAATTGTTCAAGTAATTCAATAGTTGAATGTGCAGGTGATTCTGAAGAAATCTGAATGTCAACAAGAAGATAATCGAAGCAGCCTGGCACGAGAAGAGGAGGCTGCTGATCCCTGGGATGGTTAAACAGGGAGTTTGTTTGTTTTCTGTATATAAATAAACAATATTTCAAAAACAAAAAAAAAATTGAAAATTTTGAAAAACCAAAAATATGTTTTGTTTTTGTCAAAAATATTCAAAAATACAAAAATATGTTGATTGAATACGCCGAAACCCTCACGGCTGAACAAACATGATTACTTTCACAAGATTGAAAAACGGTTTTCAAACTGTCGAAAATCAATGGGTTGTAAATCATGGGGGTACATTATATTTTCTGCAAAACAGAGCACTTTTAGCAGAAAATGGATGGCGAGATAAAGCTATCAGTATTGGTTGTCAAATTTTCTTTAAATGATTTTGCATTTTAGGGGGAGTAATATTGTTGTCAGAAAATCCAAAAACATTTAAAAATTTGAAAATGACAAAAACATGATAAAAACCTATTGGCAAAAAGACAAAAACATTAAAAATGAAAATTGAGTTTTTGCGTAAAAAAAGGAAATGATAGTACATCAGTAGACAGTTACAGTATGCTAAAGAAATGTAATGTTTAAATAGCGTTAAACAGTCTCACTGATGATATGTCGGTAGATTTTTATACATTTAGTAAACTTTTTCGGGATATAAACCTAAATTCAAACTTGCTTATTTCGTGGGGAACACTACTTGGATATATAGGTAACCCCTGAAATCTCGTTTGAAGGACCCCTCTTTCTGAGATACTAGGTCTTTATGCTTAGTGATATCTGGGGTATTATTCCAGGACTTCTGCTGAATGGAAGTTCTGACCTAGTCCCCGAATAATACTTTCCGCAAATGCTTGAAACATAGCATCGCCCTCAGCAAATTGATGAAACAATAAAAATTGATAGTCATTGCTGTTGTAACAAAAGATCCTCTAAAGGGGACACACCAAAAGTCGAGCCGTCATCTCTCTGCCGAACGGAAGTTCTGACCTGAGCTCTCACGGTTTCGTACTATAATTTATTCCCCTTACAGATATCATCTAGGTATACTCACCTGTAAGACTGAATATTGGGATCTGGATACGGGAGTATATTCAAGAGGTGGGACACATGAATGAGTTTAAGTTCTTAAAACACTTAATTCGTATCCTGAATCAGTTGAAATTTGTGTGAAAATTTAACTGGACAAGTATATCGACAATCTAAGTGAATTGTTTAATTCTTAATGTGTAAATAAGCTCAACGGTACTTGTGACTTGTCATAAACTGATATGATCCTCTAACGCAAACTCAAACAAAAATATTGTCTGTAAATATGTTTGTACATATTTCTTTACTGCTTTATATTTTCAGAAAAATACAAAAAGATTTTGATTTCTGCTTTATTTTCGACAACCGATGTCTGGGAAGCTGAGTTTCAAAATCTAAGTATGCTGATTGTGTGTCTGAAAATAAAACAAGTTCATTAATTTGAAACTTGATGTTTTAAAATCAAAAATCAAAAACAGTTTGTGATATCTCCAAGGTCATTAAGTTGGACTTGGATGATTAACTGTGAGGGATTTGGATGCTTAGATTGTTAAAATCTGTAAAAGAGCCAGTTTCCGATCCGGTTCGCTGAAACTGCCAAATCTTTGAAGATTGTTGATAGGGGGAGAGTATCAAGTAATCCTGGATATATTTCATATTATTATATCTTAGTCCCAGGATCTTGATTTAGAAAATTTAATAGAGCCAGGTTACGATACCTGGACAACTGAAAATTTTTTCATTGTAAAATGTTTTACTTATGAATGTATGAGATTTGCAGATGGTATTCCAGATTACGATCCCGATAGCCGAGTCTAAGGGGGAGTCTGAAGACGAGCTCAACGCAAAGGGAAGCGTGCATTCAAGGACCCAGGAACTATTCTGGAGGAGCTTGTAACCGGAAAGCCAGGTGTCGATCCCAAAGCACGGAAGCTTGACGACAGGGGGAGCCTGAAGAGTTTACCGAAAAGGGGAGTTGGAGCTGAAGACAGATCCACCGGGATTCTGTTCGAGCAAGAGGGAGTCTTCGTTGCTGAAAATGTGTTAAAGCTTCAAGAAGACTCAGTGAGAGAGAGAAAGACCAGAAGCTACGAGTCTGACTAAATGTTTGAGATTGACTGCGACAATATCCAAGGGGGAGTCTGTTAGTGCAGTATGTCTATCGCCTCCATCATCTCAAGACCGTAGCAGAAATAGATTAAGTTTAGGGCTTATAGTGTTATATTTTAGTAAAAGGCAAGGTGGCATTTGTGTAAATAATGAGATATCTCATTATGTCCCTTGGCCTATAAATAGAGAACTTAGTGTTCTCATTTAGGACTTTTGGAAGACTTTTGCCACATTTGAGACTTGGAGCTTTGGAGAGCTAAGATCTATAGAGAGAAAGCTTAGAGAGAGAAAGTTCCTTGTACGTGATTCAGGTGCTGTACGTTATCAGATCTTTCAATAGAATCACGGTTATAATTACTGTTCGTGTGTTCGGTCACGTTCGTGTACGGATTCCGCACGTTACACGAGTCGGTTCGCAATCGAAACGGAGTCTAAACTGGTCCTAACACTTTGCACACGCGGTTCATCAAATCCATGAAAACAGCAGGTGCGTTGGTCAAGCCAAAGGGCATGACCACGAACTCGTAGTGACCATAACGTGTACGAAAGACGGTTTTAGGTATATCATCTTCGAGGACTCGAAGTTGATGATACCCAGAACGAAGATCGATCTTTAAGAAACAGGTCGCACCTTGGAATTGATCAAAGAGGTCATCAATGCGCGAAAGAGGGTATCGGTTCTTGACAGTAAGCTTGTTGAGCTCACGATAGTCGATACACATACGGAATGACCCATCTTTCTTTTTGATGAACAAAACGGGAGCGCCCCAAGGAGAAGTACTAGGGCGTATAAATCCTTTATCAAGAAGCTCTTAGAGTTGACTCGAGAGCTCTTGCATCTCAGAGGGTGCTAAACGGTAAGGAGATATAGCGACAGGCGTTGCGCCAGGCACTAAATCGATACGAAAATCGACAGAACGGGCAAGAGGCGGACCAGGAAGATCGTCGGGAAACACATCAGGGAAATCACATACGACGGGAACGTCGCTTATGTTTGGCCCTTTGTCCTTCTTTTCCACAATGTGGGCGAGAAAGGTGAAGGTACCCTTGCGCAAGCATTTGTTCGCTTGGATACACGACATAAGCTTAAGACCTTGAGAAGGTTTTTCACCATAGACGTGTAGGGAATCACCGTTTGGAAGAGGTAGACGAATAAACTTCTCGAAACAGACCACTTCAGCACGAACTCGCCTAACCCAGTCCATACCTACTATGACGTCGAAACTACCCATTTGCATAGGTATGAGGTTGATTGAGAACGTATGATCGTCAAGAATCAAAGAACAATTGGAGATAACGGAATCGACATCGACGGTTTTCCCATCAGCGACTTCGACAGCGAAAGATCTTGGCAACTTAGAGCATTTACACTTAAGCAAGGATTCGAATTCTAACGACACAAAACTTTTATCGGCGCCAGTATCAAATAAGCAAGAAGCATAAATATGGTTCACAATGAACGTACCAGTAATGACGTCGTTCGCATTTGAGCCTGAGCAGTCGTAAGAAGGAAGGCTCTGCCTCGAGCGGGTTGTTGAGCCTTTTGCTGCTGTTGCGGTGGTTGTTGCTGTTGTTGTTGAGGCTGGTTTCGTTGAGGACAGACGTTAGCCATATGGATGACATCACCACACTTAAAACACACTCGCACAGGAGCGACTTGGTTCTGAGCTTGATTGGGGGCAGGGTTTTGAGTCACAATAGCTTGGTTTTGATCGGCCTTCGGGTTGTAACGACAACGATTGGCAAAATGCCCCAGCTTGTTACAGGTGGCGCATTTGCGACATGGGGTGCCAGTAGGATGATGGTACGAGCATTGGTTGCACTTGGGCCATGACCCAACGTAGTTTCTTTCTTGAGGCCCAAGGGTTGTGGGGGTAACAGCCGTTACAGATTGTAGTGGTTGTGGGTTCTACGGAGTGACAACCGCACAATTCTGGCTTGAAGCCTTCCGCTTCTTACCTTGGTTTTTCTTGGTGGATGAGTGTCACACCCCCAAAATCCACCTGCGGAAACCACCGCTTGGAGGCGTGACTGACCAGGATCCAGCCACCAATCATATTGAACAAGCATATGAGTAGTTATAAAATCCAACCAAATACAATTGGTGTCCAAACAAAAACATAGTTTAAGTTGCAAGCGGAAGCATAATGTTTAAAAACAAAACATAAGTTTAATTGTTTCAAAGTTTAACATGGCACACAGCTGTCCATGTCCCACAACGACTTTCTTCCATGCAAGCTCCAGCTAAGTACCTATTGACCTGCAAAGCATGTAGTAACGAGTCAACAACAAGTTGAGTGAGTTCACGGTTGGGTGTTCGTTTTAAGTTGTTTCGAAAACTGTTTCCTTTATCCGGCATCCTGCCGTGGGGGTTACCCCATAGTTTAAAAACGTGACTGGTTTATTCCCGGTTACTCTGGCATTCCAGCCGTGGGGGCTACCCCGTGTTAGTTATTTGGCATTTCGGCCGTGGGGGCTACCCCATGTATACACTAGACTCGTTACCATATCGACTGCTGACTGTAGTCATGTTTATATGCCCTGAAACTGTCAATGTCTATCATCATTGACGTGCCCCAGATCCATTAGTTCACGCCCGTCCTCTGCGGCACGGTGTGAGGTTTGTCAGACCTAAATAGCGCTATCTAACTAATGACCCACTCGCCATTGGCCCGGCGATTAAGTCGATATAAAAAGGAGGGACTTCGTGATAGAGTTTTGGTCTAGTACGAGTTATCCGTCCATGAGGACGAGGAATTACATTCCTGAACCAATGCTGTCCTACCCAAGGAGGACGAGGAACCCATGTTCCTTAACCCCAATTCCCGACCCCTGGGAATCCCATGCTTTGTAGAGGGTGTGAACTCACCTTGGTTTGCTCGGCAGATACACAGAAAGATCAATCAAGTTGTAAGTGGTCAACTACGTCCTAACATAGATACCATTCAGGTCAGGTTCGTATCCAAGTAGTGCACGTATGTTCTACACGTATACTAGCAAGTTGCATGCAGGTATCATTCATGGCATACACGTATAAACATGGCTGTTTACAATAATACTCACTCTTGAATAGTAGCATGTATATAAATAAACAAAGCCCAAAAGTCCGGCCCAAATCCTAAGCCCGTAACAACGTGCAAGTCCAAATCAGTGACTGTGCGTACATGGTCTCGAGTCGAGACTGTGCGGTCTCGAGTCGAGACTGTGCGATCTCGGTTTAAGCCTATGAGTTCTCGAGTCACGCATGCATTGGTCTCGAGTCGCAACCGGACTCGCAAGCATGGTTTCGAGTCATGATGTTTGTGTGCTGATGTTGTGTGGTCTCGAGTCGAGACTATAGGTTCTCGACTCGCAACTTGTGTCGAAACCGGGGATCTCGAGTTGTCATGTGATGGTCTCGAGTCGAGACCAAGGGTCTCGACAGACACATCTGCTGATCGCTGGTACATGTACTAAACCAATAGAATTTCATGTTCATGAGATAATGTACTAACCAATGATATTTTACAAACATGTTCCCTTGTCTACTACTAACCAAAAACGGATCAAACAACAAGTTTTCAAATATTCAAGCCACATTCATATCATATTCATCATGTTCTTCAAATATTCAAGTAGTTCATCATACTATAATCAACATGCTTCATCAAGAAAATCTATTATGGCATGAACTCAAGTTAGTAACATCATCGGCTCATACATCTATCATGTTCGATCAATACAATAGCATACTTATATGGGATTTATCATCAACATGTGTTAATCCGATTTCATTGAACACAACCCTCCTAAACATAACCAATCCATTCGGAATTGAGCCTATATAGAATCGATTACACTCATTCATAGTCGAGCATACATTATTCATCCTAACAAAATCAATATATTATCATATAATCCTCATCGACCGAATATAAACACATAACATGAAGCACTTATGAACCGATTACTCAAGAAGGGTGTATTCATCATGCATAAAGCTTAACAAGTAAACATATTATCACATAATCTTCATCATACATCAAACCGAAACACAACATCTAACATGAATCACTAACCGGTTAGAGAGGTAGTGGTGAAGAATGGAGCTTCCGAAAGGGGTGTGTGCGAGTTGATCCGAGGGTCCTTGTGGTCTCCGGTTTGATCCGAGAAGAAGGAGAAGAAATGTGATGTTTGGTGTCTAGGGGTTTAGTGAGAGAATGTGAGAGTGTGTGTGTAGGAGGGTGTGTATTGTCCAAAGAAAATGGCAAGGTTGGTCATCATCAAGGATTATATACTTGTTCCACATTGTGCACCCTAATGGGCTTCGGGTAGATTAAAGGGGTGCGTGGCCCGATCCGGCCCAACTGTTACTGTTCACTCGAGACCGCATGGTCTCGAGTCGGGTTCTTGTGTCTCGGTTCACATAATCACACTCATTCATACAAGCATAACACAAAGTCACAAAATTTCACTTAGGTCATTCATTGAATTAACAAGTTAACTAATCACATAACGTTTCAAGCAAGTTACACCAAGATACAACGAGAGGTTCTAAATTTCGAGTTGTCACAATGAGGAGGGTTCAACAGTGGCTTGTTGGGCGGTTTTCAGTGGGGTTTTCGTGGCATTTCTATGCATGACATGGTTACTGTTCAAACGGGCAGCTAAAGGAAAGGTATCCTCAATAGTGGCTGGGCAAGCAGCTTCCATAAGGTTCATGAAGGAATCAGGGCAGCAGTGGATGTATTTGTTAATGGCTTTTTCAGGTATACACAGAATGCTAAGCTGTTTGAAATGAAGGGTCAAACCATCGTTGTCGTCATCCACCTGCTTTAGGTGCCAAAACTCACTCTCCAGTTTCCTTATCTCGTGCGGCGGACAAAATTCCTCCTTCATAATCTTTTTCAATTCAGACCATGGCAACGCGTGGGCGGCGTCCTCACCTCTTGTGCCCCGTTCAGAGGTCCACCAATCAAGGGCTCTTGATCGGAACACCCCTGTAGCATTTTGGGTGCATAAGTCATCAGGACAACCACTCTGACGAAAGGTGATCTCCATGGCATCAAACCACGAGAGTAGTGAGGTAGCACCATCTTTTCCAGTAAATTTCAATGGTCTGCAAGCCATTAATTGCTTGAAGAGAAAAGTTGTCTTAGGCTTTTCCACCTTGGAGTCCACAGAGCCATGAGGCGAATCAGGATTAGTTTGAATGCGGCTAACGATATCGGGTATAACTCGTGCCATTTGGTCGGCCATTTGCTCAGCAATGAGCCCAACTAGCTCTTGCTTGGAGATGGACTTACTGTTGGTACCTTTCTTTGACTTGGTCTTCTTTGATGAGCTTGGAGATGCCATCTAGAAGTTCGAAAGAAAAGGAAAGGATGAGACTTGATCATAAATTTTTAAAGCAAGATGCAAGTGTAAGTATGCAAGTATGATGTATCACGTATGGTTCACTTAATCATCATGAATTCAACATGTATTCGACAAGTATAAACACGTATGATTGCGTAAAAAGAGTATAAATTTAGTTTGTTCACGAGGATTATTATTGTTTTTGATTGCGCGAGACGTGCGAATTGTGTAACGGTTTTGAAACGAACGAGGTAACAAGTATAAAATCACATATAAATTGAATCACATAAAAGAGAGGCTCATAAAACATAGGATTGTTTCGGGTAGAGAAACGTCAACTATTCCAAAGTGAATCGAAAGTCCTTTCGAATTAGAGAAACGTGCTTTGGCCTATAGGTAAGATACTCTCGTCGAGAGGTGATTAACGGTATCTTACCCTTCCAGTTACTACACGTCTCTAATCGATTGAAACAATCGAAACTTTGGCGAGATCGAAAATCGAGGAATGAGACTTAATCGACAAGGTGCGGGTTTCACCCCTAACTTGACGATTTTGTACCCTAATGTGGTTGGTGCTCGTCGGGTCAAAATATAATTTCGACACTTTGACGAGGGTCCACTAGAGTTTGAATTGGAAATTTACCATTTAGATGTGGATTTCACTCCTAGCTAAATGGCAAAATTTCGTGCAAAATAAGAATAAGCGGAATGAGAGTCGTTACCAAATTGTGGGTTTCACGCCTATTTTGGTAAACTCGTCTCTTTTGTATAAGAGTGTCTTCAAGTCTTCATGTGTATTGTGTAAAATGTCTTAGGAAAGACATTATGTAAATATAAAGACCAAAAAGAAGAGAAGGAAACAAAGTAGGAAGAATAACATTTTAAGCATATAACAAGAATGGTCAAAAATGTGGTTCCTACTATAGACTAGGTCGAACATGGCAATTCTACCTAATTCCCTATAGTTATGGCTCTGATACCAATCTGTCACACCCCAACCGATGGCGGAATCATCGGGATGAGACGAAATAGATTGCAAGAGACTTCATAACGCTATTTGTGACAATATTTAAGTTAACCATTTTCATTCCAAAACATCAATTGTCAATATTACATAGAAATCTCAAATAACAACAAGTTTAACGAAAGTACATAACAACATAACAAAATTGATACAACATTTTAAACCTAAGACGTCTAAATGTGTATCTAGGCATCATTGCTACTTCATTTCATAGCATCATCATCGTCAACCTGTAACATGTTAAAATAAAGTTCAATGCAAAAGCAAAGGCGAGTACACAAGGTTTAAATAGTATAGCATATGTATAAAGCATTTACTCGAATCCACATGGCAATTTGTAAACAAGGTAACTAGCATGCATAACATCACGTCTAACCCAAGTGTCCACTAGTATTTAGCATCCCTCGCCACAAAAGTAACGAGACCGTTTTAGTATAATGACTTAACAAGACCCCGACGGGTGGTGTGCTACTCCTATAGCGCTATATATGTTAAGTTGAGGGCTTAGCATGGCAATGGCATAAAGCATGTATAATCTAGCATGAACCTAAGTAAACAAGTAGCATGTATAACGTATTGAGTTCGTAAAGCATGTTTAAGGGTGTGTGTAAGTGTAATTTTGTATGGTCACATGTTACAACCCAAAAGTGGTTTAAAATGTAAATGGGTCGAGTGTGCTCACGGTTTTGCAAGTCTTCTACTTGGTAAATCCGCGAGAGTGTTGGTTTGTTTAGGAGGTTGGAACACCAAGTCCTTCTACGCGAAGAAACAAAGTGTATGAGTAACGGAGATTAACGGAGGATTAAGGATTTAGGAAATTAAAACACAAGAACATATGTATGTGAAAGTAATCATCCTCTAACACAAGTACTTGTTTTTGACACTATGGAACCTCGAGGGTTTATGCTTTCATGAGTAATGTACTCATTAGGATCGTAACAAGTCTTATGCCTTAGATGATGTTATTCTAATACTTCAATGAATGAACACAAGTTCACCATCAAGGGTTCGAATATTGAATAGTATATATATGTATAAGTATTATATGTATTGTTAAGTCCAATAGTCGAGTAGGAGGTAGAAGATTAGATCTTCATTTAGGCACCTCTAGTATCATGGAAATCATGTAGGAGGTAGGAAGAACAAGCTTCCATTTAGGTACCTCTTATGGTTCACCACTACACTTGATGTAAAAACATACAAGGAGGGTCATGAACTAATGTTTATACAAGAATAACAACAACTATACTAAGAGAAATCATCAAGTAATGTGGGGATTCTTAGTTGGACAACCCAAGTTAGTCCATAATCACACCTTCATCAAGCTTGAAGCTTGAACATGACTCGTGGGTTAGAAACCCTAAATAAAACAGAAAGTATATGAGGTTTACCCTCTGATGTTGTATGTCTCAGCCCCTTTTTTAAGCTTAACTAACCATAGAAGTGGTTATAAGCATAAGGACGTGGGATTGAGTGAGTTAAACTCGAGTTTGAACAAGTATAAACAAAGTTAAATGAAATCAGATTCAAACAGTGAACTTTGGAGCCGTATAGCCGGAGTTCCAGGGACTTATTCTCTGTGAAATACCCATGGAATCGAAGCTAAGGTCGATCCAAGTGTTCTGGAAAAAGAATGAGCTAAAAAGGACAAGAAATGAAGAAGTTATGCTCACTTTAGTGGAACTTAATGATTCTGCTCGAACCTGAACTTTCAGCTGCGAATTTGAGTGATTGAGAGAGGTTTAGGGGAGTTTGTAAAGTGATTAGGGCTTGGATTAGTGTGGGTTTTATAGGGGATGAGTTGTGTTTGGAGGTTCTGAGTTATAAATGCAAGAAACACAAATAACAATCCAACTAACACACCCAAATGCCCAATCCCGTAGCTGGAAATGGGTTTCTGCGGATCTGACGTCTACGCGGGCCGCCTGAACTTATCTGATTCGGGTTTAAGTTTTGTTTATTACAATTTGGCCCCCAAAGTTTGTTATTTTAGGGTTTTAAGGCCTTTTAGGTACTATAATTGCCACAAAAACATAGTTTGAGATAAATTCAAGTATGAGGAACATATACCAAGTATAACTAAGCGTAGAAGGTCGTATTTAAGTATCGTATACGTGCGTAATGCGTTTTATGCATAAGTTTCACGTATTTACAAGTTTAGCACATAGTTTCCAAGAATCGCGAATAAGCATCAATTGTTTCACGAAATTTAATGTATGAGCATGTATAAAGTATGTATAACATGTAATTAACAAAATACGAGTTTTATTTATGATCCAAGTCTCGGATTTTACAACGGTTACAAGGAAAGAACGATTACAAAAACACAAGACTTCCAAAGATAGAAACACGAACAACACTTGCTATAAATGGAAAGTACAAATAAGCAGGGCGTTACATTAGCCGTTCAAAAAAAAAAAAAAAGAGTCTTTTAAACACCCTAGACGCCCAGTCTTGCCTTGTATGCCTAGTCTTGATAGTATGAGTTTTTTTTATCATTTACATTAGTGTTATTGATCTTAAAAAAAAAAAATATGACACGTACAGGACAAGACTGGCCGTCTAGTGTGGTCCAAAAGACCATTTTAGCCCTGTGTTGCCCCCAGTCTAGCCATAAGTCAGGGGTATAATAGTCTTTTAAACAATCCTAGACACCCAGTCTTGCCCAGTACGCCCAGTCTTTGCCCTGAAATTTAAAATTTATAAAAGAAAATGACAAATTACCATTTTAGCCCTGAGACACCCACAGTTTAGGCCTAACTCAAGGCTAAAATGGTACTTTGCCATTTATAAAAGTGTTTTTTTTTTTAAACCCCTTTATATACATATGTCTCATACATGCCTATACGAGGCATATAAGAGAGGCAAAAATGACCAATTTACCTATGCGTACAACCCCAAATAAAGGATAAAATGGTCTTCTCGTCTATACGCCTCGTATAGGCCTATATGAGGCATATAAGACAAAATATGATAATTCTTTTGAAAATTGAAAAAGGTTATACGCGATGTATAGATCTTTACGAGACGTATACAAGGGTGTGTGAATAGACACTTGAGTGTGTGAATATCTAGAACTTATTTTAATTCATTTCACTACTCTCACACAGTAAAGCTAGCATCTCAACATTCTTTTCTGAAACTTTATTCCGTATCCACCTTTAGGAGGTTTATGTGTAGGTTTTTTTAACTTTAAAACATTATAAACTTAGGGGTGAATAGGATAAAGAATTGAGGATTGAACCAAGCAAACATGTTACCAAAATCAAATATAAACACGACTTACTCTCAAAAAGACTTAATTTAAAACTACTAGAATTTGAGAAAATTGCGTTTGAAATTTTAGAGCTGTAGATTATGAAATTAGGACCTCTAATCTAAGAGTTGAGCAAATTGTCTACCACACGATCCAACCCTCTGTGACATACTGACATATATGTCCGTTTCCATAAGGTAGCGAAAATTATAACATTTTCTAGCTGTTCAATATATAGTGCAAGCTTTTAATCGTTGTGGCCTTTTTTTTTTTTTTTTTTTTACATTTTGTGATAAAGACTGAAAGAGGCATTACTAAAAAGCATATTTCCATAAATCATTTTTCCTAAAAGTTGGTTCGGAAAAGAGGGCGGACCTTATGTATACCGAGCCGTAGCACGGGCTACGGCTCAATTTTTTATCGGTAGTGTTTTTTTTTCGGTTTTTATACCAAGGATACTTTTGAACAACTACGAGGACATCCCTAAAAAAAGTCTGTAAGCCCAAATCAATTGAAAATAATAAGCTCAAATCCCAATTGCCCAATATCTTAGCCCAAATCAATTGAAGATTGTAAATAATAAGCCCAATTACCCGATATGTTAGCCCAAAATAATAAAAGATTGTAAATAATTTCCCAATTGCCCTGAAGTTTTAATGCACGACACGACACAACTACGAGGGTACCAATCATCGATCATGTCTGCTGCGCTGAACTGCTGAAGACTTCAGCCTGAAGTTAAGTCTGAACTGCTGCTCATCGTTCTTCGCTGAAGTCGCTGCAACATCAGATTGAATTCGTGAGTATTGAGTCTGAAGTGAACTGTTGCTCATCATTCGCTGAATCGCTAATCAGTTGATCATCATTCACTGAAGTCGCTGCAACAGCACTTCATTAGATCATCGATTGAATTCGTGAGTATTGAGTATTCTTTTTCTTTATTTATTTTCTTGGTGACTTGTGAATTGTTTGATTATTGAGTATTCTTTATTAGTTGTTTAGTTCATTAGTTTGTGACTTGTAAAACCATTGCAATTTGGGCTGAAATAGGATGAATTCATTAAAGGAAAGGAATTTATATTTGTGTCTAAGTGTTTTATGATAAATGTATTTTGTATTGTTTGTAGGGATTGTTGTTCAATCTTGAATGCTTTGAAGTGATCTTGCGCGTGTTATGGTTGAAACGAGAATGCATAGTTCTTGTCCTTCAGTTTATCGGGTAGTGAAGCTAGCTTTGCCTTTACCGGTTTATTGTCTTTTTTTTTTTTTTTTTTTAATATTGTACGATTGCACGGTGAAAATTTTTTTTAGATACCTCTGAGCTAATGTTGTAGAATAAAATTTATAATGCATATTTTCACTTACAAATTTTTAAAGTTTAACTGTATTTTATTCATGAAAAATAATAAATATTAAATTAAATACTTAATTATCCTCTCTAACAACTATGGTTCTGATACATTATTAAAAGTTGCGTGTAGTTGAAAAAAAAATATATGAAAGGATAGGAATATTGTGAAGGTGGGACCCACTTGATACCTAGAGAGGGGAGGAGGGAAAAAGGCCATAAAAGAAGTAGATGGACACACGTGCACACCATTATTATTTATTATACTCAAGAATCCCCTTTATTTAACATTAATTAACATTTAATAATAAAATAATAAAACTTTAATTGCTCTCTTGTTTGTTAAAAAAACTTCATTCTTGCTTCAAAAGTGGGTCATGCTCTTTTCAAATGTCCAAATTACCCCTCTTTAGAAGAAAACCTAAAAAACCACACTAATTAAGAAACATTAAAAGAGTATTCTGTAATTTGGGATAGGTGGTGTGATTTTAATATTCGGGACGTTATTATGTAAGTGGGTTTCAGTTTCTTGCTGGCCTACAACCTTTTCTATAATTTTTATAGAAGTTTCGCCGTTCAAAAAAAAAATTAAAAGAGTATTCTGAGTTTGTTTCGATAAGCTGCTTTTTTTTTTTTTTTTTGTTGAACAGCTCAGCGGTACACCCCTCAACGGAACTCACCCACGTCTCGAGTTTGATCCCCCCCCCCCCCCCCCTAAGGTCCAGCCCCCCAGGCTTTTACCCCTGAGTGGGCTTAGAAACCCACACCCTTCCAGAAGAAACCCCCAAGGGGGAAAACTCCTGACCTCCTCGATCCCAACCACTTGGGCTGGGACTCATTGGCTGGTTTTGATAAGTGCTTATCTTAACATCAGTATAAATTTTCGGTTTTCAATAAAAGAGCTGATGTAATATGTCTATATAACGGAGAAAATAGTCACTATAGAACTATGCGGTGCAAGATAAAGATAATTCTGGTGCGAAATAATCTCGATGGTGATGTTGGGTCATATTTTGATTTCACAAACCATAAATCAAGTTG
Organism: Helianthus tuberosus; assembly: GCA_030545235.1. Lineage (NCBI taxonomy): Eukaryota > Viridiplantae > Streptophyta > Magnoliopsida > Asterales > Asteraceae > Helianthus > Helianthus tuberosus. The sequence goes on from CM060423.1 coordinate 188,255,415, forward strand.
TGAACATCAACACCACGTTAAGGAGGTCCTGCAGCCAAATCTCCAATGACGGTCAGACTATCAAATCAATATTTACACATAAAGTAACTTGAAGTCATGTATAGTGAGATAGAAATATATTCCTGCAGAGAAGAGACGTGAGAACTACGACCCGATGAGAATAAGAATCTTTTATAGAGTTAGACCATCCGGTATGGTTCCAAAGGGACCATCCGCCACGTCACCGCCAAGTGGGATAGTCCTAAAGGGGATGGACCTAGGGGGTGGGGGATGAACCTCTTTATATATATATACATGTATGTATGTAGAGGTGTGTGTGTGGGAGAGTGGGTCGTCGCCAGCGTCGGAATTTGGACGGAGGAGACGGAGCAGGGGGTGGGGCGATGGGGCTGTGAGCAAGGATGGGCCGGGGGGACGAGCAGTGGCGGATCTAGAAAACTTTCATAGGTGTAACGTTTTATAAGAAAGAGGTAACGAAATCGAAAAAACGTTAAAAAAAGGTCAATTTTTTCCAAAATTTACACTACCGCCCGAGCGCCAAGGGGTAGCGGAGGCTACCCCTTATGATAAGGTACATCCGCCCCTGGGGACGAGCCCCGTACCCAATGGTCTTATTATGAGCGAAATCCCAATATGCTTATCTGGTGTGGCTGACTTGACCTAGTATACTAGGTCAAGTGGTGAGTATACTCTTACGTATTATGAAGAGAGAAAATTACTCCAGTAATGTTATGTGACATTGAAAAATACTTCATCAATCAGATAGTTTTAAGAGTAAATTGCCATTTTAGTCTCTGAGTTTTTGTCTAAATTGCCATTTTAGTCCAAATAGTTTTTTTTTCTCATCTAGGTCCCTGACTTTTTTTTTCTTGCCATTTTGATCACATTTCCTAACTTAGTCTAAAAACCAGGTTATAATAAGGGGTATTTTTGTCATTAAATTATTATGAGGTTTATAAATTATGTTGTAAACTACCCTTGATTATCACTACATAACAGTTATGCCAAAAATAACCCTGGTTATAGCCAGATTTTTAGACTGAGTTAGGCAATGTGATCAAAATGGCAAGAAAATAGAAAAGTCAGGGACCCAAAGGAGAAAAAAAACTATTTGGACTAAACTGACAATTTAGACCAAACCTCATGGACTAAAATAACAATTTACTCTAGTTTTAAAGTATTGAGTAAATCGTAAATGACATACATGAGAATAAAGTTTTTAAATTTCTTTATTTCTTAACCATACATGAATAGTGTGTATGTTTGTAATGATGTTGGCTTAGCTTGTTTTCTTTTATAAAGTATATTAGCTGTTAAAAAAGAAAAGAAAAAAGATAAACCAATCCACATTCATAACATGGATAAGCTAGGATATGAAAAGGACATAAAACACAACAGCTTATGGTGGATGGTGAAAAGGGCTAAGTTATCAGGGGTGAATGAAGATAGCTGGAGTAATTTTGAAGAGTTGGACTTTGGTTAACTCCTCTGTGTTTTGTCTTTGTTTTGTTTTGTTCTCTGGTGTAATTGCCTCTTAGCTTCTTGCTAAAGGCTTTTGTTTGGTGGAATGATATCTTCTCTTTGGCTGGCCAAAAAAAAAAAGAAAAGGACATGAAAAATGCCCATTTGGTGTGAGCTTTATAAATGCAAGGTAAACAAGGTGTATCATTGAATTAGGCAAGTGAAATTCAGGTGTACCTATTAAATTCCCATCCCAAATCATGTGTAACAAAAGGGTATTTATGTAATCTCACACTTAGCAACCCTATACATATGAAAACACCTTTTTAGACTTTTTAGCTTATGTTTCCCATAATTATTACTTTACACCCAAATTATTAAACCAAATCTCAAGTCATTGCCGTGTTTGACATCAAAAAACAGATCAATATCAATATCAATTTCATACATACTTTTACTTTTAGAGAGAGAAAGAAACTTTCTTGATCAACAAGATGAGAGGGGTGAATGATAATTATGATACCATTAACGCAGCCGCATCGGCGATCCAGTCGGCTGAGATCAGAGCCACTCAAGATTCTTCAGTTCAGGTAAAAAAAAAAAAAGTTAAAAATTCAATCTTTTTTAGTTGATTTTACTTTTTTGAATATTTCCTTGATGGGTTTTGTTCTTTGATGAATCTTGATGATGGGTTTTTGTTTTCTTTAAATTTAAGATCTGGGTTTTTGTTTTCTAATCAGTTTTTGATAATATATTCATAGTTAAAGATCTTGATATGTGTTTGATTTAATAAATATATATTTCAATGTCACAAATCTGTTAGATTAAATATATAAATTGTGGGTTTTGAATCTTTTGATTGATTTTATATTTTCGTATGTAGAAAAAAAGATGGGGAAATTGTTGGAACATTTCATTATGTTTTGGATCTAAAAAACAGAGCAAGAAAATCAGCGAATCGGCTATAGTTCCTGAGCCGAGCTTCTCACGAGCCGAGGCTCAGCCGGCTACAAACACGGCTCAACAGCCGCCAATAGTTCTACCCTTTATAGCCCCACCATCATCTCCGGTGTCTTTTTTCCAGTCGGAGCCACCGTCGGCCACCCATTCCCCTGGCGGCATGTTGTCATTCACGGCGGTTTCCGGTGGCATGTTTTCGCCCAGTGGGACGAGTAATATGTTCGCCATTGGCCCGTACGCTCACGAGACGCAGTTGGTGTCCCCGCCGGTGTTTTCGACGTACACGACGGAGCCGTCTACCGCCCCGTTTACACCGCCTCCGGAGTCGGTTCATTTGACTACGCCTTCTTCGCCGGAGGTCCCGTATGCGCGGTATTTGGGTTCGGGTAACCGAAACAATGTCGTTGTGTACGAGTTTCAATCGTATATGTTGTACCCGGGTAGCCCGATGGGTCAGTTGAAATCCCCAGGTTCGGGGATTTCGAATTCGGGGACGTCGTCCCCGTTTCTGCACTTTCCGACAAGTGGGAAAGTGTCACCTTGTGAATGGGAATCACAAGCAGGATCCGGGGTGTTGACTCCACACACCCCGGATCCTGTAGGTCCCAAACCTCGTGATGGGTATCTGGTCACGAGTATGGGACCTTATAGAAATGTAGATCAACCGCATTTGGTTGATCACAGGGTGTCATTTGAGGTCACGCCTGAACAAGTTGTTAGATGTGTTGAAAGGAGGCGGATTGCTGATGTGGCTAACGGTCGTGAATGCCATGATGACGTGGCGAAAGGTTTCCAATGCTCCAGTGGTGAGGGTGGGCAGAGACATCACAGGCATAGATCCACAAACACACTTGGGTCTGTTAAAGAGTTCAACTTTGATAGTACAGGTGGAGCCGAATCCGATTGGACACGCGAGAATGTTTCTGGGAACGAAAACGGGCCAATCAAGAGCTGGTCTTTCTTCAAAATGGTCCAGCCAGGTGTCAGCTAATGATTGGATACCCTGAAAAAAATAACCAAAGAAAAACAAGAAATCAAGAATCAGAAGCAGATGTTGATGACCCTTTGGGAGTTGGTGTTCCTACTCAGAAAAGAACTCTTTTTTCCCCTTAAAAGAGACATAATACCTAGCAATGCCATATATATACATATAGATATATATATAAGCTAAAGATCATAACTACTTCTTTTGTTACGGGTTGCTGCGGTTCAAGATTCAAACGTGAGCTCGGACGTTACAGTTGTAGCTCGATGAGCATCGTTTGACTTGCGACTACGGGTTTTTAATCATATGAACATGAAAAAACGTGTTAACGGTTTTTCTTCTCTTGATGATGCAACTGCTGAAGTATTATGTACAAGTGTATTATGATCGCTCGGCTTGTGCAATAAAACTATGAAGATGTCTTGTTTTTGTTTAGGCAAATAGATGGTTAGAATGGTTCTTTAGTAATGATGTTTTGTATCTTTACATGGTACTACTTTTGATGCATTGTATAGAAGTTTTTTAATGATATTTTGAAGTCCATTTTGTCCAATCATATGACTTTTATGTGACCATAAAATGTGAATGATAAAGAATCTATGTTTAGATGGTTTATTTGCTTTTGATAACTGTCAAGACTTTGGTCAGAAATTTCAAAGAAACAACCAAGAAATAGCATGTTCCAAATATGCACGCACGAGTGCTGTTATTCAAGTCAAAGTCAAAATGAATATATTCAAACCAAAGTTCAAGTTTGCTTTGACCATTAAATTTTCTTATGGATTTTTATACGTAGTAAAGATCAAATACAAATAAGTCTTAATGTATAAAATAGCCTTAACGTACAAAATAGTCTTAACAGGAGAGGTGAAACAACGTTTTTTTCCCATCAACTTAAGAAGATGTTTAATTGCAAAATGTAATAAAAAATCTTGATTTTACATTAGTAGAGTAATTATGCAATTTTGTAGAGTAATGACTATACTATTGTAAAACCACGATTTTTTTTTTTGGATTCTGGACTAAAATACGTGATTAAGGGGGTAGGGGCGCTTCACTAGTGATGCAATTCCATCACTCACAACATCCAATCAAGTTCCGCCACATCATCGTGCTTCATTCCATCACTAGTGATTGATTTTACTAGGGGTACCCATCACTAGTGATGATTTTTTTTTTTTAATTTTTAAAATATAAATCAACAATAAAATTATAAAAAGAAACCATTTTTACATAAAGAAATCAATTTCTTGAACAAAATAAATCAAATCCCATTAATTTCTCTGTATACTTTCCTCTCTTTCTCTATCTTCCTTAAATTGATGCATAGATTACATAATTGCCATTAAAGTATAATCAAGACCAAATCCTCATTGGGGTTCATTATTTCGGATCCAATTTCGACTCAACAAGTGTCCTTTTCACTCTTGATTTCATTTGTTTGTTCATCTTTCAGATATGCCCTCTTGAATTTGACCAGGTTTGATGTAATCTTGCTTGTTTGGATCTGGGTTTGTTCTGTTTTTGTTGATTGATCTGCTAGTTTTTTTTCAAATCTTGTTATGTTCTTTAATGCGTGATGATGAGCATGTGTGATCAGTCCCACGCGTGGAAAAATATAGCGGCGGTGGTGTTTGATGTTGATCAACGAGTGATGGGATCAGTTCCACGGGGCGCCCCGACCCCCCTTAATAAGATGAGAAAAAATTTCATAAAAAATAAAAAATTTCTCCTTCACTTCTCACATTAAGGGTATTTTTTATGTTAAGACCATTTATATGATAAGTTAACCCTTGACAAGTAATAGGATATAATAATGTATTTCTCGTGACGTCTTAAATTAGTTGCGCAACTAGTCCGGATACGAGCAAATGGACCTTCAACAAATGAAGCGCCAGTTATGAGTGAACCAGATAAAACCGGTAAAAGTCAAACCAGGTTTAAGTCTGCTTAGACCAACAGATTTTCTTATGGTGTTTGACAAGTAATAGGATATGATAATATATTTGGCGTGACATCTTACATTCATAATATGTTTTGCAACTAGTTTGTATACGAGCTAATGGACCGGCAACAAATGAAGTGGTCACTTATGAGTTAACCAAATAAAACTGGTAACTCGGTAAGTGAACCAGATAAAACCTGTAAAGGTTAAACTAGGTTTAAGTTTGCTTTGACCATTGGAATTTCTTATGGTGATTGACAAGCAGTGGCGTCTCTGAGAATTCACATACCCTGTTCGAGCTTGAAAATGTGTCATTCCGTAATGTCTTATTATTATTAAAAAAATCAAATTAGTATTGGGCTCAATAAGTGGGCTAATTTTTAAACCATAAAAAATGATTTGCAAATGAGCCTTTATTTGAATTGGTATGTTTTTACTATTAAAAAAAAGCAACATATATATATCGGATTTTTTTTTTAAAAATCAGGTGCCCCTCGAAATCACGGGCCTTGTACGTCTCAACTTCATAATATGTTGTGCAACTTGTGCTGATACGAGCTAATGGACCAGCAACAAATGAACTAGTCGGTTATGAGTGAACCTGATAAAACCGGTAAAAAACTAGAGCAAAATTGACCGAAACACGTGGAAACTAGTAATCAAACCAACTTAACTAATGAACCCTTAAAGCTACGGGTCTAATTTTTAAATCATTGATGAATAAAGGCTAATGAATCCAAATCAATTGCAGTTTAAAGAATAAACAACTTACTTCACACGTTGATACCAAACAAAGAGTAGTAAGTAGCTAAACTATGACCCCACAAGTAAGAAATTTGCTACTTGACAGCTTGCACAAGATTCCCTTTCTAATAATCTATTTTAAACGTTAACAACTAACTTAAAAGATAATCTTTCATTAATTAAATGTTTTTAAAAGGTATTTTAACATGTGCATTCGAATATAAGTAATAGAAAACCATCAACTTTTTATTATATGCACATATATAGATGCATATTTAATAGTATAAAATCCGTATAAAATTTGTAATCACATGTAATGAAGAAAGAAAGAGGCGGTTAAGCAACATTCTTAGACTATGTGTTGTGGTTTAACTAAAAAGTGCATAATGCTTTACCAGATTAAGATAGGTAATGGGCTTTAACTAATTCAAACTTTAACCATCACATTATGGTTTAAGGAAGAAATTAAAAAAAAAGTGATTGGTTTACCGGGGGTGGACCCAACAACCTTACCTCTCACGAGTCACGCCTGTTAAAGGGCTGGCACCCCTTCGATGATCGTGACCCCATGTTAACGCCCACAACGTGGTATTCACGGGCTTTAACACGTTGTTAACTGATGTGAACAAGGGTGTTAGCCCACAACGAGTAGCGTTATGTATTACATGTAACCCAAGAGATATAATTTATATATAAGACTTGTTTAAAACTGATTTTATCATCATTCCACCAATAGCACAACTAAGGTAGGGTCTGAGGGTAAGATTTAGACAGCCTTACCTCTACTCCGTAGGAATAGAGAGGGTGCTTCCAATGAGACCCCCGGCTCGATAGTAGTTTTGCATCAAGCCTTGGACATAAGACACATAACACTCAACAATTAAGACAAAGACCGATTAGTGCATGTACTCCCTTGTTTTTCAGCTATCAACGCCACCACATGATGCATGATTAACCATGCCTCCCTTTTAACGTTATTTTCACGAAATGAGTAAAATAACGTTAAAATTAGTGCACTCACTTTTGCCCCCCGAGCTGCCACACACACACATAATATATATATATATATATATATATATATATATATATATATATATATATATATATATATATATGCACATACCGTAAGCGGCACGTATTAAAACTGATTTTGTATATTTAGAGTTAAATGCCATTTTAGTCCCTGTGGTTTGGGCCATTTTGCCAGTTTAGTCCAAAGGTTTCATTTTTAACCTGTGGGTCCAAAAAGGTTTCACAGTTGTCATTTTAGTCCACTGGGTTAACTTCATCCATTTTTTCTGTTAACGAGAAGGCCAATTCGGTCATTTTATATGGCTGAATTGCCCTTTTAATTAACAGAATTACATACAAAATGACCGAATTGGCCTTCTCGTTAACAGAAAAACTGGATAAAGTTAACCAAGTGGACTAAAATGGCAACTGTGAAACCTTTTTGGACCCGCAGGTTAAAAATGAAACCTTTGGACTAAACTGGGAAAATGGCCCAAACCACAAGGACTAAAATTGCATTTAACTCTAACTATAATCTAGCAGGTTTGCATATAGATATAGTATGTGGCATATTCCATCTTGATTGGAATCTCTCCAAATAACTAATACTAAACACACTAAAAGATCTCCACAAAATCATCCAATTATCTGGTCCAACTTGGCACCTTCTTCCAAAAGCTAACTACCACTCTACCAGCCTCAATTATTGACAACTATATTAACATATTTGTTGACCACAATATAATTCCCATAAGGCCATAATCATACCTCCCCCCTCTACAAAACCAACTCCATCTCCCCCATCATTCATTCATACCACCACCACTATACATAAATCATTCTTTCAAAAAAATTCAAGAAAACTCAAACAACAATCTCAAATCTTGATAAAGATGCCACCTTTCTCACAATCAGCCCCTATCTCAAATGGGTTTTCACTTTCACAAAATACCAAAAAAGTTTCCCACAATATTATCACCATTGATGTGGGTGGTCAACTCTTTCAAACCACCAAACAAACCATAACCATAGGTGGCTCCAACACCCTTTTGTCCAATCTTTTCAACTCATATGAACCAAACACCATCCCTTTCATTGATAGAGACCCTGAATTGTTCTCAATACTTCTTTCTTTATTAAGAACAGGCAATCTCCCATCAAAAGCTAAACTTTTTGACATTCAAGATATCATCTTTGAAGCAAGATTTTATGGAATTAGTGATCTTCTTGTTGAAACTCAGTCAAACCCATCTCAATTTGAACCTTTTGGTTTAGAAAAATCAAAGCCTTTGCCTTTAAGTGGTAGGGATACACCTTCTGCTATTGCAGCAACTCCAAATGGGTCAGTTCATGTCTCACATGGTAGCAAGATTACATCTTTTGACTGGTCTTTACAAAGAAAGTCAACAACTTTGACCAGTTTTGCAGCTATTGACTCTTTATTAGCTTTGTCCCATAATGTTGTAGCTGCTGGTGCTACAGACTTTTCTGGGCTGCAAATTCTTGATCTTGATTTGGGCTTTGTAACACAAACTTTAAAGTGGGAAAATGCAACTAAATCTAGCTCAACTGTTCAAGCAATTGGGATGTCACCAGACTTATTATTCACTAGTTTTGAATCTGGTAGAAGAAATTCAAACTCTATCATGGTTTATGATGTTAATAGTTTCAAAGTTGTGTCCGAGATTGCGCGTAATGAAATCTTCGGTGCCGATCTTGATTCGGCTATTCCATCGACTAAGTTAAGTTGGGTATCTAGTCTTAATCTGTTAATGGCTTCAGGGTCTCATAGTAGTCACTCAGGTGTGTCAGGAAACATAAAGTTTTGGGACATAAGATCCGGAAATGCGGTTTGGGAAATTAAGGAAACGGTTGATTGTTTTTCGGATATCGCGGTTTCCGATACCCTTTCGGCTGTTTTCAAGATTGGTGTGAACTCAGGAGAGGTTTCCTACATTGATTTAAGAAACTTTGGATCTTGTGACTCATGGAATTGTGTTGGTGACACTAGGAAAGTCAACAACAATGGGAAGAAAGTCAAAGAGGGGTTTGGTTGCAAGATTGAAACTCATGGGAATCAAGTTTTTTGTGGTAAGCAAGGTAAATTGGAGTTGTGGTCGGAGGTGGTGATGGGTTCGTCGAATGATGGTAAAGATCAAATCTTTCGGAAGAATGTGTTGGGACGAGTGAAGGATTTGGACGGAAAGAGGATCACGAACATGGGTTTCGGAGGGAACAAGATGTTTGTTACTAGGAAGGATGAACAATGTGTTGAAGTTTGGCAAAGCTCAGTAAGAAGATTGTGATTGTCAGAAGATTTGAATTTGTTATTCTTTTTTTCATTTGTATGTAATTTGGTTTTGTGGTCTATTGATTGTTTGTGTACATATGTTAATACACCAATCTTCAAATTCTTACAAACTATACATTGATTTTTAAATGAGCTCTTTTGAAAATGCATGATGAAGAATAAGTGGTTTTCTTTGTTGGATTTTAAAAATTAGGTGGTGACTATAAAAGATTACGAATTTTAGATTCTAGGAGTATGCAAATCTGACGAGATTAGACAAGCGTCTAGAATTTTGTCTTTTTGTAGTTGAAGTCGCTATCTGAGATGACGACTTCAACAACAAAAAGTCAAAAACTCTGGAACTTTGGTTCGACTAAATTATGCAAAGTGAATAGCGACTTCAACTCTGAATTCACTATCTTAGATAGCGACTAACTCAGATTTGAAGTCCAACCAAAAAAACCAGCCATTTGTTATCATGGTATTTCAAACAATGCATGCTTCTTTCGTTCCGAAACTTGATCATGCCAACAAGTTGAATCCCATAGTCAAATGTTTAGAGACTCGGAGAGAACTAAAAATACTTGCCGGAATATGTTATGTTTCAAGCAAGACAAAGCCTTATCATATTCATTTATTCTTTTATACATAATTATATATTCATATACAACGTTACTCGTTACGTATAACCGGGGGTACAAACACATTACACCACACCCTGGTTTTAAAATATCATGCACAAACAACACATAAACAATCATCCACCATATTCACAAGAATAAAATAATAAAACATGTACTGTATCAGTATCAACAAGAGAGAGCCAAGGTATACTCCCATAAACATTACTTTGACTTGGTCAACTCCGTTCCGAATTCCCATAGTTTCTTGGCTAACTCAGCATCATTGGCCTTATCGCTTGGTTTATACACATTATTATCAGCAAAATACTCGCCACTAACCCCTTTCACCTTTGGGTTTAATGCTAAATAGCATGTTGTTGAAGCTCCCTGAAACCAAACTCAACATTACAGACTTGCAGTTATCAGTTAAACAATGACATTGGTATTTTGTGGGTCCAGTTTCCGCTTAACCAGGACCCGCTAGATGAAAACAGAAAAGATGCAAAGAGACAAAAGAACAAACCTGTGGGATATTCTTTTGAAAGTGTTTAAAGACTCCATATAAGATAACTATTTCAAAAAAATAGCAAGATAAAACTAGCATCATAAACAAGGAAAAGAGCAGGTTTTGGAAAAAAAATCCCAAGCCGAAAAACTTGTGATTACCTGACATAAAGTTGGAGTGACGTGAAAGATTGGTAGCAATAACTCCAGGATGCAACGCGTTGATAGTTATGCCCGCCCCGTCTTCCTACATTCAACATAAACATGCTACTTGTCACAACCCAACTTTGCAACAATAAGAATTATTGGTTTAATTATACGCGACAACTATATGTGATTATCAATCCTAGTAAATACCTTGAGGCGCCTTGCTAGCTCCTTCGCGTGTAGAATATTAGCAAGCTTTGATTGCCCATAAGCATAATAACTATTGTAGCTGAAAAGTTGACACATGGATGTCAGATGAATTCAAGTATCATGACCGACGATATATCAAAGATTTCGGGTCTGCTATCTCACTTTCTATGTCCACTTTCGTCCCACTTGTGTTAAATCGTGTATTGTGCAATAAAATGTGTAGCTGTTTAGTATAAGTCTATAAATACATGTGAGACAAAGGTGAGACATCAAAAGTGGCAAGCGCGAATGGTAAAGCTAGACAAATCTAGAAAATGACTCCTGATCTCAATTTATGGACTCCATCTCCATTCATCCATCATATATTTATGGTGATTTTACATCATTGAAAATCCAATAAAGCAATACGTATATTAGGTGAATTTTACTATTCTAGTTAGTACTAAAAAAGAATGGACTTATACGTTACGTGTCAATTAGTCGAGGGACTTAATTGTACTTTTGATAACTAGGGGGACTGAACTTGCAGTCATGTAATAGTTGTTAGCATCTGTTAGTTGAGTCGTTGTATACATAAACTGTGAGTCGTTAATGAGAAGCTACCGATCAGTTGACCTAATTCATTTAGTTTCTCTCTCTATTCTATCTCTAAAATATGCCTTTTTTCATTATACCTTTTTTCATCGTTTAGTTTGTCGAACATGATCCCTTCTTTGTAAGTCAGCCTATGAACCACTGATGAAACTAAAACGATCCTCCCTTCTTGTCCACAACTTCTAGCCGTATGTTTCATTGTATCCAACAACAAATTCGTCAAATGAAAATGTCCTAAGTTACAAGAAGAAAACATGAGTTCTTTTATGATAATCTTTTCCTAGGAGAAACAAAAGTGTGACATATGAAATGAAACATAGACAATACATAACATTAGTACAAATCAAGACATACCAAGATAGTTAGTCGCAAACTGACTCTCGATTCCATCTTTGGAAAGGGAAAATGGAGGAGCCATCACTCCTGCATTACAACTACAAATGACAACAATCAATCCATTAGACTTGTACAACTGTAAATCAAATTTCCGAAACGATTAAGGAAAAATGTGTGAATGTGTATCTTACATGAGGATGTTGAGTGGTAGACCCTTGGAAATGTACTCATTTGAAAACTTTGTTACAGATTCTAGTGAGCTTACATCAAGCTCCATAACATCAATGGTGGCACTAGGACAACCTTTTATTATGGTTTCTTTACATTTGCTAGCTGCTTCCAGATTTCTGGCAGCCATAACTACATGTACACCGCGTAAAGCTAGGACACGCGTGGTTTCTAGGCCAATACCACTTGTTGGTCCTGTAAACAGTAAATGTACAAGAGGAATAATATGAACGTAGCATCAACGAAGCATCCTCGCATACATCTAGTCATTGTCCTTGAAAACAAAAATTTATTTTGTATTTTATAAGATTTTGATTTGGGATTTCTCGTGTATATATATATATATATATATATATAGGGAGGGGCTCATGCGAGAACCACCCTTATTGTGAGAACCTTGAGAACCAATGTGAACACAACCTAAAATAGCTAAAAAAACCTAACCCCCACCCCCCCCCCCCCCCCCCCAAAAAAAAACCTAAACCCCCCCTCCCCCACCCCCCAAAAACCTAAACCCCCCCCCCCCCCCCCCCCCCCCCCCCCCAAGCTAAAATGCTAAAAACTAAACCCTCAAAAAATCTAAAAAAAATCTAAAAAAATAAAAAAAAATCTAAAAATTTTTTTTTGAATTTTTTAATATTTTTTATGTTAAAATCGCTACTTTTAGAAGCAAAAAAAAAAAAAATTAAAAAAAAAAAAATTTTTTTTTTTAATTTTTGGCTTCGAAAAGTAGCGATTTTTTTATAAAAAATTCAAAATTTTTTTTTTTGTGATTTTTAGCTATTTTTAGGCATTTTTGGTGTGTTCACATTGGTTCTCGCGGTTCTCACAATAAGAGGTGGTTCTCGCATGATCTTCTCCCTATATATATATATATATATATATATATATATATATATATTTTTTTGTTTTGAATATAACCAACGTAACAATGGCATCTTTTTGTAATGTAAATATTTTTCAAATGAGTTATGATGTCATCTGTTTTTTTTTTTTTCCGGTTCAACCAGTCTGACCAGTCAACCAGAAGTGTCGTCGGTTCAATGACATTAGTATGATGGCCAATCAGTTTTCAAAACAGTGGTTTTGTCACATGTTCAGAAAAATGTAAACAACACTTATATGATTGCTCCAAACTAGTAAACTTCTAAAGCTTTAAGCAATAAAAAAAGATTAAATCACAGACAGTATTCATTAGCTACTTAATGAACTAAATTCATCAAACAGAAAACAAAATCAAAATTTTCTCAGAGTTTAAGTGTTGACTTTTGTTCTACTGGATGGTAAACAAAAACCTAGATAAAATCTTGAAACAAAATTACCAAAAAGTCCCAGAAATTGTAAATACTTGAGATAAAGACATAGAAAGAATTAAAAAAAAACCTGTAATAATGGCTGTTAAACCATGACCATCAATTCCTTCTGTAACATCTTCAGCTGTGTTTTTGGCTGAGAACCCTGATTTCCCTTTGCATGCAATTAGCAAAGGCATTATTACACTTTTTTTTAATATCTCTTAAGAGTTAAAAGGATGAGTGACACCAAAATTGTACACTTTCAGGGGTTTTATAGTAATTTGCTAAAAGTTGTGCCAAGCTATGCCAATAGGGCAATCATTTTATAATTTATAAATTATGTACACACCATTACTCAAAGGATCTTGATGACCTTTGATGTTGTATAAGTATATTAAGAGCAAATTTATAAATACAAAAGAAGGAAGATATTACAAAATTGCTTTTCCTTAAGTTAACATCTAATGATATGAACAATGTCATCTTTTAAACATTGTTAATTTTGTATATTACCTTTGTTCATATATTTGTAAACCAATTATATTAGAACATTTTATTTTACATGTGTGGTCTCACTCTTGTACGTGTGTACTTGTCCTTTGAAACAAACGAAACTCCATCCTATGCTGGATGTTAACTGAAAATATGATCAGATTTTTAATTTTGGATGAAAATGGTAACAAAATTGAAACCACAGGGACCCAGATTTAAAATGTTTGAATTCTAGACTAATGTGGTAAAAGTGAGCAAACCTCAGGGACCATTTTGGCAGTTTACTCTTGAAACTATCATCTTAAATCTTAAAAAAAAAAAAAAAAAAAAAAAAAAAACCAGGCATTTTGTTCCATGACTCCATCAAATCTGTAATTATTTTTTTGAAGGAGAAGATAAAAGTACTAGGTTCTTATATGTATGCATGTTAGTTTCTAAATTTGTGCATAACTATTTTATGAATTGTTTAGCTATTAGTTTTTTTATTTGTACAACACAATTGAAATACAAACAGAAAACCCCTCAATATCCTCCACTAGGATGGGATCCGAACACTATTCATACCCGTACCGGTACTGTAAAATTGGGTACCAAATACCGTAGCGAATATATTCGTATGGTACGATACAGTACGATACGGGTAGCGATTCGGGTACAGTACCCGCTTTCACTTTGTTTATTTTTTATGCACTCATATAGGTAATAAATATGTAAACTCGGCATGAGTACCAAATAAGTAATGTTGGTACAAGTACCAATACAATATAGGTACCAAATAAGTAAAATCAATACGAATACGATAAATACCATAATACGAAATAAAACATAATACAAAAAACTCTTAAAGTTCTATATAAAATTCGGTACCAGTACCATTTTTTACCTGCACCGATACCAAAAATACTGAATACCAAAAATACTGAATACCAAAACCAATAAAACTAGGTACCGATACATGTACCGAATACCTAAAATTAGTACGAATATAGATACCGACACCGGTACAAGTAGCTCCAGGTATGGGTATTTAGAAAAGAAAAAAAAAATTAATCCCTATCCTCCCCTATAACCTCTTATTACCTTTTTTTTTTTTTTTTTTTTAAGAAAACTTCATTAAAACCACCTTCGACCCAAACGGGTAAAAGGCCAAACAAAAACAAACCCCCGACCCAAGCGTGCAAATGAACCTCTTATTATCTAACACCCTTTTCTCCAACCACCATCTTATTGGAGTTTTTCGAGTTCGATTAGAATAAACGCCCCTAGTTATTAGTGTCCTAATTAACTAACTCCTAAGGATTAGGTTTCTCGTGGTTTAGTGAATGGGCCAATTTATCAAACAAGGCCTAAAGGCTAAACCCACGATAAGATAACAACTAACTAAATCAGTAAATCACAGTGATGGTAATATGATTTTCCAATTTATATTAACGAACAGGAGACTCAAGTTGATCATTCGATAGTGTAATTTTACCTTTTTAAATGAGTTTTTTTTGAAAATATATGATGACAAACGAGTGGTATTTTAAAAAGAGGTTAGTCACTAATTAAGACTATGATTTTAGATTCTTAAAATACGCAAATCTGACTAGATGAGTCGAGTATTTAGAATTTTTTGTCTTTTCACATTTAAAATCGCTATCTGTGATAGAAACTTCTACACAAAAAAAAGCAAACACCCTGTAACTTTTGTCCGGCTTCAACTCTAGATTTCGTTATTTTAGATAGCGACTAACTCAAATTTATACTCCAACAAAAAAAAAAAAAACAACCCATTGGTTATAATGGTATTTCAAACGCTACATGTTCATTTCTTTTTGAAACTTGATCACTCCAACAAGTTGAGTCCTAGATTTAAAGATATGGTGAGAAAAATAAAAATATTTGCGAGTATATGCACTTTTTTTAACTTAAGACAAAGCGTTAGCTTTTAAATTCTTTTATACTTATTTACATATTCATATACAACATTCTTATAACCGGGTACAAACATATCACACCACACCCTGGTTTTAAAATATCATGCACACACAACACATAAACAATCATCCACCATATTCACAAGGATAAAATAATAAAACATGTATTGTATCAATAAGGGAGAGCCAAGGTATACCCCCATAAACATTACTTTGACTTGATCAACTCCGTCCCGAATTCCCATAGTTTCTTGGCCAACTCAGCATCATTGGCCTTATTGCTCGGTTTAGCCAGATTATTATCAGCAAAATACTCGCCGCTAACCCCTTTCACCTTCGGATTTAATGCCAAATAACATGTTGTTGAAGCTCCCTAAATCCAAACTCAACATTTACATACTTGCAATTATCAATTAACCAATGACATTGGTATTTTGTGGGTCCAGTCTTCGTTTAATCGGGACCCACGGGATGAAAACAAGAAAAGATGCAAAGAGACAAAAGAAAAAAACCTGTGGGATATTCTTTTGAAAGTGTTTGAAGACCAGGTTTTGAAGAACTATAAACAAGATACAGTTATGAGTTAACATCATAAATATGAAAAATACCATGCTTTAAATTAAAAAAACCCAAGTTGCAAAACTTCTGATTACCTGACATAAAGGTCATGTGACGAGAAAGATTGGTTGCAATAACTCCAGGATGCAACGCGTTGATAGTTATGTTTGCCCCTTCTTCCTGCATTCATCAATAAACATGCTACTTGTCACAACACAACTTCACAACTATAAGAATCCTTGGCTTTATTTTTCACGATAATTATACGTGATTATCAATCCTAGTAAATACCTTGAGGCGCCTTGTTAGCTCCTTCGCGTGTAGAATATTAGCGAGCTTTGATTGCCCATAAGCATAGTAACGATTGTAGCTGAAAAGTTGATAGATGGATGTTAGGTGAAATCAAGTATCATGACCGGGTATATGTCAAAGAGTTCGGGTCTGCTATCTCACTTTCTATGTCCACTTTTGTCCAACTTGCGTTAAATCTTCTATTGTACAATAATATGCTACGTCATCATATGATTTTACATCGTTTAATATACAAGAATACATTATGTATATTAGATGAATTTTACTATTCTAGTAAGTAGCAGCCTATATGTTATCAAATA
Source organism: Helianthus tuberosus (assembly GCA_030545235.1). Taxonomy (NCBI): domain Eukaryota; kingdom Viridiplantae; phylum Streptophyta; class Magnoliopsida; order Asterales; family Asteraceae; genus Helianthus; species Helianthus tuberosus. The sequence goes on from CM060423.1 coordinate 188,272,331, forward strand.
TTCAAATCTAAGAAATTGTCTTTAAGGTTGTGGTTCTCACTTTAATCTGTAATGATCAAGTGGGGCCCACAACACACAAGAAAATGTTCTAAAAGAATGGATCTATACCTTTTTTCATCATTTAGTTTGTCAAACATGATCCCTCCTTTGTAAGTCAGCGTATGAGCTGATGATGAAACTAAAACAATCCTCCCTTCTTGTCCGCAACTTCTAGCAGTATTTTTCATCGTATCCAATAACAGATTCGTCAAATGAAAATGTCCTAAATCACAAGGAGAAAACATGAGGTCCTTTATGTTCTAAGGAGATTTATTTTGTGACATTTGAATGAAATACACATAATACATAACATTAGTACAATACAAGACATACCAAGATAGTTAGTCGCAAATTGACTTTCGATTCCATCTTTAGAAAGGGAAAATGGAGGAACCATCACCCCTGCATTACAACTACAAACGAAAACAATCAATCTATTAGACTTGCATATACACTCAAAATCAAATTCTCGAAACAATTAATGAAAAATGTGTGTGTGTCACTAACATGAGGATGTTTAGTGGTAGACCCTTGGAAATGTACTCATTCGCGAACTTTGTAACAGATTCTAGTGAGCTTACATCCAATTCCATAACATCAATGGTGGCACTAGGACAACCTTTTATTATGGTATCTTTACATTTTCTAGCTGCTTCCAGATTTCTGGCAGCCATAATTACATGTACATCGCGTAAAGCTAGGACACGCGTGGTTTCTAGGCCAATACCACTTGTTGGTCCTGTAAACAGTAAATGGACAAAAGGAATAATAGTGTTTTTAGACTTCTAAGATTATAATGAGATTTATTGCATCATCCACAATCGGACTTCAATGGACGAACGTGGCGTCTCCAAAGGGTACCCGACTACCCACAGACGCACGGGCCATTGCTAGATTTCATTGTCATTGTGGACGGAAGGCCTCTTATTACAAAATGTACGGATAAATGCATTGACGTTATATAATATGAAAGTGCTTTGTAGATACTTGGTCATTCGGTTGCAGCCAGTTTTCGACGAATGACAGTTGAACCGGGGATGGGTTTTGAGCAATATTTTTATTTATTTAGCACAGACATATTACCGAACGTTCACGAACGCCAGTGAGTGAACATGACATTTGTTCGTGTTCTTTCATTTAGTTAATCAAACATAATTCCCTTATTATGTTCCTTCATTTATTAAAAGAACAGAAGTAAACGAATTTCCCGCCAAACGGTTAATGAACTGTTCGCTAAATGTACGGTTCGTTTACAGCTATTGAAGCAAAATTACCAAACAGCCCCAGAAAATGTCAATACTTGAGATAAAGACATAAAAAAAAAATAAAAAATAAAAAAAAATAAAAAAAAAACCTGTAATAATGGCAGTTAAGTCATGACCATCAATTCCTTCTGTAACATCTTCAGCTGTGTTTTTGGCTGAGAAGCCTGATTTCCCTTTGCATGCAATTAGCAAAGGCATTATTACACTTTTTTTTTCTTTCAAAAATTAGAGATTTCAGGGTGACACCAAAGTTGTCCTCTTTCAGGGTTTTTATATCAATTTGCTTAAAGTTATGCCAAGTTATGCCAATAGAGCAACCATTTATAATTTATAAATTATGTACACATCATTACTCAAAGGATCTTGATGACCTTTGATGTTGTATAAGTATATTATTTTTTATATATTACATTTGTTCTTATAACCTTTAATCAAATTGTATAAAAAAAATCATTTTACTAGTGTAGCACTGATGGGGTACGGTATTAGACCCGACCCGAGCGGTCAAACTTCCCGTTACTCGTTGCTTTTATATTAATTATTTATTATTGTTGCTTACTAACCCAACCGCGAGGCCCAACGCGATGTAGTTTACACTACTTTGGGCTGGGGCTTGTAGAGATAACCCCTAACTGGGTCTGGCCCATTGAGGTTAGGGGAGGCCCATATCCCCTATATAAAGAGGTGTTCACCTCATTATTAGGGCGGAAGATATGGAGCCGCCACACTTTTGTTACTGGAAACAGGGGATTCTTTCCCCTACCGGTCATCTCTACAGCTCCACTTTCTTCTCTTCTCCATTGCAGATCTAGGTTCAAGAGGAAAAACAAGATGTGATTCTTCACCCTCTCAGAGAAAGCGGTCCAATCATCCTGGCGGTGATTCTGTGTTTCTTCATTGGCGCCCACCGAGTATATGCTATACATTTGTTGATCACATCTCGTTTTATCCTCAGATCTTCAAATCTGTGTTCTGAGAGTCACACTCTCGATGTTCGAATGGAGAAACCCAAAGATCTGTTTTACCTTTCCCAAAACTTCTAAATGTGTGATCCCATTCGTCATACATACTTTACTGGGTACAAACTTCCAGATCAACACAAAAGAAAGTCATTGATAAAACATCCCTCATATTTATTCTATTTGAGCTCTAGAGGGAATTTATGGGTAAACATTTCCCTTCATGATTAATGTATGAGTTCGAGGCAACAACTTTCATAACGAGTTCGACCCGGTTTTATGCACGACCTGAAGATCCAGAGCCTCCAAAATCCGGTACGTGGTCTTTTTTCACCGAAACCACCCAAAAATTATAACGGATCTGGTAAATTGACGAGCAAAACTTTATAACAATTTAAAAATCTCTTGAAGTTCAAGATAAGAGATTAAAGATGACTATTGATATAATTATTAAATTATAAACAAAAATCTGTGGCTTTATTTCGAGCATAGACAAAGTTTTGTCATTTAGCCTGAAAGCATTACAGATCATGTGTGTGGCCGACAAATTTTGTCATTTTGCCTGAAACATGGCTTACAAGTTACAATGCAAGGTGGCCCACATATATTTATATATTACAACAGTTTATTTGTTTATTTTCAAGAACTCATGAAATCTTCATATGTTCTCCCCTGTGGGTTTCAAATCTTATCTTGCAAATACCTTAATTCAAATATAAGTGAAGTTTCAAATTTATTGTTCTGTCACGAATTAGTCTGCCATCCGCGCATGTCGGGTAGTCACTCGGTTACCGCGCATGCCGGACACCCACTTCGCCACCCTGCGCGTGACGAGCTCCGTCACCCGCGTATGGCAGTCAACCCCACCTGCGCGTGACAAACCCCACCACACAGGTACGCGCGCGGCTGGCCAGACAAACATTACTTCGCGCTGGACCCCCTTGCCGGTCACACTCCACCACTCAGGTACGCGCGCGACTTGCCAGACAAGCATCACCTCGCGCCGGACACTCTTATTCCTTTGCCGGTCATACTTCGCCGCGCAGGTATTCGCGTGTCTGTCGGAAAAGCACCGCCTCGCGCCGGACATGTTTCCCTCTTCGCGCACTACGGACACGCTCTACCGGAGGATGACCACCACTTCGCGCAGCGCGGGACTCCGCGCATGTTTAGTGGGGGAATAATTTGGATACAAAAACTCTTATTTGTGCAAGTTACTGTTTCCTGTCCTTTTTTTATAGCGAAAAACAAAATAGGAAGACATGTTTTGCTACTGCAACCCAATATTATACATGCTTTGTTTGAGGTAATACTGGTAATGAGGCAAAAATCCACTCACAAAAGCCCACACACGCCTGAGTTCAACCCGGTTGATCTTTAATCATGTAGCTCGACAAGAGCCCGTGCATGCTAGAGCCCCGCGCAGGATGGATAAACTCCGCGTCCCATGGGCAAACTTTGCTTCCGCCGGAAAGGCCTCACCGCGCACGCACACCGGTCCGCCATTTTTATAAATCAATATTTTAGATAACCCCCGTGTGCGCGTCATCTTGCCGGACCAACGTTGACTTCCGGCTGCTTGAAATCCCTGCAACGGATGACTTTCCCCAGATGGTGCAACCTAGTGGATGGCCATTGTTTCGCTGTTTGAACACTCACCTCGAGTTTTAAACTGAGGCCACCTTAGAAAACATCAAAAGCAATTATAAAAAAAACAAAAAAAACAAGACCTCTTTATGTAGAATTAATAAAACTAGGTTTTAATGCTGCGCGCCGCGTTGCGGCGCGACAAAACTAAGTCATTGTAAAGCTATTTATTGCGACTAAATACTTGGTTGTTATTAAAGCTGTGCTATTTAGTGTCTTTTTTTAAGTTGACAAGTGGAGTTTTCATACAACAGAGCCGTTGGCAGCAAGCGAGTTAGTAACTCCTGGCGATGGCGACTATTGCGATGTCTAAGCATCCACTAACCCAACAAATAAGGAATAAGAATTGTATAAATACAATCAGAAAAACGTGTGAAAGAGGAGAAAAGGGAAGATGATGTAAAGTTATGTAAGCATAAAATGGGGAAAAAAAAAAGACCCCATTATTTGAACTTGAGTCTCTTTAAAACACATAAAACAGAGATGTGTATAAAACCCCCTTGTTTTATTAACTGAATCACATTATTAATATGTGTGTGTATATAGTAAGTAATAAGTATTTTAATATTTAAGTATTTATAAAAAAAACAAGTTTTAAGTGTTATTCAAAAGTCAACAATTTCGGCCAAGGGAGGGTGTTTCGGGTGGGTAGTGTTTCGGGTGGGTATTTTAATATTTAAGTATTTATAAAAAAAAAACAATTTTTAAGTGTTATTCAAAAGTCAATAATTTCGGCCAAGGGAGGGTGTTTCGGGAGGGTGTTTCGGGAGGGTATTTCGGGTGGGTAGGGGTGTTTGGCAAAAATTCCACTTTATTATTCATTAACTTTGTCACGTGTCTATATGTTATATGTGAGTGGATGTAGGTGAACCAATAAGGAAGGTTTACTATTGATTATGATGTGACAAGTACTATTCATTGGTTTTTTTTTTAATATATAGGATAATGGCTAGTGACTTTTTTGACACTCCTATAAAGTGATTATTTAGCATGTGGACCTTATCCACACATTTTCTTTCTTGGAAACATTTGAATTATTTAATAACGTGTAATTATTATATATATCAATTGATAACACCACTTTGCTACAGTGGTGTTATCAATTTTTTTTTTCTTTTTTCTTTCTTTCTTTTCCTTTTCTTTTTATGGTTTTTTTTTTCTTTTTTTACTTTTACCCTTTGATTTAGCATTTACTCTTACAACCTCCTAACTTTCTAAATACTTTTTAATTGAGTTTTACGTCTTTATTTTTATTTACGTGTCGATATAAACTTAAGTTGATTTACATTTCGACATGATTTTTTTGTGTTTATTTACGATTTTGCCCCCAGTATAAAATTTGTTTTAATATTTTTTACAAGACTATGGTAGTGTTTTGTTTTAATTGGTTGGCTTGATTTAATTTTTATTCGTCATGCCAAGCGTTAGTTTTTCCATCGATTTAGTTTTTTTAGCAAAAGTATGGTAGTATTTTGTTTCACTTTCTTTACTCGATGTAAATTTTTTTGAGATCGTGTTATGTGTAGTATGTACAAGTAACTAAAACACATACGTACATGCTATGAGAAAGAAATATCCGTCTTAATGCCCCGCAACGCGGGCGGGCAAAACCTAGTTACTATAAAATGCCACCTATAAACTAAGGTGGCCAAGTTCAAGCAAATCGAATCAATTCATGTGATTTTTTGATTTAACAGCCATGTGATTTTTCTAGAAACACTCGTATCATTGCTTATTATTATTCTATTTCAATGCTACTAACATCTATTTAGCGGCATAAACTGCCATCCGTGCACGGGAGCAACTCAGGACTCGCCAAGCGGATATCTCAGCTGCACGAGCATACTCCGTCGCGCAAGTAATCTCCGCCGCAGCGAGTAATCTACGTCGCGCAAGCATACTCCGCCGCAACGAGTCATCTCTATAGCACGAGCATACTCCGCCGCAAGTAATCTTTGTTGCGCGAGCATAGCCCGCCATGCGGACAAACTTCTGTGCGCGAGCATATTCTTCACTTGCCGAAGCCGCAAGACTAAACCTCTTGCCTCGCCAAACAAATTCTGCGGCTCAGGCATGCTTGGTCTGCCACAATAAAATTTACTAAATTGTTCAACCATAGCTTATAATATTTTACATAATTGCCCCTTGTGGATATTAAAAACTAATACTTTTTAACACTCTCAATGGTTCACCCGTTTGGACCGGTGGTCGATACCAACAGCCTTGTCATTATCAAATTTATTAAGGCGATATATGATATATAAAGTTTTACAAACCTTATAAATAAATATCTCACAGTACATGTCTATCTGCATATATATCGTTTTCTGCAACGCGCAAATCGTAATTTCTATCATCGTCTAGTTTTCATAGTGGATGACAAATATTGTTTGTACACATTACAAATATTTCGGCCCACTGCAGTATAATTATGGACATCCCGATTTTCGACAGTGCAGACTATCAGAGCCTTTTTACAACTTACCTTGTCAATTTATTTTAAGTTCAAGAAATACTAACATAAGGCTGGGCATCTCATGATACACCAGCGTTTGATAGTAACATTTGCAGGACTGGCAATACATTCAATCAGTAAAAGGAGACGAGCGATCTTCACGCACACCGATGAAAGTCGGAAAGGCTGCTCCTTTACATACGAGCATGTAAGTCGCCACGCGCGCATGCTTATTTACTTACAAGCGAGCACGTAAGTCGCCACGCGCGCATGCTCCTTAACATACGAGCACGTAAGTCGCCACGCGCGCATGCTCCTTTACTTACGAGCACGTAAGTCGCCACGCGCGCATGCTCTTTTACATACGAGCACGCTAGTCTCCATGCGAGACTGCTGCTCTACATACGAGCACGTAAGTCGCCATACGCGCAGTCTCTTTTGCATACGAGCACGTAAGTCGCCACGCGCGCATGCTCCTTTACATACGAGCACGCTAGTCTCCGTGCGAGTCTGCTGCTCTACATACGAGCACGTAAGTCGCCATACGTGCAGTCTCTTTTGCATACGAGCACGTAAGTCGCAACGCGCGCATGCTCCTTTACATACGAGCACGTAAGTCGCCACGCGCGCATGCTCATTTACTTACAAGCGAGCACGTAAGTCGCCACGCGCGCAAGCTCCTTAGCATACGAGCACGTTGTGACAACCCGCACTAAACCAGGTATCCGTACAACTTAATTAATGATTAATTACTGCTTAATTACTGTGCTTAATTGAAACTAGCTGATAAACTGCTACCTGCATACTGATACATGCACTTACTTGCATCATACTTTATTTGCTGTCACTACATTATTTACATACGGCACCTCAGTGACAAACTTGATGCACAAAAAGCACAGTAGCACTAAACGGATACACGGCAAACATGCTGATATGACCAGCATCAGGCAGACACTGCCTCTAAGGCCTGTTAAGAGCCTCATATATTTTGGCTACACTGGTAGTGAGTGTAGGATATAAGGGTTGTGTTACCGCGTCTCTAGGGATAAGATACACTGATTCGGATGTGCCAAGAACGTACTTTAAGTACCAAACACAGCACTTTAAAAATAAATCCAGCTTCTAGCTGACTAGTAAAGTGCTAGAAAATAAGAAAATAACACTAGACACTTTCTAAAGTGTTGGAAACTAATTGTGTCACTAAAAATGTAATAACGACACTTTATAGCGTTACAAAAGACTTTAACGGATTACTATCCAACCGGACTATACCCGGGACATAAAAATATTAATATTTTCACTATTTATATTTTTCTAAGCTAGTTAGGGTCCCTGATTACCCTAACACCCGTCATAACGCGCTATATACAACTAACTAAGTTAAATACTTAGTTAACCTTTCTTAACATAACTAACCTCCCTAATTACTACTTACAATCGAACCAACCCCCCCCCCCCCCCAAGTCCCTAACCGGCCCCAAAACCTTAGGGGACACAAGAGTACAAGACCCATTATTTTAATAAGTTGGCTTAGTATCTAGAGGACATATTACTCATTGGGTAATGGCACTTGATTTGGTTATAAATACTAGAGATTTACCACCACTAATCACCACTACAACTCACCACAACTTTCACTCTCTCCCTCCCACTAATTCTCGGCCGAACCTCAACCCACCCACCTTCATACTTTCAAGTGTTGATCTTTGCATTCCAACATCATTCAAGCCTCACAAGTCGCGTATTAGGAGTTTTGGCGCAAGCGGAACGCGAAGGACCTCAACCGTTGGCTTTTATCCACCTCTTTTTCGTCACGATTCTTCCCTAGCCCCGAGCTAGAGGTATAATGTTTAAAACTCTTGTTTAAACTCATCTAAAGTGGTTAAAAGAACTTTCGTCGGTTAAATATCGTAAACATGCGTTTTGAAACTTTAAAGTCTAGTAAAATCACAAAAGTGGAGGTTAATAGCATATAACTTGTGTAAAAGTCGTAGGACTTGAAATATGTGTTTTTCTAGACCCGATCTATGATGTGGTAGCTCGGATCTCCGTTTAACCCGACTTTGTAAGATCATGTATCTTCACATAAGCTCGTTTTTGACTAAATACAAGGGTTAAAGGCGAAACTCTACCACACAAGATACATGAACTTGTGTGGAAATATTTTATTTGGGTAAAAGTGATTTAACCGGTAAAAGGGTGTTTAAAACTAGCGGATCTACGTATCCGCAAGTGGTATTTTAGAAAGACCACACTTTAAAGAAATCATGTTTTTCTAAAGATGGATCTTACACTAATAAATATGATTTTTATAAACCACAAGTGTGTAGACACTTGTGAAATGAAAAGATCCGACAAATAACTATTTTTGGGAAAAGTGACTAGAAGTTGTAAAGACGGGTTTCTCTAAACACGAGGTTTCTACAAGATTAAAGCTACTTTATATAAAGATCTACATATATAAAGGTGATTTACATTAAAGATGCGGAAAAACTGCAAGTTCATGCGATTATGCAAATTTACATACTTGTCGACTAGTTTGATGTGTCGGAAATTGTTTGTTTGAATAAAGAAGATTGTTGATTGATTTGTTAAAAGAAAATGATACGCTTGAAAGCGTGGCCACCTCCAGTTACAGAGGAAACTCTGGCGAAATTTTTCTAAAAACCTAACACTTAGAATTATTTACACAACAAGTGTTAGAACTATTTTTGGACATACTTTCGAAACATAAATTTCGCCAGCACTATATTTTACTAAATATTCGGAGGTGGGATTTTCACAAAGATTAACGTGATAAATATATTTGTCACAACACTGTTTATGATTATTTTGTGAAATACATAAATATTATTTTAGAGTGGAAATAATATTTACAAGCGTTAATGATCCCAAAACTTTACGAACGCTTCCACAAACATATAAGTTACACCGGTAATTACATTACCACAAGATTGATAAAACGTAACTTACGCACATGTATTGTATCCCCCATCCTTGGGAAGAAGAATAACTACCAAGTGTATACGGAACATAAACACGAAATAGTTGTCTAACTATTTCCCAAAGACTTAAACTATAAAGCTAAGGCACGGCCGTCCGTCTAATAGAATTAGCACTTGTAGGTCGTTGCACAGCTTACTGTATTGGAGACACTTGGTAGAGACGCGCATTCACTGTGAGTTCATGTCCCCCTTTTCTCTAACTGTTTTCAGTTTACTTAACCGCGGGGGTGAAATACATGTTACTATGATTTACGAGTACTTTACAACGGTATGTTTAACGTAAGGAGGTGTTATACGATCATGTGAGTGGATAGGAACAACATGGGGCCATTAGTCCTCATGGAGGGACCGAGGGACAGGAGCGGTAGATCTATCTGGGTGTAGCGAGCCCAGCCCCCGGCCAAACTAGAAACGGACCGTGGGGTGACTTTGTCCACATACTTTGCCGTGGCGAAATCTGCTAGGTTTGAGTCTCCCTATTTGCACTTCACATATGTCAGTGGCCTTGCAAACCATTGGTGATCACAAGTCCTCTTACAACTGCTACATACCACAACTATTTTATACTCACAAGTGTTTTACTTACTCACTTACACATGAACTCGCTCAACATTATTGTTGATTTTTCAACTCGCATGTATTTCAGGAAATTAAACGGATCTGGCACGGTATGGAACGTTTTCCGCTGCACTTGTCATGAAGTCATCAGGGTTTAGGGGATGTGTCTCTTTCCTGGACAAGACACAGTCCTTAAACCACGTTTATGTTATGTTTTAATTTGTAAGGTTGTTGAACAAGGTTATGGTTGTTGGTTAAAACAATGGTACTGTATTTTGGTTTTTAAAACTTAATGGATGACTTGCATGGTTTTTAAACTCATATAGCTTGTTATGATTAAGCTATGGTATTAAGAAGTCACACCAAAGTTAACCACGCTTCCGCAAAGCCAGGGTGTGACAGCTTGGTATCAGAGCTCTGATCATAGCGAACTAGGATTCTGTCTCGAGTCTAGACTATGATCACTAGGGCTCTCACGAAAACATTTTTCTGCATACCACTTAAGTCCAGATCCACACTTTTTACAAACAAATGTTGAGCACATTTTATTAATTATAAGTTCAGCTTGGAGGGCTGAGGATCGATCTGGAGGATCGAGATGGTCAAGGTAGTTGAGCACGTTGGTTTGTTATAGGATCGATCTGGAGGATCGAGGTGAACAAGGAAGTCGAGCACGTTGGTTTGTTATAGGATCGATCTGGAGGATCGAGGTTTGAGTAAAGGATAGAGCAGTCTGGTAGACTGGATGGTATTGGCTAGTAAGACTAGGAGAAGTATGTGATACCTTACTTGGTGACTTATGTGATTAACTGATTATATGATTGATTATTATACGTATATGTGTTTGTGTTACAAACGTTATGCTTTCATCAAGTACTAGAAAGATGGGCACTACGAACCCCATGACCATAGTATCAGACGACATAGTTCAACAGGGCACGAGGTGTGCATTTCTGATACTACCGGCACAGACAATGACGACTTTCAGCCCTTTGTGCACTGCCTGAAGTCGTAGCAGAGCCTACTGATGGCCATCTTGTTGGGATTTTACCACTGGCGGTGATCCCTGCTCCTGTGCCCCTTGCCGCTTATCCTGTGGATGATACGCCCTCCCAACGAGGCCTCTGAAGACAATAACGATCTACTGGAGGAGGACCCATTCGAGGGCAGGGCCTTATTACTGCTGGTATTAGACTACTACATGCGGACGCTCCTATAGGGGAGACTTATGACCATTCCCCTATCCCAGACTCATTTGAGTTTCTGACACCCGCATCTTCGCACATACAGGGAATGCAGCACTACTTACACGACGCCGACCCTGATACGGCATCACTAGCTGCACCGGATCCCGCACACAGTTTTGAGTTTGATCGTGAGTATGAGGACAATTCTGTTTTTCCGCCTGGCGTTGATCCAGACCATGACATTGAGTTCATGCACTTAGACAAGCCCTTGGGGGATCCTGTAACCCCTGTGATTTTTGATCCAGCTGATTTTGAGATGGAGTTTTTGATTCGGAGCTAGCCGTGGCCCCTGAGCCAGGCGTTGCTCCTGACCCCGCATTGGAGCATGACCCTGTTCATGCCAATGCACCGGCTGTTGCTCCTTGATTGATCATCTGCTTGGATGAGGGAAAATTTGGGGTAACTGTGCAAGACAATTTATTATTACGGGGGCCCACGTAATAACGATTTGTAGTGCACAGGAACCCTGGTGGACTCTGCAGGTCAAGCTAATGATAACCTAAACACAAATGACCTAGGCGATGTAGCCTCGAGTTCATTCTATTACAAGCAACAAGCCAAATTGACGAGCCTATGTGAAGGCTCAGGAATTTATTTCCCCACTTGTACAGTGGGTATATCTGCGTGTGAAATGGGGTGATTACATGATGGCTTACGTTGCTATATATATACCCCATAGACAATTGAAACATTGTCCAACCCGCGTCACACTATTTCGACAAAAAGGGAATGTCCCCCAGACGTGACACAAGCACCGGTACGTTACTGAGGACAGAAGACGAGCTGCAAGAACGCATCTCACAGATAAATTGTAACATCCCTATTTTTATAGGTTTGGTTAAATTTATTAACCACTACTAACTAATAACTAGTTATTTTTATTCAACCCAAATAGTTTTAAACACTATTTTATATAGTTGGTTGAAATATTATATTAATTAATTGGCTTGTATATGGGTTGACCTTTCTATTAAAATAAAAGTATATAAAAACTTATATTATTAGACGGGTAGATTACGGGTAAGTTAAAGATTAGAATATGAAGTATTTAGACGGGCCCAGGAACCGTTTACTAATTAAACTATAAAAATACATTGTATTTTGAACCTACTCTATTTTTAATGAAACTTAGACCCAAATGTAGACAAAAATATTCTGGTTCCAATGACATATTTATTATTTGATAGAACATTATATTTTACAAGTTATATACGCCAAATAAGTAAAGCATTGAATTAATTATAATAAGTTAATAAAATATACTAATAATCATAATAATAATAAACCTACGTAAAGAAATAAAATAAATAAAATAATAGTAACTAACTTAAAATTTAGAAGTTATGTACGTGTCTTATCAAAGAAATAAATAAAAATTAAAATTAATCAATTAAATAGGAAATTGACATATGTACACTTACGTGTTTGAAAGATAGGAAAAACTTCTTGACCAAGTATTTTGGCAACTATAAATATAAGGTGCACTGCACCATGAAAAATGCTCAGCCCTTTTTCTTTTATGAGATTTCGATCTCATTCTCTCTCTATATATTATATTTTAAATTTTTATTTTGTTTGTTTATTTACACCATAATAATAATAAAGCTATGCCTCGTTTTAAGTGTTTTAACTCCCGATCACCGCTACCCTTTCTGATTGATCTGAGCCCATAACGCATGTCAGGGCTCTGCCCGACTAAGTTCGTTGGGGTTCTGTCTCGGGACATCGGGATAAGATTGAATCAGGGGTACTATACTTAAATTACAAATATATATTTTTATTTCTACCAAACACACACTAGCTTGAATTCTGCTACGATACAGGGTAATAACTCGATCGCTATTACGATTCATTTTCCGACTGATCAATATATCCAATGGATGTTTAAGTGCCGCCCACACTAGGGTTATACTTTATCGTTCGTCATTAATTTGACGGATCATCGTTAATTCGATGGATGAAGTATTATACTTTGTCGTTCGTCATTAATTTGACGGATCATCGTTAATTCGATGGATGAAGTATTGCACTTTGTCGTTCATTGTGAGAATTTGATCTCGTGAGTTATCGTAATTATTGTATTAAGTTACCTACCTAGTTCGTATGCACTAGGTTACAAGGCAAAATCAATAGGCTAAGCCCTGCCTGTATAAATCTGCAATATATCAAGGCTTATCTGTAGACTAAATTCTGTCCGTATGAATCTGCATGATTATTTGTGAGTCATTCTCTTTTTATCAAATTACTTTCCAAATCATGTTTATTTTCAAAGTTATAATTACGGGGATTAAGTCTTTGTAATCACCAAGTTACAGCCGGTATGTGGGGTTTTGTATACATTACTTGATAATCGTCACCATTGGGGCAACCAATGGGGGATATGACCATAGTCACAGACACCATTGGACGAATGGGCCAATGGGTCGAGTGACAAATACCGTGGGTAGTTGGCTTGATATCAGAAACATTGTAATCGCTCTTAATACTGTATATTATAACAAATGTGTCGTTTTAGCAAAATGAATGAACTCACTCAGTATTTCCCGCTGACAAAACCTTTTTCAAACATGTTTCAGGTAATTACAGTAGATTGGAATAAAAGATGATACGGCACTGAAAGGCATCAAGAAGTGGCTTATTTATTAATTAAATCAATTTAAGAAATATTGTTTTATATAATAAAATTTATTTTTATTTAAGCTACCATTGTAAAACATGGGTTTATTCCATCTATTTAAATAAATAAAAATCCGGTGTTTTCTAAACTCTGATATTTTTCCTAACTCACGGTCCTGATGAAATTCCCGCTGCAACGTTTTCAAAATAATCACCGGTACCGCTGGGCTGTTCGCGACTCCCGATTCCGTCCAGGGTGGGTCGGGGGTCGTGACAGAAGGTGGTATCAGAGCCACTGCTTTAAGCCAATAGGTGTTGTATTAAAATACCTAAACAAAGAGTTAGGAACTTGATATTTTATGGTAGCACACAGGATAGTATTTAGACTTGAACTTAAGAAAAGATGCCTTAGTATAAGCTTCGAGATAAGCTAAGTACTGGTGTAAATAAAGTATGATGGGTTTTGATATACCATAAGAATGGTAATTAGAATATTGCAAGATATGATAAATAAGAAAGAATTAATAGTAATTATTGCTTATTGATATTACTTGGGCTAGAATAAGATATGTTACGGGAAATACAATTTTCTTTGGTTCTGGATAAAAGCCCTAATAAAAGAGTCACTTTTGAAAAGATACTATTTATGAGAAATAGAAAATTTTCTCCGGCAAGACTGGGTATGGTGTAGCAGACTCTCCAGTTTGTCCGGATATACTGAAGTTACCTCTCCGGCGAGAACCGGATAAGACGGGGTATATAATATGTCAAACAAGTGGCAAAATTTCCCTAAATAGTATCTTGACCAGATATTTGACTGGTTTTTGGAAATATGAATCTGTTAAATGCATTGACTTTATGAAGGGTATGTGAAATAGATGATTATATAGATAGTTATATCTATAAAGAATTCCAAAAGTCAAATAGGAATAAAGCACAAGTATCTGTGTCTAGATTTCTTTATCAGGAATTTCTTTTCCGATACCAAACATTATTTCGTTTAATCATCTGTCTCGTAGCTCGTATGATAAAATAAACAATGGAAACCCTTTAAGATAAAACGCCATCAAAAGAATTTCTAACGCGTTACCATAAACTATTAACGCAAGTAAGAAGCATGTAAAGTTGTGATAATGTACAAGAAAACACATGAAAATTTAATTATAGGTCCACAGAAGATGAAGTATATTCCACACAATTTCCAAGGCAAGACATTTGAAAAATATAATTAGGTATAATAACACCTATGTGGATCCCGTCAGTAGAAGAACTAATAGCACTGGGCCACGTGATCCTACAAATAACATGAATCTCGCTGAGGTACTTTGAAACAAAATTTCACAACAATCGGTGCACAGTCTAATCAGAGTCATAATTATTAGCACTACAAAAGAAGTCACATACTTTATAATTTCCCTATTTCATTTATTCGACATTCCCTAGTAATGTCATTTAGCAACGGTTATCACACGAAAATCCAAATAAAATTCTTAAATTTCTTTTGTAAAATTCTGACCTCGGTGAATAGACTTTTGCATTGCTACTCCCCTTAATGGTCATCATACCATGAGAATTTTTCATAGTAACGAATATTGATCTATTTCATTTCTTAATAAATCCACACATTACACATGCATTGTTGGTTGCGCATATGGTTCGATTAACTTATGAAACCTACTGGAAGACTTCATTCCAATTTGTTGTTTATCCAAACTCAAATATCATTTCGCTATACTCACTATATACCTCAGTAATGCAAAACGATGACCCTTTGATATCGAGTCAATAAATTTCTTGAGAAATTCAATTTTCTTTGGCATACATGATTTTGTTGTAACCATGTCCGAATTTTTTTTTTATTACATGAACTCGTTGTGATTAAACCAAGTTCAATTGCTTGAACTTGTTCGCATTACATATTCATTTCAAATTCCCATATGATGGATTAAAGCTATCATATTCAACATAAATCCCAACAAACACTTCAATTCTCTAGAACTATAAAATGCTTATTTGGTCTTCGACTTCACCAAATCATTTCTTTGATCACGATCACCTTGTACTAACGTTTTCACAAAATTTAAAGCTTGCACTAATCTCGGTTATATATATCATATACGGATATTTATAAAAGCCATTTTAACACAAATCGTGTGCTAAGATAATGATACACAAATTCTTGTCATATTTTAATGTATCCCTTAAAATCTAGCCTTTCGTGATAAATTATTATTTTAACATCTTCAATCGAAAAAAAAAAAAAAAAAAAAAAAAAAAAAAAAAAACATTATATAAAATTTATTTTATATATATGGAAACTTACATAAGTGATTACCTAATAGTATTACTATATTCTTATTAGTCACCATAAGGAGGATAAGTAAATACTTAGTCAATATAAGTAGGTGACTTATAATAAGAAGCACAAAATTTATTGTACATGTGCTTATATTTAACCAAAATGGAAATTTCATAAACTAGGCACCTAGCTCGGTTGGTTAGATGCGCGAAAGGGTGTGGCCTAGACCCGGGTTCGATCCTGGGGACGGCTGGTTTCACCATTTTTATTAGAAAATTTTCCATTTAAGTGTATGTTTAGTTATGTAATACTAATATCAGTTTTATTATTAGTAAGAAAATATTAATAATAATAGTGTTAGTATTATTTTAAAATACTAGGGTTATTGTCAAGGGCAGATATTGGGTAACCTAGCCTTAGTTAGGCATGGACTGGCCACCTATGCTTAAACAAGGCAGCACTAACCAATATATAACCATGATAATGACTAGTTAAGGTATATAAATTAAGTCATCATACTTATTTAGCAAATTTTAGTTAAAAAAAAAAAAAAAAAAAAAAAAATTCTTATGAAACGTAGACTCCATATCTATATTGAATTTTATCACCTAAATATATCTTCATATATTCATAAAAAAAAATCGATATATATAATCCTATATAAATTTTCTTTATAAAAAAAAAATAATAATAATAATAATAATAATAATATTTGATATAAAGTAAATTTTTTCTCTATATATAAATATATATATATTTTATATATAAGAAAGATTATTTATAACTGCTAAATTATACTGTGATAACTATATATATATAAGAAAAATCGAATATATAGTATAATATATGTGAATATGCAGTATAAATCATGTATATGTATATCATATCAAAATTTATACATAAAGGTGACCGGAAATTTAAAATACTAAATAAGAGTTTAACATATCTAAATATAGTTATAACAATATTATAGGATTTCGCGATCATCTAGACGTAATCTATTATCTCACGATCATCACTTAAGATACGAACTCTAAAATAAAGATACACTAACTTTATTGTCTTTTGGTGTATCCCTGCAATTCACTCATCTCAACACTTTGATTTTTTTTTTTCTCATATCATAAATATTTGACAAATCAAATTTTTCATACTTTTATTTCATTTGGAACCTGTCAATTATAAGTCTTCCTTAGTTGCCAATCAAAGTAAGCTTTCTTTTGACAAAGAATTTTATTGATTCTAAAAAGTCCATCACATTCATTTTAAAATATCTATTGATCATATATCTTTTGACTTGAACCTAAGTCACTTTGAAAATTTTATCTTTTATCCCATTCATTTGACATCGATTTCTTGAATTCAGTTAAACCATTTAATCCTACTTAAGATACAACTCGTATTCACAAAATTTGATATTTTAATTCTGTGTCATCTACCCTAATATTGTTTTATTAACTAAAATATGACATAAGTCTTAAAAAAAAAAAAAAAAAAAAAAAAAAAAAAAAATCGTAACCCAAATCTCGAGGACGAGATTTAAACACAAGGTGGGGAGAATGTAACATCCCTATTTTTATAGGTTTGGTTAAATTTATTAACCACTACTAACTAATAACTAGTTATTTTTATTCAACCCAAATAGTTTTAAACACTATTTTATATAGTTGGTTGAAATATTATATTAATTAATTGGCTTGTATATGGGTTGACCTTTCTATTAAAATAAAAGTATATAAAAACTTATATTATTAGACGGGTAGATTACGGGTAAGTTAAAGATTAGAATATGAAGTATTTAGACGGGCCCAGGAACCGTTTACTAATTAAACTATAAAAATACATTGTATTTTGAACCTACTCTATTTTTAATGAAACTTAGACCCAAATGTAGACAAAAATATTCTGGTTCCAATGACATATTTATTATTTGATAGAACATTATATTTTACAAGTTATATACGCCAAATAAGTAAAGCATTGAATTAATTATAATAAGTTAATAAAATATACTAATAATCATAATAATAATAAACCTACGTAAAGAAATAAAATAAATAAAATAATAGTAACTAACTTAAAATTTAGAAGTTATGTACGTGTCTTATCAAAGAAATAAATAAAAATTAAAATTAATCAATTAAATAGGAAATTGACATATGTACACTTACGTGTTTGAAAGATAGGAAAAACTTCTTGACCAAGTATTTTGGCAACTATAAATATAAGGTGCATTGCACCATGAAAAATGCTCAGCCCTTTTTCTTTTATGAGATTTCGATCTCATTCTCTCTCTATATATTATATTTTAAATTTTTATTTTGTTTGTTTATTTACACCATAATAATAATAAAGCTATGCCTCGTTTTAAGTGTTTTAACTCCCGATCACCGCTACCCTTTCTGATTGATCTGAGCCCATAACGCATGTCAGGGCTCTGCCCGACTAAGTTCGTTGGGGTTCTGTCTCGGGACATCGGGATAAGATTGAATCAGGGGTACTATACTTAAATTACAAATATATATTTTTATTTCTACCAAACACACACTAGCTTGAATTCTGCTACGATACAGGGTAATAACTCGATCGCTATTACGATTCATTTTCCGACTGATCAATATATCCAATGGATGTTTAAGTGCCGCCCACACTAGGGTTATACTTTATCGTTCGTCATTAATTTGACGGATCATCGTTAATTCGATGGATGAAGTATTATACTTTGTCGTTCGTCATTAATTTGACGGATCATCGTTAATTCGATGGATGAAGTATTGCACTTTGTCGTTCATTGTGAGAATTTGATCTCGTGAGTTATCGTAATTATTGTATTAAGTTACCTACCTAGTTCGTATGCACTAGGTTACAAGGCAAAATCAATAGGCTAAGCCCTGCCTGTATAAATCTGCAATATATCAAGGCTTATCTGTAGACTAAATTCTGTCCGTATGAATCTGCATGATTATTTGTGAGTCATTCTCTTTTTATCAAATTACTTTCCAAATCATGTTTATTTTCAAAGTTATAATTACGGGGATTAAGTCTTTGTAATCACCAAGTTACAGCCGGTATGTGGGGTTTTGTATACATTACTTGATAATCGTCACCATTGGGGCAGCCAATGGGGGATATGACCATAGTCACAGACACCATTGGACGAATGGGCCAATGGGTCGAGTGACAAATACCGTGGGTAGTTGGCTTGATATCAGAAACATTGTAATCGCTCTTAATACTGTATATTATAACAAATGTGTCGTTTTAGCAAAATGAATGAACTCACTCAGTATTTCCCGCTGACAAAACCTTTTTCAAACATGTTTCAGGTAATTACAGTAGATTGGAATAAAAGATGATACGGCACTGAAAGGCATCAAGAAGTGGCTTATTTATTAATTAAATCAATTTAAGAAATATTGTTTTATATAATAAAATTTATTTTTATTTAAGCTACCATTGTAAAACATGGGTTTATTCCATCTATTTAAATAAATAAAAATCCGGTGTTTTCTAAACTCTGATATTTTTCCTAACTCACGGTCCTGATGAAATTCCCGCTGCAACGTTTTCAAAATAATCACCGGTACCGCTGGGCTGTTCGCGACTCCCGATTCCGTCCAGGGTGGGTCGGGGGTCGTGACATAAATGCACGACATGAAGCCCTCCACTCTAAGTACAACGATGGCATTACTAGGGATAACCCCCTCAACTGGCTGCACCTATAAACAGTGCCTGAACTGCAAGCCTTTAAACTTTGACGGAACGGGAGGCACCGATGCATTTGTTCGTTGGTCCGAAGAGACCAACTCCATTCTAAGAACGAGTAACTGTTCGCCCCAACAGAGTGTTACCTATATCTCGGGGATATTGCTAGATGGCACACTCTCTTATGGAACCTCTAGGTTCAGACCCTTGGCACAGACGCTGCTTATACACTGAGCTGGGACGAGCTCAAGGAAACGATTGAGAAGAAATGTTGTTTTAGGACAGAAATTCAGAAACTTGACGTGGAGTCCTGAAATTTGAGAAAGGACGAACCAGAGACTCCTGAACATGACCAGCGATCGCACGACTTGTCTAGGGTCGTCCCCTACTAAGCCATTGATGTAGTATGATATAGTAGTTCATTTGTGAGCTTTACGTTGTGGTCTCGAATTGTAGCAATACAATCGCAGTATTCTCATTACATGCGATGTTCAATCAATTGTTTATGTCCTATAACATATGAGGTTATGTGATTGATTTGTTGATAACCTGAGATGTTATGTGTTGGTATTGTTGAATGCATACGTACACTTCACTTGCTATGACCTAACCTATGTGAAACATCTTTTAGAAGATGCCGCCAAGACGCGAACCAAACATGCCATCAAATGAGGCAGAACTACAGCAGATTATCGCTGCTGCCATAGCACAGTACGCAGCATCTCAGCCAGGAGCAAGCGGAAGTGTTAACCAAGGCAATAACAATCCACCACACGGTAATACCACGCCATTCGAACCTACCATGTCCTAGCTGGACATCTTTAGCAATGATGCTAATGCCAAACACATGTTTGAACATACGTGCAGGATGCACCTACAAGCAGTTCTTAGACTGCAAACCAGTTAACTTCGATGGCACAGGAGGTGCAGTTGCCTTTACCCGCTGGGCTGAGAAAACCGATTCTGTGTTACGCATGAGCAAGTGTGCAGAGGATCAGCAAGTCACGTACATTTCAGGGCTGTTTTTAGATGGAGCCCTATCATGGTGGAACTTACAAGTCCAAACACTAGGCGAAGCTGCCGCCTACGCCCTGACTTGGGCCGAATTGAAAGAACTGATGCGCAAAAAGTACTGTTCACGCGCAGAAATTCAAAGGTTGGAGACTGAATTTTGGCACTTAAAGATGGATGGACCAAAGATTGCGGAATACGTCCAGAGGTTTCATGACCTGTCTCAAGTGGTTCCTTATATGGTCACGCCAGAATACAAGCGAATCGAGCGCTTCATTTGGGGTTTGGCTCCCCAAATAATAAGCATGGTAACCTCCTCCAAACCAGCAACTATCACTGAAGCCATCGATTTGAGCGTGGCTCTCACCGAGGAGGCGATTCGTTTAAACAAGTTTGATGAAGTCAAGGCAAGGAAAACAGAGACTCACGTTGAGTCCTCAGGGGATAACAAAAGGAAGTTTTCAAACTTCAAACAAGGCGTCAGTACGGCAGTAAAGAAAGGAAAATCAGCTGGCGGTACCAAGAGAGGAAAAGGGTACCAGGGCACCCAGCCCAGATGCAACAACTGCCAACGCCACCACACTGGCCCTTGTAACATAAGAGTTTGTGAATCTTGTGGAAAACCGGGCCACACAAAGGAATCATGTTGGGCTAGTGCAGGCCGCGGAGGCCAGGGAGGATATGGAAATAGGAATGATAACCGGGGTGGAAATGGGAATCGCCCGCAAGGAAATTTTGGAGGAAACAGAAACCGAGGCTACAATGCAAATCAGGCTGGCAATGCCAACCAGAACAACACCCCGGCTGGAAACGGGGATGGAAACGGGCAGAAACTCGGATGCTATAACTGCGGGGAAATCGGGCATCTTAAGAAGAACTGCCCAACGTTGAATCAGGCCCGTGGTAGAGTATTCCAACTCGAAGCTAGAGAAGCACGCCAAGATCCAAATGTTGTTACGGGTACGTTCCCTATCAATCAACGCTATGCATCCGTTTTATTTGATACTGGTGCCGACTATAGCTTCGTATCACTAGAATTTAAGAATATGCTTGGGTTAGCTGCTCATAAGTTAGACATTCCCTACTCGATCGAATTAGCTAATGGAAAATTAGTTGGAGCCGACGAAGTAATCAGAGGTTGTGTGATAGAATTGGGAGAACGCGAGTTTACTCTGGATCTACTACCAGTCCAATTGGGAAGCTTCGACGTGGTGGTAGGAATGGATTGGTTATCCGGAAACAAGGCTGAGATAGTATGTCACGAGAAAGTTGTTCGCATCCCAACCGATGATGGTGAGACGATTGTGGTTCACGGAGAGAAGCATGACGCACCGCTAAGATTTATTAGCTGCTTGAAAGCAAGGAAGTGTTTACAGAAAGGATGTGTTGCTTTTCTGGCACACATCGTAGACAAGAAGGCTGCTGAGCCAACAATCGAGGACATCCCTGTCGTAAGGGAATATCCAGAAGTCTTCCCAGAAGACTTACCCGGACTGCCACCTCAGAGGCAAGTGGAGTTCCACATTGACTTAGTTCCAGGCGCCGCGCCTGTGGCTAAGGCACCGTACAGACTTGCTCCGTCTGAGATGCAGGAATTGTCGACACAACTTCAAGAGTTGTTAGACAAGGGTTTTATCCGACCAAGCTTCTCGCCTTGGGGAGCTCCGGTCTTGTTTGTCAAGAAGAAGGACGGAAGTTTCCGCATGTGTATTGACTACAGAGAATTGAACAAGCTGACGATTAAGAACAGGTATCCTCTGCCAAGAATCGACGATCTGTTCGATCAACTTCAAGGTTCAAGCTGTTATTCTAAGATCGATCTTCGATCTGGATACCATCAACTAAGGATACAGGAGGAAAGTATCCCGAAAACAGCCTTCCGAACTCGTTATGGACACTACGAGTTCCTCGTTATGCCATTTGGTTTGACAAACGCGCCTGCGGTATTCATGGATCTAATGAATAGGGTTTGCAAGCCATACTTAGACAAGTTCGTAATTGTATTCATCGACGACATCCTGATTTACTCAAAGACGAAGGTTGAACACGAACAACATCTTAGAACCATATTGGAGCTGCTAAAGAAGGAACAGCTATACGCCAAATTCTCCAAGTGCGAGTTTTGGCTACACGAAGTCCAGTTTCTCGGACATGTGGTTAATGGGGATGGAATTCATGTTAATCCCACAAAGATCGAGGTGATCAAGGATTGGGAAACGCCAAGGACGCCAACCGAGATTCGTCAATTCTTAGGTTTGGCTGGTTACTACCGAAGGTTCATCGAGGATTTCTCGAAAATCGCTCAACCTTTGACGCTCCTCACGCAGAAGGAAAAGACGTTTGATTGGGGAATCAAACAGGATGAAGCATTTCAGATACTGAAGGATAAGCTTTGTAACGCGCCAATCTTAGCTCTACCAGAAGGTACTGATGACTTTGTGGTATACTGCGACGCATCGCGTCAAGGATTGGGTTGTGTGTTGATGCAACGCCAAAAGGTCAT
Source organism: Helianthus tuberosus (assembly GCA_030545235.1). Taxonomy (NCBI): domain Eukaryota; kingdom Viridiplantae; phylum Streptophyta; class Magnoliopsida; order Asterales; family Asteraceae; genus Helianthus; species Helianthus tuberosus. The sequence continues at coordinate 188,295,643 of CM060423.1, forward strand.
TGCTTACGCATCACGCCAACTGAAAGTGCACGAAAAGAATTATACCACACACGATTTAGAGCTTGGCGCAGTGGTTTTTGCTTTAAAAATCTGGAGACACTACCTGTATGGTACGAAGTGCACAATCTTCACAGACCATAAAAGCCTACAGCATATATTCAACCAGAAGGAGTTGAATATGAGGCAAAGACGATGGGTCGAATTATTGAACGACTACGACTGCGAGATAAAGTATCACCCAGGGAAGGCGAATGTGGTCGCCGATGCCCTAAGTCGTAAAGAAAGAATCAAGCCCATAAGGGTTAGGGCTTTGGAAATGATCATACGAACCGATCTCTCCTTGCGCATTCGTGCTGCACAAAAAGAAGCTCTCAAGGAGGGAAATCTTGAGGAAGAATATCTCCGGGGTATGGAGAAGCTTTTGGTACCAAACGAGGAAGGGACGCTATGTTTTGAGAAAAGGATTTGGGTTCCTCTGTTTGGTGGATTAAGGGAAGTTATTTTCGACGAAGCGCACAAGTCACGGTACTCTATCCACCCTGGATCGGATAAGATGTACCAGGATCTCAAAGATTACTATTGGTGGCCTAGGATGAAAGGCGACGTTGCTGTTTACGTGAGCAAATGTTTAACGTGCGCTAAAGTCAAGGCGGAATACCAGAAGCCTTCGGGACTTCTGCAACAACCTGAGATTCCCAAGTGGAAATGGGAACAAATCTCAATGGATTTTGTTACGAAACTGCCAAGAACGCCAAGAGGCCATGATATGATTTGGGTGATTGTTGACCGCCTAACAAAGTCCGCACACTTTCTGCCAATCAAGGAGAAAGACAGTACTAGTAAACTTGCGGAAATTTACATGAGAGAGATCGTAGCACGTCATGGAGTACCACTCTCGATCATCTCTGATAGAGACGGAAGATTTGTGTCAAGAATATGGCAATATTTCCAAGAATCTTTTGGCTCACAATTGAATCTGAGCACTGCGTTCCATCCGCAAACTGACGGCCAGAGCGAGCGAACGATACAAACCTTGGAAGACATGCTGAGGGCATGTGTTATGGATTTAGGCGGTAGCTGGGATAAACACTTACCTTTGGTCGAATTTTCGTACAACAACAGCTACCACACCAGTATTGGTGTCGCGCCATTTGAGGCCCTATACGGACGCAAGTGCCGATCACCACTATGTTGGTCTGACGCGAGTGATAGGCAGCTTGCTGGTCCCGAGATCGTCCAAGAGACGACAGACAAAATCGCGCAAATTCTTAAACGCATCGAAGCCGCTCGCCACAGACAAAAGGCCTACGCGGATCCAAACCGGAAGCATGTGGACTTCCAAGTCGGAGAAATGGTGTTGTTGAAAGTTTCACCCTGGAGGGGGGTGGCACGTTTTGGAAAGCGTGGAAAGTTAAATCCGCGCTACATTGGTCCTTTCAGAATTCTGGAAAGAATTGGGACAGTAGCATACAAGTTGGACCTACCTGCTGAACTAAATGGTGTTCACGATACATTTCATGTATCCAATCTAAAAGAAAAGTCCAACTCAAATTGACGTTGCCATTCCTATCGACGAGATACATATTGACGACACGCTCCACTTTGTTGAAGAACCTGTTGAGGTCACGGATTGGAAAGTTAACAAGACCCGCCGGAGCAGTGTCAAACTCGTCAAGGTTCGTTGGAATGCCAGACATGGTCCTGAATTCACATGGGAACGTGAGGACCGGATGAAAGAAAAATACCCCCACTTATTTCCTAAGAACTCTGCATCTACAAGCAGAACTTAAATTTCGGGACGAAATTTATTTAACGGGGGGAGAATGTGACAACCCGCACTAAACCAGGTATCCGTACAACTTAATTAATGATTAATTACTGCTTAATTACTGTGCTTAATTGAAACTAGCTGATAAACTGCTACCTGCATACTGATACATGCACTTACTTGCATCATACTTTATTTGCTGTCACTACATTATTTACATACGGCACCTCAGTGACAAACTTGATGCACAAAAAGCACAGTAGCACTAAACGGATACACGGCAAACATGCTGATATGACCAGCATCAGGCAGACACTGCCTCTAAGGCCTGTTAAGAGCCTCATATATTTTGGCTACACTGGTAGTGAGTGTAGGATATAAGGGTTGTGTTACCGCGTCTCTAGGGATAAGATACACTGATTCGGATGTGCCAAGAACGTACTTTAAGTACCAAACACAGCACTTTAAAAATAAATCCAGCTTCTAGCTGACTAGTAAAGTGCCAGAAAATAAGAAAATAACACTAGACACTTTCTAAAGTGTTGGAAACTAATTGTGTCACTAAAAATGTAATAACGACACTTTATAGCGTTACAAAAGACTTTAACGGATTACTATCCAACCGGACTATACCCGGGACATAAAAATATTAATATTTTCACTATTTATATTTTTCTAAGCTAGTTAGGGTCCCTGATTACCCTAACACCCGTCATAACGCGCTATATACAACTAACTAAGTTAAATACTTAGTTAACCTTTCTTAACATAACTAACCTCCCTAATTACTACTTACAATCGAACCAACCCCCCCCCCCCCCCCCCCAAGTCCCTAACCGGCCCCAAAACCTTAGGGGACACAAGAGTACAAGACCCATTATTTTAATAAGTTGGCTTAGTATCTAGAGGACATATTACTCATTGGGTAATGGCACTTGATTTGGTTATAAATACTAGAGATTTACCACCACTAATCACCACTACAACTCACCACAACTTTCACTCTCTCCCTCCCACTAATTCTCGGCCGAACCTCAACCCACCCACCTTCATACTTTCAAGTGTTGATCTTTGCATTCCAACATCATTCAAGCCTCACAAGTCGCGTATTAGGAGTTTTGGCGCAAGCGGAACGCGAAGGACCTCAACCGTTGGCTTTTATCCACCTCTTTTTCGTCACGATTCTTCCCTAGCCCCGAGCTAGAGGTATAATGTTTAAAACTCTTGTTTAAACTCATCTAAAGTGGTTAAAAGAACTTTCGTCGGTTAAATATCGTAAACATGCGTTTTGAAACTTTAAAGTCTAGTAAAATCACAAAAGTGGAGGTTAATAGCATATAACTTGTGTAAAAGTCGTAGGACTTGAAATATGTGTTTTTCTAGACCCGATCTATGATGTGGTAGCTCGGATCTCCGTTTAACCCGACTTTGTAAGATCATGTATCTTCACATAAGCTCGTTTTTGACTAAATACAAGGGTTAAAGGCGAAACTCTACCACACAAGATACATGAACTTGTGTGGAAATATTTTATTTGGGTAAAAGTGATTTAACCGGTAAAAGGGTGTTTAAAACTAGCGGATCTACGTATCCGCAAGTGGTATTTTAGAAAGACCACACTTTAAAGAAATCATGTTTTTCTAAAGATGGATCTTACACTAATAAATATGATTTTTATAAACCACAAGTGTGTAGACACTTGTGAAATGAAAAGATCCGACAAATAACTATTTTTGGGAAAAGTGACTAGAAGTTGTAAAGACGGGTTTCTCTAAACACGAGGTTTCTACAAGATTAAAGCTACTTTATATAAAGATCTACATATATAAAGGTGATTTACATTAAAGATGCGGAAAAACTGCAAGTTCATGCGATTATGCAAATTTACATACTTGTCGACTAGTTTGATGTGTCGGAAATTGTTTGTTTGAATAAAGAAGATTGTTGATTGATTTGTTAAAAGAAAATGATACGCTTGAAAGCGTGGCCACCTCCAGTTACAGAGGAAACTCTGGCGAAATTTTTCTAAAAACCTAACACTTAGAATTATTTACACAACAAGTGTTAGAACTATTTTTGGACATACTTTCGAAACATAAATTTCGCCAGCACTATATTTTACTAAATATTCGGAGGTGGGATTTTCACAAAGATTAACGTGATAAATATATTTGTCACAACACTGTTTATGATTATTTTGTGAAATACATAAATATTATTTTAGAGTGGAAATAATATTTACAAGCGTTAATGATCCCAAAACTTTACGAACGCTTCCACAAACATATAAGTTACACCGGTAATTACATTACCACAAGATTGATAAAACGTAACTTACGCACATGTATTGTATCCCCCATCCTTGGGAAGAAGAATAACTACCAAGTGTATACGGAACATAAACACGAAATAGTTGTCTAACTATTTCCCAAAGACTTAAACTATAAAGCTAAGGCACGGCCGTCCGTCTAATAGAATTAGCACTTGTAGGTCGTTGCACAGCTTACTGTATTGGAGACACTTGGTAGAGACGCGCATTCACTGTGAGTTCATGTCCCCCTTTTCTCTAACTGTTTTCAGTTTACTTAACCGCGGGGGTGAAATACATGTTACTATGATTTACGAGTACTTTACAACGGTATGTTTAACGTAAGGAGGTGTTATACGATCATGTGAGTGGATAGGAACAACATGGGGCCATTAGTCCTCATGGAGGGACCGAGGGACAGGAGCGGTAGATCTATCTGGGTGTAGCGAGCCCAGCCCCCGGCCAAACTAGAAACGGACCGTGGGGTGACTTTGTCCACATACTTTGCCGTGGCGAAATCTGCTAGGTTTGAGTCTCCCTATTTGCACTTCACATATGTCAGTGGCCTTGCAAACCATTGGTGATCACAAGTCCTCTTACAACTGCTACATACCACAACTATTTTATACTCACAAGTGTTTTACTTACTCACTTACACATGAACTCGCTCAACATTATTGTTGATTTTTCAACTCACATGTATTTCAGGAAATTAAACGGATCTGGCACGGTATGGAACGTTTTCCGCTGCACTTGTCATGAAGTCATCAGGGTTTAGGGGATGTGTCTCTTTCCTGGACAAGACACAGTCCTTAAACCACGTTTATGTTATGTTTTAATTTGTAAGGTTGTTGAACAAGGTTATGGTTGTTGGTTAAAACAATGGTACTGTATTTTGGTTTTTAAAACTTAATGGATGACTTGCATGATTTTTAAACTCATATAGCTTGTTATGATTAAGCTATGGTATTAAGAAGTCACACCAAAGTTAACCACGCTTCCGCAAAGCCAGGGTGTGACAGCTTGGTATCAGAGCTCTGATCATAGCGAACTAGGATTCTGTCTCGAGTCTAGACTATGATCACTAGGGCTCTCACGAAAACATTTTTCTGCATACCACTTAAGTCCAGATCCACACTTTTTACAAACAAATGTTGAGCACATTTTATTAATTATAAGTTCAGCTTGGAGGGCTGAGGATCGATCTGGAGGATCGAGATGGTCAAGGTAGTTGAGCACGTTGGTTTGTTATAGGATCGATCTGGAGGATCGAGGTGAACAAGGAAGTCGAGCACGTTGGTTTGTTATAGGATCGATCTGGAGGATCGAGGTTTGAGTAAAGGATAGAGCAGTCTGGTAGACTGGATGGTATTGGCTAGTAAGACTAGGAGAAGTATGTGATACCTTACTTGGTGACTTATGTGATTAACTGATTATATGATTGATTATTATACGTATATGTGTTTGTGTTACAAACGTTATGCTTTCATCAAGTACTAGAAAGATGGGCACTACGAACCCCATGACCATAGTATCAGACGACATAGTTCAACAGGGCACGAGGTGTGCATTTCTGATACTACCGGCACAGACAATGACGACTTTCAGCCCTTTGTGCACTGCCTGAAGTCGTAGCAGAGCCTACTGATGGCCATCTTGTTGGGATTTTACCACTGGCGGTGATCCCTGCTCCTGTGCCCCTTGCCGCTTATCCTGTGGATGATACGCCCTCCCAACGAGGCCTCTGAAGACAATAACGATCTACTGGAGGAGGACCCATTCGAGGGCAGGGCCTTATTACTGCTGGTATTAGACTACTACATGCGGACGCTCCTATAGGGGAGACTTATGACCATTCCCCTATCCCAGACTCATTTGAGTTTCTGACACCCGCATCTTCGCACATACAGGGAATGCAGCACTACTTACACGACGCCGACCCTGATACGGCATCACTAGCTGCACCGGATCCCGCACACAGTTTTGAGTTTGATCGTGAGTATGAGGACAATTCTGTTTTTCCGCCTGGCGTTGATCCAGACCATGACATTGAGTTCATGCACTTAGACAAGCCCTTGGGGGATCCTGTAACCCCTGTGATTTTTGATCCAGCTGATTTTGAGATGGAGTTTTTGATTCGGAGCTAGCCGTGGCCCCTGAGCCAGGCGTTGCTCCTGACCCCGCATTGGAGCATGACCCTGTTCATGCCAATGCACCGGCTGTTGCTCCTTGATTGATCATCTGCTTGGATGAGGGAAAATTTGGGGTAACTGTGCAAGACAATTTATTATTACGGGGGCCCACGTAATAACGATTTGTAGTGCACAGGAACCCTGGTGGACTCTGCAGGTCAAGCTAATGATAACCTAAACACAAATGACCTAGGCGATGTAGCCTCGAGTTCATTCTATTACAAGCAACAAGCCAAATTGACGAGCCTATGTGAAGGCTCAGGAATTTATTTCCCCACTTGTACAGTGGGTATATCTGCGTGTGAAATGGGGTGATTACATGATGGCTTACGTTGCTATATATATACCCCATAGACAATTGAAACATTGTCCAACCCGCGTCACACTATTTCGACAAAAAGGGAATGTCCCCCAGACGTGACACAAGCACCGGTACGTTACTGAGGACAGAAGACGAGCTGCAAGAACGCATCTCACAGATAAATGCACGACATGAAGCCCTCCACTCTAAGTACAACGATGGCATTACTAGGGATACGCAAAAACACATTGGCTAAAATAAACTGTGCTACAAATGCACGCACCACTTTGGGTATACGCAAAAACACATTGGCTAAAATAAAGTTTCGCTTACACCTACAATCTTCAAGACAAGCCACATCTCCTTGCTTCACGCCACATTGCTGTTGTGGCACACCGGAGGATTAGCGCGGGCTTGGGGTTCCACTTCATTATCCTGACGCAACTTTATGCCAATTCTCATTCGCGATAACCTGCTCAAAGTGGATTAACACGTGCAAATATTGTAGACAGCACTTTACACAGATTCAAAAACTATATATATACGTATGCTTCATGGCCTAAGACGCGCGCACTATGCGAAGTCACCAAGAGGTGAATATTTTAGAATAGTCACGCGACTGTGTGCGCACTGCGAAAGTTGGGCCACACTCGAAAATCATCCGAATGGAAGACACTTATCTAGTCTAGAATTCCACCCACTTTCCATCCGCGCATGGGAGCAACACTGGACTAGGGGGGACCTGAAGGGGTATGGTCCCAAATGTTGCATCAGTCATACGCACGTTAGGCCCTAACCACACTCAACCGTCAAAAACTCAGCCAATTCCAAGACTTATGCACAAGACCTAACCACGTATGCGCAACCATGACAAACTCATGGTAATGCGCCAGTACAAATAGCAACTGCCTGCAACCAATCAGCGTGCACCAGGTTTGCCCAACCAGTATCATGTAATATTCACCGCTCCATTATCTCTACTCACAGTGAAAGACAGACGCAACAAGCATGGCCAACAACTTTCCCGCACCTGGGCGACAGGTAAGCCTAAAACTCAATCTTTACTTTCGAGCACTCCTAACAAGTCTAGTACTCCTACCACGCTTGCACGCGGAGCAGCACTAGACTGGGGGACTTGATGGGGTACGGTATTAGACCCGACCCGAGCGGTCAGACTTCCCGTTACTCGTTGCGTTTATATTAATTATTTATTATTGTTGCTTACTAACCCAACCGCGAGGCCCAACGCGATGTAGTTTACACTACTTTGGGCTGCGGCTTGTAGAGATAACCCCTAACTGGGTCTGGCCCATTGAGGTTAGGGGAGGCCCATATTCCCTATATAAAGAGGTGTTCACCTCATTATTAGGGCGGAAGATATGGAGCCGCCACACTTTTGTTACTGGAAACAGGGGATTCTTTCCCCTACCGGTCATCTCTACAGCTCCACTTTCTTCTCTTCTCCATTGCAGATCTAGGTTCAAGAGGAAGAACAAGATGTGATTCTTCACCCTCTCAGAGAAAGCGGTCCAATCATCCTGGCGGTGATTCTGTGTTTCTTCAAGCACTTAGGCCTCCGTCAAATTTTGGTCTAGTTATGCATTACGGATGATATTGGGAAAGTTTATGCTCTCTAATTGTGCATGTTTTAAGATAAGGAAAATGGCATAAACTTTATATATTTAGAAATTAGATACGAATGAAAGATATATGGACTCTAACTTCTTTGAAATCTTCACATTTCAACGTTTTTATATAAATAAGATTATGTTGATTCATACGAGATATGACTAGTAACATATTATAACATCATATTGTTTGTTTTTTATGTCATATTTTGATAACTAAAAATCTTAGATATTCTTAATAAATTGTGAGTTATATAATACATTCATGTGGTAATTTAAAAAGATACAAATGTGACATAAAACAATAAATACGAATATATGATCCAAATGTGATGTATCAATCCAAATTATTAGTTATGGATTAGGTTCAAGAGTGAACACTAGTGTAGCTTGCGAACTAAATGAACTAATTCTGGTCATACACGTGTGTTGATCAATGGCCAAGATTTGATGTTGAAATACACTAGTGTATTTTACGATTTGATGATGAGATCCTGGTCATACACGTGTGTAGATCAATGGCCATGATTTGTTCACTCAGTTCGCAAATACACTACTGTTCACTCTAGAACCCCACCCTATATAAAAAGACTATTGTAAAATCATATCGCTTCAGAAGTAAAGAACAATTAAGAATATTTTAAGATTTTTAGTTATCCAAATTAAGAGAGCCTTTAAGAAAGAACTAAGTATCTCTCAAACTTGTTCATGACTTAGACCAAAATTTTCCTTAAAGGGGTCTGGAGGAGGATAGTCCTCAAAGGATGGTCCGTTACGTAGACATACATGTAAGCGGGTGTGGGGATGGGCCTAGGGTGTGGATGATGAGCCCCTTTATATATACATATGTATGTATGTATAGTTGTGTGTGTGAGGGCCGGCTTCAACGTCTAGGGGAGGATGACAACGATGGGGACGACCGGGGGGAGGGGGCGGTGTGCAGGCCGTCGCCGCTCCTCGACACACCGAGAACGAGCCCTATACCGAGTAGCCTTAGTGTCTTAAAGAAGATAGTTTAATTCAAATCATAAAAAAATTAATGCTAGGCTGCAAGGTGTGGGGATCAGCGAGGACCAGCGCCGACCCAAACACCATTTCCACCCCCTCCGAAGTCCTCCTAAATGTCTCCCTCCAGACATTGGAGACGGACATTAAAGACAAAAATTGAAGCTTTCCCTTCTCACACACACATATACATACAACTCATATATATATTAGGCTCATCCCTCCATTTCCATAGTTTCATCTACTTTGCCCTATCCTCACACCCATCCTATGTGGCGCTTACGTGGCGGGTCATCCTCTAAGACCGCCCGGTATGGGCCTCGTCTCCGCCCCGTCGCTTCCGTCCCGGGTCGTCGCACACCGGCCCCGACTGCTCCGTCGCGGCTTCTCCGTCTTCTCCAAGACATTGGAGTCGGACCAAGGTGGTGGGACCCTCTGACTTCTCTCTCTTTCTCCACTTTTATTATATAATATATTATATTGATTTTTATTGTGGGGTTGGGTAGTCCTCCACACCCTTGGGTAGTCCCCAAGAGGATGCTCCTCCTCCTGTGATGATGACGTGACGTCTACGTGGCGGGTAGTCTCCAAAGAGACTATCCATTCCATACCCCATGGTCTAAGGATGAAACATCACTAGACCGCATAGCCTTAGACTATGGGGTATGGGGCTTGGGTTGGGGTGTGGGTTTGGGCGTGGCCCTTGGGGCTTGGGTTTGAAGCCGGGCGTGGGGCGGGCTTGCAAGGTGACATGGCGGGCTCTCAATGGTCAAACCAAACTAGCCATTTCGCATGCCCCCATGTGTCAACTCATGCCCCCAACCCAAGCCCCACCATACCCCATGGGCGTGAGTTGGGTTTGTTTTCCACGTGTCAACTCATGCCCCCAAACCCACGCCCACCATACCCTATGGTCTTAGACTATGGGGTATGGGGCTTGGGTTGGGGCGTGGCCCTTGGGGCTTGGGTTTCAAGCCGGGCGTGGGGCGATCTGGCCAATCTGACATGGCGGGCTCTCACTGGACAAACCAAACTAGCCGTTGGCCAACGGCTTTCTTAAAAAAAATATTTTTTCACTATAAAACTCACATTTTTCTTTCATTTTTTACATCATTCAACCACATCTTCTATAATCATCTTCAATTCTCCTTCTACAAAACGAAAAAATGCATCCTCGTCCCAAGCCCAATCGGATGCACGAGATCAAGAGTTTGAGGACCTTTTGGATGATTCGCCAAGCCCAAACCGGCCTGAGTATGGAAGAGATGCCGCAAAAAGGTGTGTTCAAAAATCAAGATCTGGTACGGCATCGCCTTCAGCTGGGAGTTCGGGCTCGCGTATGGGAATATACATCGATCAGTTGGATGACATTGCATGCAAGTTAGATACATTCAACGTCTTCCAACAACAAAGGGCAAAACAACGAAAGAGCAAAGAAGCTAGAGATGCCGCTAGAGATGCCCTGAAACAAAGACGGGATGATTTGAAAATTCTATCCCAGCCGATTGATCACCTACAGGGTGACGAGTTGCAACTAGTCTTGGAGATGAGAGAAGAGATAAAAAAACAAATATAAACGTTAGGAATTTTTTTTATGTAATTTTCTTTATTTAAAAATATTAAAAAAAATTAAATTTGTTGTTTTAAAACAAACAGCCCAGCGAAGCCCACCAAACCCCCAGCTCAGTGGGTCAGCCCAGCGAAGCCCACCAAACCCACGCCCCAAACCCCCGCCCCACCATACCGTGTTGAATGTGGGTCGCTCCATGTCTGCCCCCCAAACCACGTGTCAACCCAAGCCCCAACCCAAACCCAACACAAGCCCAACCCAAGCCCAACCCTTGCCCCACCATACCCATATCCTTAGTGTGAAGAAGTAACATATTATCGGGCAACTCAAAGGTCTTGCTTGGGGATAATGAAAAGTCCCATTGCTTTTCTGACAAACCAAACAATAACACACAAACCAATAGAGCAGATGCTTCATAAGTACACAACACAGCCATTTTACGCCACTAGAATTTGAAAGATGTATTGTTTTTGTCACAACCTGCATCATTCTTCAGCACCTGATGATCACAGCCAGCAGCTTGAAGGACCTCCACCCCATGAGTGTCGAGGAATTCGGTTTTACCATTGTTTTTGTCACTTCCATCCGCCACCGCACAATCTTTCTGGTGATCGTACGACCCATATGCCTCACAAGAACGAATCAGAAACATATTTGAACAATAAATCCACACATCGGGTTTACTGCAAAGACAAAACCGATCACTCTCCCTCCATCTGTGAGGGTAAAGTCATCCTTGCACCACCTACTAACCCCTCTGATCCTCATCAGGTAACTATTTATTGGTGTTCACTTTCTTATAGTTTTCTTAGTATTTAGGTTAACTGTTACGCTATTTTTTTTTTTTTTTTTGATACCAAACAGCAATGTGAATGATTTTATTGAATAGTACATACATACACATCATAACAAAACCCTCAATAACCTAATAAGCGTATAGGCTCGTACTCATAAACCCTAATCTGATGATACTATCTAATATGTACGTCTTCATTTGTTTTCCTAGTTCAGGTTAAGCTAAGGGAGTACAATCCTAATGTAGTTGAGAAGTCTGTACTTTGGAGTATGGGCAGGAACTTGGGTGATGGTTATCGGGCAGTGCGGGCAGCCGATAACATACACCTTAACCTTACTGCACATAACAATGATCTTTATGGTACAGCCATTGTTTTCTGGAAATGGGACAACACTGATAACCAGATGTGGACGATAGCATCTTATTGTAAGTTTCGTTGTTTATACCGTTTTGACTTGGCTGATAGTTTCATAAATCTATGAGTATTCGATACGTTATTTTGCTATTGGAAGTTAATACCTATGCAGTCAATAGCGTGCTATAACGCTTAGCGGACATACAAACACATAGCGGTCCCTTGTAGGGGTTCCACTATTAACGGACATTAATCAACTTTTTGTTTGAAATACACCCAAAATCAAACCTAAATCGAGGCCAAAAGTCTTCATTCGCTGGACGCTAGTTCTTCATCAACTCATTGTTCAACAAAATTAAACCTAAATCTCTAAATTGCTGGACTTCCTCAGTTCATGTTTTGGATTTTGATATTACTACTAATACCCTCCCTGCATGATATTACTATGAATTTTGATATTATTATTAATATTTTTCAAATATATATGTATATATATACATACATAAATTATGCATGATATAAAAGTTACCACTATAGCACCACTATTACCTATATATCATATAGCGAACCTTTACCGCAATTTGATTTTGGACTGCTATAAGTGCATAGCTTAATACTCTATGGTTTTAGACTTTTAGAAATCCTTCATGGGTCGTCCTCATGGACAATCTGTTGTATTTTCTATTCCATTGAGTAACTTTTTAGTTGTTATTTTGCACATAATGTCCCCCATCATGTCATTTCAAACATCTTATATAATGGTTTAATTGTGCAGGAGGATATGGTGGGATTGAATTTTGATGTCTAAGGACCATTTTCTTTCATGGAGCATGTTAGGTCAATTTCTTTTGAGGTTTTGATGAAGATGTTGTTTCATAACTAAGTAGTTGGACCATCAAACGCATGATTTGTGGTTACTATTGCTATGTGTTATGTGCTATATTTCAGTTGATTTTGTTATCTATATAACTTAAGCTTATAATCATTTCTCTCTATGATGCTGCTTTATTATGTTAGTTTTTGCAAAACCGATGTTTCAAAGATTCGTTATTGTATATAGGTGAGGATCAAATAGAAAGTTTATTTTTGCTAGGAATGATAGGAAGCAATAGGATTAGGACATGTGTCAAAATTTAAAATAAAGATAAAGAGTATTTTAGTCAATCTTATCCTTTTTTTCTTCCTTCTTCTTCTTAACATCAAAACACACCATTTTCAAAACCTATCATCTTCAACCATTTCTTCACTTTCTATCTCAATAATCACTACATTATAGTGCGATTTTCGCCACCAATCAATGATTCAAACACCCGATCAACGTGTTCTTCAGCTTTTTTTTTTTTTTTTTTGAAGAAAACCCAGTTTAATTTCATTAAAATCTCGTTTTTCCCCATGATTTTGAAGATAATCACTCGAACCGTTTGATTCGATCGCTGATAAGTGTTTCTATCATTCAAATTTCATCAATCATTGAAGAAATTGGCTTCGATCCATGTAAGAAATTTTTTAATTTCATTTTTACGATCTGGATTTTTGATTTAGTCATTGCGTTTTACGATCTTGGCGGGGGTCCGGGGGCAGCGCCCCATGCATCGGAAATTAATTTTTCAGAAATTGGCTCATTTCGAAGACAGTAATTCGTAGACAATTCAGACAATTTTTGATTTGCTACTCTCTGGTTCAGACAATTCACAGACAGTTTTATGTATCCATTGCGTTTTAGAAATAAGAGAGTTTTATGTGTTTTCTGGCCATTGCGTTTTAGAAAAAACACATTTTTTAAGTGTTTTTAGTCATTGCGTTTTAGGTAAAAACACATTTTTGAAGTGTTTTTAGTCATTGCGTTTTAGGTAAAACACATTTTTAGGTGTTTTCAGTCCATTGCTTTTTAGAGAGAACACTTTCTATTGTTTTTTTAGGCCATTGCGTTTTAGAAATGAGACATTTTTAAGTGTTTTCTGGTCATTGCGTTTTATAAATAAGACATTTCTTTGTGTTTTTTGTGCATTGTGTTTTAGGTAAAACACATTTTTATGTGTTTTCAGTCCATTGCATTTTAGAATACAGACATTTTAAGTGTTTTCTGGCTATTGCGTTTTAGAAATAAGACATTTGTTTTGTGTTTTTTGGTGCATTGCGTTTTAGGTAAAACATATTTTTATGTGTTTTCAGTCCATTGCGTTTTAGAAAGTACACTTTCTTTTGTGTTTTTAGGCTATTGCGTTTTAGAAATAAGACATTTCTTTGTGTTTTCTGGCCACTGCGTTTTACAAATAAGACATTTCTTTGTCTTTTTTGTGCATTGCGTTTTATAAAAATGTCATTTTTTAGGTTTTTTTTATTGCGTTTTACGCAACTGGGTTTTTTCTATTGCGTTTTACGCAACTGGTTTTTTCGAAAAAAAATTCGAAAATATAGCAATAGTATACTCGTTTTAAAGATAAAAAAACGCTCGTTTTTTTGTGCAATTTTTATAAAAAAAATAATGTCGTATGAAAGAGTTATTAACGTTTAAAAAATGGGGGGGGGGGAATTGGAGGAGAGAGAAACTATTGCCTTGGATTGACTAGAATGCCCCTAAACAAACTCATGCGTCTCTTTTTTTCCTTCATTTTCACTCATTTAATCTTAGCCCTTAATTAAATAAATGGATGATCAAGATTATTTCCTAAGCTTCCTACCCAAATAAACTTTTTATTATATCCTAACCCTATTTTTTATTTCACAAAGGCGTCATTTGCTTGATGGCATCATTTGCTTATGGCAAATACACATTAAGCTAATTTATTGGGAATTTTTCTAAAAGTGAGTAAGACCCAAAAAAAAATTAACATAATAGAGATTGAATTTGAAAAAAAAATTAACATATATGAAATCTCTATAATAATAAATAAAAATAAATTACTTTTTAGTTATTTTTTTCTACGTGTCATTTTCTTAACAATTCTCACTAAAAATTAGATTTATTTATTTAACTTAAAACTTTCAGTAATCTAGGATATGACCAGAGTAATTTCTAAATTTATTAGTATAATTTAATTGCTTCCACTAATATAAGAGACCAGGATATCACTACATTAGTTTTCAAATTTTATTCAAAAAGTTTGAAATCAAAATTTACATATTTAACATCATACTGAATATAATCAATGAAAATTAAATTAAAAAACACAGCTGTCAGACAATCCATCCATCTTTACATTCTAAAATCTATCTCCTACATAAAAAGTTGTTGCACCACCTTTGAAATTTTTGCCGTAAAATTGTCTCCAGTATTCATCAGCCATGCGCTGAAAAGTAGTGAGAATTTAAATTAAAAAAAACGATACACAATAAAAAAGGATATACAACAAACTGATTATATAATATATACTACTTAAATTTAAGTCATCATCAGCTATCATTTTGGAGATAGAAGAGTTTTCGTGAACACATGATTTAAAAACTGAAACAAAGAATGAGGATGGTCCAAAAGCCTGGAACAAACGATAGTCATTTTTTTAAACCAGTGTCCCTAACAACTTTGGTGAAGCCGTCACCAAGCATTGGGCCCAAACCAGTTCTTTTTAATCTTACAACCCATAAGTTGTTACCATCAACAATCTTAATAGATTCACTGTACGGTGGTTGTTCTCCCTACATTAATGTAGCAAAGTCTTTTGGTATTTCCTATTGGTCAAAACAAAAAAAAATATAAGTATAAAGAAATTATGATTAGTAAACAGAAAACCACTAAGCATACCACAAAATAGGATCATCGTCCTCAATTAGCTTTAAGAACGAAGGACTGTTGTTACTGGGATCCATATCTGCAAATTAAATATAAATGTTTTTAAACACGTAAAAACGGTAACTTATTTATATAAATAAACTCATAATATCGGGAAAACATATAAAACCAAAACAAACAACAACGGTTTCAAAAAACGTAACAACGGTTTATTTATAGAAATACAATCATAATTCCGGAAAACCATATCACACCAAAAATAAAGAAAATAACGAAATCTTTAATGGATTAATAATTAATAAAATACAAAATTTATACTAAGAAAACAAAGACATTCAAAGTTTCGAAACTGTGATAGTTAGATTTGCAAAAAAATAAAAATAAAAAAAATACATTGAACATAAACGATGAAACCTAACATTATATCGGATAAAAAACAACAAAACAACAACAAAATCAAACTTACCTGTTCTGTTCAACAAAATTAAACTTGGACCCCGCCAGGGGCTGCCGCCCCCGGACCCCCGCCAAGATCGTAAAACGCAATGACTAAATCAAAAACCCAGATCGTGAAAATGAAATTAAAGAATTTCTTACATGGATTGAAGCCGATTTCTTCATCAATTGACGAAATTTGAATGATAGAAACACTTATCAACGCTCGAATCGAACGAATCGAGTGATTATCTCCAAAATCACCGGAAAAAACGAGATTTTTTAATGAAATTAAACTGGGTTTTGAAAAGGAAGAAGAAATGGTTGGATTGACTAAAATACCCTTTTTCTTTATTTTAAGTGTTGCCACATGTCCTAATCCTATTGCTTCCTACACTTCCTAGCCAAAATAAACTTCCTATTTGATCTTTACCCTTAACATCCACTACTACAAAACTGAGCTTTAGACGGGGTGAAATGGGTTTTAAGACGGTGTTTTCAACACCGTCTTAAACCCCACCGGTTTAAAATCAACTCTTATTAGACGGTGTTCTACTTGAACACCGGCTTAAAATCAACTCGTATTAGACGGTGTCCTATTTGAACACCGGCTTAAAATCAACTCTTATTAGACGGTGTTCTATTTGAACACCGGCTTAAACTTTGTGAACCCCGTCTTTTAATATCAAAACATTTATAGGTGAACCCCGTCTTTTAATACTATTTTAACACCGTCTTATAATGTGCTGAAAAAAAAAATACATTTGCTGGAAAAAAAATACATCAACCTTATATACACCAATGGAACATTTTCAAATCAAACCAAAACAATACACATTCAAATCCAAAATAAACCCGTAGACATCAAATTCGGAAATAAACCCGTCAAATTACAATCATTTGTGAATACATAACAAACTACACATAAGCTAAACTAACGGAATACCTAACTCGCTAAAAAACTTCGGCATCAACGTCATCAACAAAACATCTATTTCATTATCCGTAGCCTCTCTCGTGTCGTGCCACATCTAAAATAAAAGTAGATAGAAAGAGTTATTATAAATATTATAGAATAAATCTAAAGGCAAAGAGAAAAACCGATAACAACATCGGCAATAAAGCTATGTATATATTTACATGTTATATACATCTAAACCTTCTAAGTTTAAAAAAAAAATAAACATTTAAGTAACAAATTGATAAACAAGTATATTTTACTTACTTCATCGGGAAATTGGTTTTGATACAAATTGACAAAGTCAAACATATGTTGGAGAACCATGTAGCCACATTCCCATCCACCCTTTTGTTGCTTACACTGTAATAAATTAACAAATTATTATTTAAAAGTAACGAAATTCAAACAATTTAGAAATGGCAAACGCACATACATCGACCATTGTGTAGTTGAACTCGGATCCTAAGGCGGTAGGAATTAGGCTTGAAAGACGATAATTAGAAGCATTCTTTTCGCCTCTCATCTTTGTTGAATCCAAAATATATACATGTCCTATGTGTTGGGCAATGATGAACAAAGACCAATGGTCGCTACAAAATTAGCGTTATAGAATAGTTAGGTGAATCATAGTAATAAAATAAAAGCAAGTTAACTAAAAATAACTTACTCAGCCAAATACGGTGCAAGAATGAAATCTTTATGGACAGGATGAGTCGCTAAACTGAAAATGTGATCTTCAACCTCTCTAGGATTTCTTTTGCACATATCACCTGTGATTGCGTTCACATTTAAAAAAGGCGCATCGGTTGCATTCCCCCTTAACTCCCCCAAGTATGCATAAAACCGCAAACCCGTAGGAGTAGAGGAAATACCAACCGATCTTTTCTTAAATGACGTTTCGTTAAAATGTATACATATCCTAAATGAGATAGAATATTCAAAAAGCAGTCCCAAAATAGGACAATCCAAAATTTATCTCTATTAGATAAATTTTAGACGGGTAATTCTAAAGGGTTATCTAAATCTATATTTATACACCTATATGTAAATGTAAATATAAATAACATCTATATGTTAATAAAAATATAAATAACATCTAATTTATAAAAATCACTTAAACTTTCACAACTAAGGTTATGTAAAACACACATCAGCTTATAGACCCTTCAATTACTTGAGGTCCTCTTTAAACTTGTTGCCTTCCTAAAGTCAAAATACTAGTATCAGTTTATGCAAGTTTTCACGTACAACTCAAACTTGTAACATATGGGTCAATTTAATTCATTACAACACACGAGTATATATAATTAGGATTAGTTATTAACATTACAACACCCGCGTTTGGTTTTATTCCACAGTTCTCCCCTTTTTACCTGTTGACCCGTCGGGTCGGTTCACCAAGAACACTAACCATGGTTTTCAATCCTATATTACAACAAGGTTAAAACTTAAACATACTTTATTACTATATATAAACTAATTTTTATATACAATGTACTAGTGATTTATCAAAACATAGCAAGAAAAAATCAAATTTAAATTTTTAACAACATATAATTAAACATGATATAACTACTATTTATAAAACTAAAAAACATAAAATAACATATATAAAGAGAAAAAAAACTAACCTTGAAAATTTGTAAGGTTGTTAATGGTGAAATTCTTGAATGAAGATGAAGAAGTTGTTATGAGGAAGATGGAGAAGATGAATAACTTGTTATGAGGAAGATGAAAGGAAAGAGATAAGGTTTTGGTGGTTGATATTTGTACGATCTTTTTTCAGTTTATAAGACGGTGTTCACAGACAACACCGTCTAAAAGGATGCAGAAATTAGTTTATAAGACGGTGTTTAAGCATTAGACGGGGTTCATTGAATATTTATAAGACGGTGTTCAGAGACAACACCGTCTAAAGGTTGGAGAAATTAGTATAAGACGGTGTTTAAGCATTAGACGGTGTTCTTCTGAATTTTATTGAATATTTTATTAAAAAAAGCTATTGGTATTGGTTTTAAGATGGTGTTATTACTTTAACACCGTCTAAAAAAATCCTTGACACCGTCTAATGCTACCTTTTGTAGTAGTGATCATATTGAATATCATCAATAAAAATTAAAATATTTTGTATTCCTTGCCGACTATTTTGTTTGGGGTGCTACTTTCTACACCCACTAATTACTTTTTACACCCCCCTCATCTCACATACTTACAGGTGGGGCATGTGTGTGACCGGCAGTTTTCCTCTCACAAAGGGGTATAATCAGGAGGGGAGGGGGGTGTGTTTAGAATCATCCTTTTGTTTTATCTTTTAAATATTCAGTTATTCTCCATCATGAGTTTCTATTATTCATATGACAAATCTATGTTTTACAAAGAGCTTCCATTAAGGTTATAATCTTTATTATAAAAATAACTGACTTTATCTTAATGGAACTATAATTAACATTCTTCAGTATTATAATAATAGTAGACTTCAAATTGTTGATTGTAAAATGATTTTATTCAGCTATGAAAGAATTAGTATTAACTTGGAAAAGTCAAAGTATCATTTGAGGTGGTGACTCTTTGTGTATACTAACAATCTTCATTTTTGTTCTAGATAGGTTTTGTTTAACTATGAACTAGGTTAGAACCCCTTATATTACACGGAGTTGAATAAATGCAATTTTATATACCAAATAATAAAAAATATATCTTTAAAAATCTGGTTTATTACACAGGTTGAATAAATGCAATTTTATATACCAAATAATAAAACAATATATATTTAAAAATCTCGTTTATTACATTGGTTGAATAAATGTAATTTTATATATTAAATAATAAAAAAAAGTTATATCTTTAAGAACCATGTGTATTGTACGGGTTGAGTAAATTTAATTTTATATATTAAATAATAAAAAAGTTACATTTTTAAGAACCTCGTCGAGCTGAGGAGCGAGACTAAGTTCGACCGTTAGGGAGACTAAAGCGGGAGGCTGTGTTATACGGGTTGAACACATGTAATTTTATTTATCAAACAATAAAAAGTTATATTTTTATAAATCCTATGTATTATATGTATTGAATAAATCCAATTTTATATACTACATAATAAAAAAGTTATATTTTTAAAACCTCGAGTATTACACGAGTTGCATAAATGTAATTTTGTATAATAAAAAATAAAAATGGTATATCTTTAAAATACCTCGTTTTTTACACGGGTTGAATGAATCTAATAAAAATTTATATCTTAAAAAAAACTAACGGATATACTCGATATACGATGTATGGGGTGATTGCGGTGATTTTTTTTTTATAAATGTCACGTAAATATAGTGATTACCGTATTTGAGTTGAGAATTGAACACGAAAATATAAGTATAGAACCAAGAAACACGTTTTAAACATTTTTGAAATAGATTCTACTCTTAACTATTTTAGTTTAATAAAATAAATAAATCATCTAAATTAACTGAGTTAGGGCTAAAGGACATAACTTGCAAGGGTTTGCAAACATCGAGTACGTTTTCTATAATTATTGAAGACAAAGGACACGGTTTGCAATAAGTGACATACATAAAGGACGATTTTTGTAATTTACTCTATTTTAAAATATTTTATATATTATCTACTATATGAATTGTTTAAATTTATATTAAATTTAATTGTATAATTATCTATTAATTGATATTAATTATTTATAAAAATAGATGGCTTCAATGAATAACACGTGTCCAAAAGTTGATTTCTTTTATTATAGTAGATAGATGTTGGTATTTTGACTTTGAAAAGTCAATTTTTTATTTAAGCTCATATGTGTTTAACAAAATCTTGATTTTCTAAAAGAATTCTAGAATAATATAACTAAAAATGATACATTATTCCATGTATTATTGAGACAACCAGTTTTACTCATGGTCAGCTATATGTGACTATCCAGAGTTTAAAGAAAAAGATAGACATAAGTTGTCGTTCTTTGATAAGATGGTAAAGTTACCAAATAAAAATCAAAGTTGAGTCATTCGATAGTGTAATTTTATATTAACGAACAGGAGACTCAAGTTGAGTCATTCGATAGTGTAATTTTACCTTTTTAAATTTGTTTTTTTTTTTTTTTGAAAATATATGATGACAAACGAGTGCTATTTTAAAAAGAGGTTACTCATTAATTAAGACTATGATTTTAGATTATTAAAGTACGCAAATCTGCCTAGATTATTTAGATTTTTTTTGTCTTTTCACATTTAAAATCACTATCTGTGATAGAAACTTCTACACAAAAAAAAGCAAACACCCTGTAACTCAAATTTATGTTTGTGATAGAAACTTCTACACAAAAAAAAGCAAACTTCCTTATGTGCACCGCACCATCTTCTAGGAGGTTGTCAACTGTTCTCGCCTTCGTGCTTGGTTTTTTGCGTATCTTTACATCCGCAGCCATTATGTACAATAAAACACATTCAAATGACCAATATAAGCACACTCAAATGACCAATATGAGGAACCCATATCATCGAATCAAACCAAAAATCAATATGAGGAACACATCAATCCGAAACTGATCCGATCAGTTCATTTGTATAAAATTTAATTCTGATTTAGTTCATCTTCTTAAACAATTCTCAAATGACCAACATAAACACATTCAAATGACCAATATGAGGAACCCATATCATCGAATCAAACCAAAAATCAATATGACGAACACATCAATCCGAAACTGATCCGATCAGTTCATTTGTATAAAATTTAATTATGATTTAGTTCATCTTTTTAAACAATTCTCAAACAACCAAAAATCAATTTTCACATTTCAAGTATCAATATTGATGTGTTCAAATAACTACACACTGATGCTCTTTATCAATTTCCATCATTTGTTTCTTCGCATTTGATTCAGAAATTAAAACCCACAAGTATCATAGTTTCAATAAATAACCCAGATCTGTACTCTAATTGTTTTTAGAGAAAAACACACAAGAATCAGCCAAATGATCACATGAGATCTGAAACTATAGAAATCAATGATACATTTTGAACAATATACTCAGTTGATACCCGAGACAAAAATCCACAAGAATCAAAACCAAAACACAGTTGATCTCATATGAGGAACCGAAAACACATTCAAAACCTTTGTTTTGCTACCCGAGACAAAAACCCACAAGAATCAAACAAAACCTCTGTTTTGATACCCGAGACAAAATGTGAAAGCACCGGATCGATGACGAACATCAAACATTGCACTTGATTCAAGACATGAAGAACAAAATATGAACAAGATAAAAATACGTAGAAGATGAACCCTTTATATTGAATCAGTCATCACAGATTACATACCAAAGGAGTAAACATCATCTACAAGCTGGTTTAGATCACAAAGATCTAAACCCTAGCTTTCTCTCACTAACACATAGTCTCTCTCTCTAGAATTTTCACCAGGAGGATGAACAAGTTGGGAGAGGTGCACCAAGCACTCAAGAGTTGCACAAAGCTTTCTCTAGTGTTTTGTCTATCTTGTGTGTATTGCCCTAATCCTATACAACACATATATATAGACTAGGGACTAAAACTCAGACAAAAGTCTAGCCTAAAACTTGGACAACTTGTCCAAGGATAAACCTTGGACTAAGTTTCAATACATGTACAATAAAGACCCTACAAATTGGAAGACATGCACTTATCACCTAAAGTGCATTAACAAACTCCCCCTTGATCAATGCATGGTCTTCGTGTGGTCTTGAATTCTTCATTATGTTGACTTTAACTTGGACTTCTGTTTTGGTTGACCAGAACTGATAAGCGACAGTTACCCGGCAGGAACTGCACTTACAGTCTCCCCCTTAACTGTTGCATCGGTTCTGTGTGGCATCGATAATCTTCAATCACCGGATACTGCGCTTACAGACTCCCCCTTGACTAATGATATCATGCATGCTTTCAACTTTAGCTGAGACTTGATCTTTTAGGTAGAGCACAGCGATCTTCAACCCTTCTAATTAAAGACTTGCTGACGATCACTTAAATGGCCGCTTTGAGAAACCCGAAGAATCCGACATCAAACACTGCAGATCCTCCCCCTCAAACTACTCCCGAATCAAGTTAACGCGAACCGACCTACAACCACATGTAAGAATATCGCTCGATACATTAATCTTCAAACTTAACCGGTAGAAGAACGAAACATTGGATTTCCAATGCCTAACATCAAAAACTTCAAATTCCGCAAAGACATGAAGTTTGGTTCGATAAGTTAATAACAAACCAGACTTTGAAAATGTACATCCACCATCTTGATCAAAAGTCTTCAACCCTTCATGTATGATGTCATCTCGCCATGTATCCTTATGATCAATCTCCTATCTTCATAAATCCGCTAAATCCCCGATGGCTTTCATCTCTGACCTTCCCCTCAAATCAAGAAGCCCCAACTTATTTCGAGACCAGAACTAATCTTCTCTACTCTAAACAGCAACTTAATAAGGCTCAATCTTCAACTAGTCGTCAACCGAGAATTCAACTTCATCACGTCAACACTTGATTAATAACATAAACACACGTGACAAAAACTCCATCACACACGAGCTATTTAACGCACAAGCTTTATATTTACAAAGAAAATAGGAACTTTAAAATTTTTACTCCCCCTTTTTCTTTGTAAACAATACAAAAATCCAAGCAAGTCTTACTCTCTTCGCCTCCTCACTTGATCCGGACAGCATAAGTACCATAAAACTTTTCGATAATCCGAAACCGACTTCAAGTTTCCAAACTACGCATAAATCTGACTCTTAGTTAGTTATCCGGTACCCCAGGTAACCCGGAATAACTAGAAAAACTCGGAACATGCACAACTTGAAACTTCCGAACACCACAAATTTCTAAATTTAGTTAAAAATCCGGTACCCCAGGTAACCCGGAATTTTAGAAAATTCGGAACTCGTAAATCCCAGAAGCTCTTAAAACCTCGGATCAAATCATTGAGCAGTACTTAGAGTACAAAGGAATTCGGAACAAGCAAAGAAATAAAGGAAACTCTGAAGAAACCCGGAGACTGCTATCCCAGAGACTAACTCGGAACAAACTTGTTAAGACTCGGAATCTGAAACAGATCGGAACTGGAGACAAACCTCGGTACTAAACCAAAGATGAAACCTCGGAGCTTAGAAACTCAGAGCTAATCACATAGATCTTTGAAAAACTCGGAGCTTTAGTAACTCGGAATTTTAAAACTCGAACCACATATCACTCAAAACTCGGAATAAACTAATTAACAACCTTAACTCAAAACCTCTGACCAGAACACCTGGGTTAAAACTCTGACCCAAACACAAAGTCGGACAGAATTTTAAAGTGCAACTCGGAAAGATGTTGAAAAACTCGGACTATTGTTAACAAGTAAATTCGGAGCTGACAATGTAAACTCAGACAACTTAAAAAAAACTCTGATTGATTGAAGGGCATAAACTCAAAAACTCGGACCTCTCAGGATTTAAAACTCAGACTCAAAAACTCTGAGTTTTAAAATCAAAAATCTCTGAGTTTTAGAACAAAACTCTGAATCAAAACTCTCTGAGTTTTAAAAACAAAACTCTGAATAAAAACTCTCTGAGTTTTAAAAACAAAACTCTGAATAAAAACTCTGAGTTTCAGAATCAAAACTCTGAATGTTGAAGGACCTTGCACAATACTCGGATAAAAGGACATAAGCTGAAACTCGGATTTTAGAAGTCTTTTTAAAACTCGGACTGAGACTAGACTAATTAAAAACTCGGACCAGATCCACATTAATTAAAAACTCGGAACAAAGTGAAACTCGGATGGAAAAGTTATTAAAACTCGGAATCAGCTGAACATGGTTTAAAAACTCTGAATAGCTTAACAGAGTTTAAAAACTCGGAACAATGAAGATTGTTTAAAACTCGGAACAATAACATTATTAAAACTCGGAACAAAACCGTTTGGCCAACAGTTTCAAGTTTCAACAGATAAAACTCGGAGACAAGTTTTTTTTTGACCTATTCAAAACTCGGACAGTTGACAATACTCGGACATGGTGAAGCTCAGAAACAAGTCTC
The DNA here is from genome assembly GCA_030545235.1 of Helianthus tuberosus. Taxonomy (NCBI): domain Eukaryota; kingdom Viridiplantae; phylum Streptophyta; class Magnoliopsida; order Asterales; family Asteraceae; genus Helianthus; species Helianthus tuberosus. Next base: position 188,320,758 of record CM060423.1, read on the forward strand.
CGGACTTTCTCCCTAGTGTGACTTCACACTAGTTCACCAAAACCCCGGAACCACAAACACAGAGTCTTAAACTCAGACAAACCTTTTTGGATCAAAACCCTAGAATCTTCAAGTTTTCTCCAGAATCTTCAAGTCTTCAAGATGTTTGGCGGAAACAAACATCAAATCAAGAGCAATGGTGATTCGGAAGGCGGTTAGACCATTCCGAATCGATAACCATGCTCTGATACCACTGTTAAAAGCACCTGATCGATGACGAACATCAAACATTGCACTTGATTCAAGACATGAAGAACAAAATATGAACAAGATAGAAATACGTAGAAGATGAACCCTTTATATTGAATCAGTCATCACAGATTACATACCAAAGGAGTAAACATCATCTACAAGCTGGTTTAGATCACAAAGATCTAAACCCTAGCTTTCTCTCACTAACACATAGTCTCTCTCTCTAGAATTTTCACCAGGAGGATGAACAAGTTGGGAGAGGTGCACCAAGCACTCAAGAGTTGCACAAAGCTTTCTCTAGTGTTTTGTCTATCTTGTGTGGATTGCCCTAATCCTATACAACACATATATATAGACTAGGGACTAAAACTCAGACAAAAGTCTAGCCTAAAACTTGGACAACTTGTCCAAGGATAAACCTTGGACTAAGTTTCAATACATGTACAATAAAGACCCTACAAATTGAAAGACATGCACTTATCACCTAAAGTGCATTAACACAAAAACCCACAAGAATCAAACAATATTTTCATACAAAACCTGAAACAAACCTTCATAATAACCAAAACCCAAACCTCTGTTTTGATACCCGAGACAAAAACCCACAAGAATCAAACAATATTTTCACACAAAACCTGTTACATTCTAGCATATCAAAAACATAGTGTCGATCATGTTTTAGGTATGTGATTTTACCTTGGATTGTTATAAAAGATGAAGAATGATGAAGATGAAGATGAAGCTGATGATCGGTGTTTTAGGTATCTAAATACCTAGATTTCGTTATTTTAGATAGCGACTAACTCAAATTTATACTCTAACAAAAAAAAAAAAACAACCCATTGGTTATAATGGTATTTCAAACGCTACATGTTCATTTCTTTTCGAAACTTGATCACTCTAACAAGTTGAGTCCTAGATTTAAAGATCTGGTGAGAAAAATAAAAATATTTGCTAGTATATGCACTTTTTTTTAACTTAAGACAAAGCGTTATCTTTTAAATTCTTTTATACATATTTACATATTCATATACAACATTCTTTTAACCGGGTACAAACATATTACACCACACCCTGGTTTTAAAATATCATGCACACACAACACATAAACAATCATCCACCATATTCACAAGGATAAAATAATAAAACATGTATTGTATCAACAAGGGAGAGCCAAGGTATACTCCCATAAACATTACTTTGACTTGATCAACTCCGTCCCGAATTCCCATAGTTTCTTGGCCAACTCAGCATCACTGGCCTTATTGCTCGGTTTAGCCAAATTATTATCAGCAAAATACTCGCCGCTAACCCCTTTCACCTTCGGATTTAATGCCAAATAACATGTTGTTGAAGCTCCCTGAATCCAAACTCAACATTTACATACTTGCAATTATCAATTAGCCAATGACATTGGTATTTTGTGGGTCCAGTCTTCGTTTAATCAAGACCCACTGGATGAAAACAAGAAAAGATGCAAAGAGACAAAAGAAAAAACCTGTGGGATATTCTTTTGAAAGTGTTTTAAGACCAGGTTTTGAAGAACTATAAACAAGATACAGTTATGAGTTAACATCATAAACATGAAAAAGACCATGCTTTAAGTTAAAAAACCCCAGTTGCAAAACTTCTGATTACCTGACATAAAGGTCATGTGACGAGAAAGATTGGTTGCAATAACTCCAGGATGCAACGCGTTGATGGTTATGTTTGCCCCTTCTTCCTGCATTCATCAATAAACATGCTACTTGTCACAACACAACTTCACAACTATAAGAATCCTTGGTTTTTATTTTTCACGATAATTATACGTGATTATCAATCCTAGTAAATACCTTGAGGCGCCTTGTTAGCTCCTTCGCGTGTAGAATATTAGCGAGCTTTGATTGCCCATAAGCATAGTAACGATTGTAGCTGAAAAGTTGATAGCTGGATGTTAGGTGAAATCAAGTATCATGACCGGGTATATGTCAAAGAGTTCGGGTCTGCTATCTCCCTTTCTATGTCCACTTTTGTCCCACTTGCGTTAAATCTTCTATTCTACAATAATATGCTACGTCATCAGATGATTTTACATCGTTTAATATACAAGAATACATTATGTATATTAGATGAATTTTACTATTCTAGTAAGTAGCAGCCTATATGTTATCAAATATTCAAATCTAAGAAATTGTCTTTAAGGTTGTGGTTCCCGCTTTAATCTGTAATGATCAAGTGGGGCCCACAACACGCAAGAAAATGTTCTAAAAGAATGGATCTATACCTTTTTTCATCATTTAGTTTGTCAAACATGATCCCTCCTTTGTAAGTCAGCGTATGAGCTGATGATGAAACTAAAACAATCCTCCCTTCTTGTCCGCAACTTCTAGCAGTATTTTTCATCGTATCCAATAACAGATTCGTCAAATGAAAATGTCCTAAATCACAAGGAGAAAACATGAGGTCCTTTATGTTCTAAGGAGATTTATTTTGTGACATTTGAATGAAATACACATAATACATTAGTACAATACAAGACATACCAAGATAGTTAGTCGCAAATTGACTTTCGATTCCATCTTTAGAAAGGGAAAATGGAGGAACCATCACTCCTGCATTACAACTACAAACGAAAACAATCAATCTATTAGACTTGCATATACACTCAAAATCAAATTCTCGATACAATTAAAGAAAAATGTGTGTATGTGTCACTAACATGAGGATGTTTAGCGGTAGACCCTTGGAAATGTACTCATTCACGAACTTTGTAACAGATTCTAGTGAGCTTACATCCAATTCCATAACATCAATGGTGGCACTAGGACAACCTTTTATTATGGTCTCTTTACATTTTCTAGCTGCTTCCAGATTTCTGGCAGCCATAATTACATGTACACCGCGTAAAGCTAGGACACGCGTGGTTTCTAGGCCAATACCACTTGTTGGTCCTGTAAACAGTAAATGGACAAAAGGAATAATAGTGTTTTTAGACTTCTAAGAGTATAATGAGATTTATTGCACCACCCACAATCGGACTTCAATGGACGAACGTGGCGTCTCCAAAGGGTACCCGACTACCCACAGACGCACGGGCCATTGCTAGATTTCATTGTCATTGTGGACGGAAGGCCTCTTATTACAAAATGTACGGATAAATGGATTGACGTTATATAATATGAAAGTGCTTTGTAGATACTTGGTCATTCGGATGCAGCCAGTTTTCGATGAATGACAGTTGAACCGGGGATGGGTTTGAGCAATATTTTTATTATTTATTTAGCACGGACATATTACCGAACTTTCACGAACGCAGTTGAGTGAACATGACATTTGTTCGTGTTCATTCATTTAGTTAATCAAACATAATTCCCTAATTATGTTCCTTCATTTAATAAACGAACAGAAGTAAACGAATTTCCCGCCAAACTGTTCATGAACTATTCGCTAAATGTAGGGTTCGTTTACAGCTATTGAAGCAAATTTACCAAAAAGTCCCAGAAAATGTAAATACTTGAGATAAAGACATAAGGAATTAAAAAAGAAAACCTGTAATAATGGCAGTTAAGCCATGACCATCAATTCCTTCTGTAACATCTTCAGCTGTGTTTTTGGCTGAGAACCCAGATTTCCCTTTGCATGCAATTAGCCAAGGCATTATTACACTTTTTTTTTCTTTCTAGAATTAGAGATTTCAGGGTGACACCAAAGTTATCCTCTTTCAGGGGATTTATATTAATTTGCTTAAAGTTATGCCAAGTTATGCCAATAGAGCAACCATTTATAATTTATAAATTATGTACACACGATTACTCAAAGGATCTTGATGACCTTTGATGTTGTATAAGTGTATTATTTTTTATATATTACATTTGTTCTTATAACCTTAATCAAATTGTACAAAAAAATCATTTTACTAGTGTAGCACTTAGGCCTCCGTCAAATTTTGGTCTAGTTATGCATTATGGATGATATTGGGAAAGTTTATGCTCTCTAATTGTGCATGTTTTAAGATAAGGAAAATGGCATAAACTTTATATATTTAGAAATTAGATACGAATGAAACATATATGGACTCTAACTTCTTTGAAATCTTCACACTTAATCGTTTTTATATAAAAAAAGATTATGTTAATTCATATGAGATATGACTAATAACATATTATAACATCATATTGTTTGTTTTTTATGTCATATTTGGATAACTAAAAATCTTAGATATTCTTAATAAATTGTGAATTATATAATACATTCATGTGGTAACTTAAAAAGATACAAATATGACATAAAACAATCAATACGAATATATGATCCAAATGTGATGTATCAAACTATCAATACAAATTATTAGTTATATATAAAAAGACTAGTGTAAATTCATATTGCTTCAGAAGTAAAGAACAATTAAGAATATTTTAAGATTTTTAGTTATCCAAATCAAGAGAACCTTTAAGAAAGAACTAAGTATCTCTCAAAAAAGAACAATTAAGAATATTTTAAGATTTTTAGTTATCCAAATCAAGAGAACCTTTAAGAAAGAACTAAGTATCTCTCAAAAAAGAACAATTAAGAATATTTTAAGATTTTTAGTTATCCAAATCAAGAGAACCTTTAAGAAAGAACTAAGTATCTCTCAAACTTGTTCATGACTTGGCCAAAATTTTCCTCGAAGGGGTGTGAAGGAGGGTAGTCCTCAAAGGATGGTCCGTCATGTAGACGTTCATGTTAATGGGTGTGGGGATGGGCCTAGGGTGTGGAGGATGAGCCCCTTTATATAAACGTATGTATGTATGTATGTATGTATGTATGTATGTATGTATGTATGTATGTATGTATGTATGTATGTATGTATGTATGTATGTATGTATGTATGTATGTATGTATGTATGTGTGTGTGTGTGTGTGTGTCAAAACACATGGATTTATGTAAAGAACGGTTTATTACTCACTGATAAAACTTCAACAGACACAAACAAATGAATACTCAACGTGAATCTCTCAAAATCTCACCAGCAGATCATCAACTCGATGAACTGCACTCTCTCACACACTTAATCTAATCGACGAACAGAACAATCAAAACCCTAAGTGTGAGAAACAACCAGAGATAAACAATGATGTGAGAGAAAGTACGATGTGTGCGTTGAATGTGAAGAAAAAAACTCAGTTTTCCGTGAACAGAAACAGATCACGCCCTTTAATAGCCCATGAATACTTCTCAGCTGATAAGCCCACGAACCATAAGCCCACGAGCTGCACTGTACTACACATCCATTCAGGCCCAACTTCCTATCAACAGTTCGTGTTAGTCCATGTTTAACCCTCCAGCTTCCTATCTTACACATATCCAGTCCTCCAACTCTCAAGATACTACAAACAACATTTCAAGTTATCACACAAAAATTAAACTCAAGTTTGCTAATGAATTGACTACCTTTTTAACAGTATGTATGTATGTATGTTGTGTGTGTGTTGGATAAAGAAGTGAGGGCCGACTTCAACGTCTAGGGGAGGACGGCAACAACGGGGACAACCCGAGGGGTCGGTGTGCAGGACGTCGCTGCTCCCGACGCACCGGGGACGAGCCCCATACCGAGTTGCCTTAGGCGTTGTTTGGCAACTTCTGTATGGTTAAGTGTTGAACCAGTAAGAGGTCTGAACCATTAAGTGCTGAACCAGTAAGAGGTCTGAAGCATTAAGAGTCAGTATAATGCTTAACCCTTCAGAGGCAAATGTCTGGCCAATTCAGATTAGAGATCTTAACCATTCAGATGCAAATGTCTGAACTATTCAAACATTTGCTCACGAAACAAACAGTCTAAACCATTAAGTGTTGCACCAGTAAGAGGTCTGAATTATTAAGAGGTAAACAAACAGCCCGTTAATGTGTTAAAGAAGATAGTTTAATTCAAATCATAAAAAAAAAATGTTAGTGTGAAGAAGTAACATATTATCGGGCAACTCAAAGGTCTTGCTTGGGGATAATGAAAAGTCCCAATGCTTTTCAGACAAGCCAAACAATAACACACAAACCAATAGAGCAGATCCTTCATAAGTACACAACACAGCCATTTTATTTTAGACCGAGTGTAATGGGGCGGCATGTGAGGGCGGTATGCCCCATAGCGCCGCATAGCGCCGGTGAACACCGCCACGAGGGGCAGTATGAATGCAATTTGGGGGGGAGGCGCGAGATATATAGCGGCGTTATTGTGTGTGTTTGTTTGAATTTTTTATTTTTTTTATTTTCTGATTTTCCCCTCACTCACAAACATATATACATACATATATTTAATGCTCTGTTTTTGTGTTGCTTTTGTGTTGCAGGTATATGAAGAAGAAGGAAGACAAGGAAGAAGGATTTTAGGGTTTTGTTTTTTTATGGGCTTTGGGCTGGTTATTTATGTGATGTTTTTTATGGGCTTTGGGCTGGTTTTATTGAGAAAATTAAAAATCTGTTTTTTTCGTTGTTTTTTTTATTTATTTTCTGTTTTTATTTATTTTTCAATTTATATATTCTGTTTTTAATTGTTTTCTGTTTTTATTTATTATCAGTTTTCTTAATTAATTTTCTGTTTTTATTTATTTGCAGTTTTTTTTATTTATTTTCTGTTTTTATAAAAAATTAGAAATTAATAATTGAGTAATGATTAGACGGGGGCTTTATGACTACGGGCTTCAATGCATAACGCCCCATAACGCCCACCCGCACACGTTATGCGCCACGTGTCGCATAACGCCCACAAAGGGGCGTTATGACTACGCATGGCCTTACTCACTAGAATTTTGTAACGAAGAATTAAGTAACCATGTATTGTTTTTGTCACAACCTGCATCATTCATCAGCAGCTGATGATCACAGCCAGCAGCTTGAAGGACCTCCACCCCATGAGTGTCGAGGAATTTGGTTTTATCATTGTTTTTGTCACTTCCATCCGCCACCACCCCACAATCTTTCTGGTGGTGATCAGAGCCAGCAGCGTACGACCCACATGCCTCAGCCAGAAACATATAAATCCACACATCGGGTTTACTGCAAAGACAAAACCGATCACTCTCTCTCCATCTGTGAGGGTAAAGTCATCCTTGCACCTACTAACCCCTCTGATCCTCATCAGGTAACTATTTATTGGTGTTCACTTTCTTATAGTTTTCTTAGTATTTAGGTTAACTGTTACGCTATTTTTTTTTTTTTTTTTTGATACCAAACAGCAATGTGAATGATTTTATTGAATAGTACATACATACACATCATAACAAAACCCTCAATAACCTAATAAGCGTATAGGCTCGTACTCATAAACCCTAATCTGATGATACTATCTAATATGTACGTCTTCATTTGTTTTCCTAGTTCAGGTTAAGCTAAGGGAGTACAATCCTAATGTAGTTGAGAAGTCTGTACTTTGGAGTATGGGCAGGAACTTGGGTGATGGTTATCGGGCAGTGCGGGCAGCCGATAACATACACCTTAACCTTACTGCACATAACAATGATCTTTATGGTACAGCCATTGTTTTCTGGAAATGGGACAACACTGATAACCAGATGTGGACGATAGCATCTTATTGTAAGTTTCGTTGTTTATACCGTTTTGACTTGGCTGATAGTTTCATAAATCTATGAGTATTCGATACGTTATTTTGCTATTGGAAGTTAATACCTATGCAGTCAATAGCGTGCTATAACGCTTAGCGGACATACAAACACATAGCGGTCCCTTGTAGGGGTTCCACTATTAACGGACATTAATCAACTTTTTGTTTGAAATACACCCAAAATCAAACCTAAATCGAGGCCAAAAGTCTTCATTCGCTGGACGCTAGTTCTTCATCAACTCATTGTTCAACAAAATTAAACCTAAATCTCTAAATTGCTGGACTTCCTCAGTTCATGTTTTGGATTTTGATATTACTACTAATACCCTCCCTGCATGATATTACTATGAATTTTGATATTATTATTAATATTTTTCAAATATATATGTATATATATACATACATAAATTATGCATGATATAAAAGTTACCACTATAGCACCACTATTACCTATATATCATATAGCGAACCTTTACCGCAATTTGATTTTGGACTGCTATAAGTGCATAGCTTAATACTCTATGGTTTTAGACTTTTAGAAATCCTTCATGGGTCGTCCTCATGGACAATCTGTTGTATTTTCTATTCCATTGAGTAACTTTTTAGTTGTTATTTTGCACATAATGTCCCCCATCATGTCATTTCAAACATCTTATATAATGGTTTAATTGTGCAGGAGGATATGGTGGGATTGAATTTTGATGTCTAAGGACCATTTTCTTTCATGGAGCATGTTAGGTCAATTTCTTTTGAGGTTTTGATGAAGATGTTGTTTCATAACTAAGTAGTTGGACCATCAAACGCATGATTTGTGGTTACTATTGCTATGTGTTATGTGCTATATTTCAGTTGATTTTGTTATCTATATAACTTAAGCTTATAATCATTTCTCTCTATGATGCTGCTTTATTATGTTAGTTTTTGCAAAACCGATGTTTCAAAGATTCGTTATTGTATATAGGTGAGGATCAAATAGAAAGTTTATTTTTGCTAGGAATGATAGGAAGCAATAGGATTAGGACATGTGTCAAAATTTAAAATAAAGATAAAGAGTATTTTAGTCAATCTTATCCTTTTTTTCTTCCTTCTTCTTCTTAACATCAAAACACACCATTTTCAAAACCTACCATCTTCAACCATTTCTTCACTTTCTATCTCAATAATCACTACATTATAGTGCGATTTTCGCCACCAATCAATGATTCAAACACCCGATCAACGTGTTCTTCAGCTTTTTTTTTTTTTTTTTTGAAGAAAACCCAGTTTAATTTCATTAAAATCTCGTTTTTCCCCATGATTTTGAAGATAATCACTCGAACCGTTTGATTCGATCGCTGATAAGTGTTTCTATCATTCAAATTTCATCAATCATTGAAGAAATTGGCTTCGATCCATGTAAGAAATTTTTTAATTTCATTTTTACGATCTGGATTTTTGATTTAGTCATTGCGTTTTACGATCTTGGCGGGGGTCCGGGGGCAGCGCCCCATGCATCGGAAATTAATTTTTCAGAAATTGGCTCATTTCGAAGACAGTAATTCGTAGACAATTCAGACAATTTTTGATTTGCTACTCTCTGGTTCAGACAATTCACAGACAGTTTTATGTATCCATTGCGTTTTAGAAATAAGAGAGTTTTATGTGTTTTCTGGCCATTGCGTTTTAGAAAAAACACATTTTTTAAGTGTTTTTAGTCATTGCGTTTTAGGTAAAAACACATTTTTGAAGTGTTTTTAGTCATTGCGTTTTAGGTAAAACACATTTTTAGGTGTTTTCAGTCCATTGCTTTTTAGAGAGAACACTTTCTATTGTTTTTTTAGGCCATTGCGTTTTAGAAATGAGACATTTTTAAGTGTTTTCTGGTCATTGCGTTTTATAAATAAGACATTTCTTTGTGTTTTTTGTGCATTGTGTTTTAGGTAAAACACATTTTTATGTGTTTTCAGTCCATTGCATTTTAGAATACAGACATTTTAAGTGTTTTCTGGCTATTGCGTTTTAGAAATAAGACATTTGTTTTGTGTTTTTTGGTGCATTGCGTTTTAGGTAAAACATATTTTTATGTGTTTTCAGTCCATTGCGTTTTAGAAAGTACACTTTCTTTTGTGTTTTTAGGCTATTGCGTTTTAGAAATAAGACATTTCTTTGTGTTTTCTGGCCACTGCGTTTTACAAATAAGACATTTCTTTGTCTTTTTTGTGCATTGCGTTTTATAAAAATGTCATTTTTTAGGTTTTTTTTATTGCGTTTTACGCAACTGGGTTTTTTCTATTGCGTTTTACGCAACTGGTTTTTTCGAAAAAAAATTCGAAAATATAGCAATAGTATACTCGTTTTAAAGATAAAAAAACGCTCGTTTTTTTGTGCAATTTTTATAAAAAAAATAATGTCGTATGAAAGAGTTATTAACGTTTAAAAAATGGGGGGGGGGGAATTGGAGGAGAGAGAAACTATTGCCTTGGATTGACTAGAATGCCCCTAAACAAACTCATGCGTCTCTTTTTTTCCTTCATTTTCACTCATTTAATCTTAGCCCTTAATTAAATAAATGGATGATCAAGATTATTTCCTAAGCTTCCTACCCAAATAAACTTTTTATTATATCCTAACCCTATTTTTTATTTCACAAAGGCGTCATTTGCTTGATGGCATCATTTGCTTATGGCAAATACACATTAAGCTAATTTATTGGGAATTTTTCTAAAAGTGAGTAAGACCCAAAAAAAAATTAACATAATAGAGATTGAATTTGAAAAAAAAATTAACATATATGAAATCTCTATAATAATAAATAAAAATAAATTACTTTTTAGTTATTTTTTTCTACGTGTCATTTTCTTAACAATTCTCACTAAAAATTAGATTTATTTATTTAACTTAAAACTTTCAGTAATCTAGGATATGACCAGAGTAATTTCTAAATTTATTAGTATAATTTAATTGCTTCCACTAATATAAGAGACCAGGATATCACTACATTAGTTTTCAAATTTTATTCAAAAAGTTTGAAATCAAAATTTACATATTTAACATCATACTGAATATAATCAATGAAAATTAAATTAAAAAACACAGCTGTCAGACAATCCATCCATCTTTACATTCTAAAATCTATCTCCTACATAAAAAGTTGTTGCACCACCTTTGAAATTTTTGCCGTAAAATTGTCTCCAGTATTCATCAGCCATGCGCTGAAAAGTAGTGAGAATTTAAATTAAAAAAAACGATACACGATAAAAAAGGATATACAACAAACTGATTATATAATATATACTACTTAAATTTAAGTCATCATCAGCTATCATTTTGGAGATAGAAGAGTTTTCGTGAACACATGATTTAAAAACTGAAACAAAGAATGAGGATGGTCCAAAAGCCTGGAACAAACGATAGTCATTTTTTTAAACCAGTGTCCCTAACAACTTTGGTGAAGCCGTCACCAAGCATTGGGCCCAAACCAGTTCTTTTTAATCTTACAACCCATAAGTTGTTACCATCAACAATCTTAATAGATTCACTGTACGGTGGTTGTTCTCCCTACATTAATGTAGCAAAGTCTTTTGGTATTTCCTATTGGTCAAAACAAAAAAAAATATAAGTATAAAGAAATTATGATTAGTAAACAGAAAACCACTAAGCATACCACAAAATAGGATCATCGTCCTCAATTAGCTTTAAGAACGAAGGACTGTTGTTACTGGGATCCATATCTGCAAATTAAATATAAATGTTTTTAAACACGTAAAAACGGTAACTTATTTATATAAATAAACTCATAATATCGGGAAAACATATAAAACCAAAACAAACAACAACGGTTTCAAAAAACGTAACAACGGTTTATTTATAGAAATACAATCATAATTCCGGAAAACCATATCACACCAAAAATAAAGAAAATAACGAAATCTTTAATGGATTAATAATTAATAAAATACAAAATTTATACTAAGAAAACAAAGACATTCAAAGTTTCGAAACTGTGATAGTTAGATTTGCAAAAAAATAAAAATAAAAAAAATACATTGAACATAAACGATGAAACCTAACATTATATCGGATAAAAAACAACAAAACAACAACAAAATCAAACTTACCTGTTCTGTTCAACAAAATTAAACTTGGACCCCGCCAGGGGCTGCCGCCCCCGGACCCCCGCCAAGATCGTAAAACGCAATGACTAAATCAAAAACCCAGATCGTGAAAATGAAATTAAAGAATTTCTTACATGGATTGAAGCCGATTTCTTCATCAATTGACGAAATTTGAATGATAGAAACACTTATCAACGCTCGAATCGAACGAATCGAGTGATTATCTCCAAAATCACCGGAAAAAACGAGATTTTTTAATGAAATTAAACTGGGTTTTGAAAAGGAAGAAGAAATGGTTGGATTGACTAAAATACCATTTTTCTTTATTTTAAGTGTTGCCACATGTCCTAATCCTATTGCTTCCTACACTTCCTAGCCAAAATAAACTTTCTATTTGATTTTGGACTGCTATAAGTGCATAGCTTAATACTCTATGGTTTTAGACTTTTAGAAATCCTTCATGGGTCGTCCTCATGGACAATCTGTTGTATTTTCTATTCCATTGAGTAACTTTTTAGTTGTTATTTTGCACATAATGTCCCCCATCATGTCATTTCAAACATCTTATATAATGGTTTAATTGTGCAGGAGGATATGGTGGGATTGAATTTTGATGTCTAAGGACCATTTTCTTTCATGGAGCATGTTAGGTCAATTTCTTTTGAGGTTTTGATGAAGATGTTGTTTCATAACTAAGTAGTTGGACCATCAAACGCATGATTTGTGGTTACTATTTCTATGTGTTATGTGCTATATTGCAGTTGATTTTGTTATCTATATAACTAAAGCTTATAATCATTTCTATCTATGATGCTGCTTTATGTTAGTTTTTGCAAAACCGATGTTTCAAAGATTCGTTATTTTTTATAGGTGAGAATCAAATAGAAAGTTTATTTTTGCTAGGAATGATAGGAAGCAATAAGATTAGGACATGTGTCAAAATTTAAAATAAAGATGAAGAGTATTTTAGTCAATCTTATCATTTTCTTCTTCCTTCTTCTTCTCAGTAACATCAAAACACACCATTTTCAAAACCCACCATCTTCAACCATTTCTTCACTTTCTATCTCAATAATCACTACATTATAGTGCGATTTTCGCCACCAATCAATGATTCAAACACCCGATCAACGTGTTCTTCAGCTTTTTTTTTTTTTGAAGAAAACCCAGTTTAATTTCATTCAAAATCTCGTTTTTCCCCCATGATTTTGAAGATAATCACTCGAACCGTTCGATTCGATCGCTGTTAAGTGTTTCTATCATTCAAATTTCATCAATCGTTGAAGAAATTGGCTTCGATCCATGTAAGAAATTTTTTAATTTCATTTTTACGATCTGGATTTTTGATTTAGTCATTGCGTTTTACGATCTTGGCGGGGGTCCGGGGGCAGCGCCCCTGGTAGCAGGGTCCAAGGGGCAGAGCGGGGGCTGGGGTCGAGCTGCCAGGTTAGCTTGGAATTTTTTTTTCAATTAAATTGCTTTAATAAAAATGCATCAGAAATTAATTTTCCAGAAATTGGCTCATTTCGAAGACAGTAATTCGTAGACAATTCAGACAATTTTTGATTTGCTACTCTCTGGTTTAGACAATTCACAGACAGTTTTATGTGTCCATTGCGTTTTAGAAATAAGAGAGTTTTATGTGTTTTCTGGCCATTGCGTTTTAGAAAAAACACATTTTTTAAGTGTTTTTAGTCATTGCGTTTTAGGTAAAAACACATTTTTGAAGTGTTTTTAGTCATTGCGTTTTAGGTAAAACACATTTTTAGGTGTTTTCAGTCCATTGCGTTTTAGAGAGAACACTTTCTTTTGTTTTTTTAGGCCATTGCGTTTTAGAAATGAGACATTTTTAAGTGTTTTCTGGCCATTGCGTTTTATAAATAAGACATTTCTTTGTGTTTTTTGTGCATTGCGTTTTAGGTAAAACACATTTTTATGTGTTTTCAGTCCATTGCATTTTAGAATACAGACATTTTAAGTGTTTTCTGGCTATTGCGTTTTAGAAATAAGACATTTGTTTGTGTTTTTTGGTGCATTGTGTTTTAAGTAAAACACATTTTTATGTGTTTTCAGTCCATTGCGTTTTAGAAAGTACACTTTCTTTTGTGTTTTCTGGCCATTGCGTTTTACAAATAAGACAGTTCTTTGTGTTTTTTGTGCATTGCGTTTTACAAAAATGTCATTTTTTAGGTTTTTTTTTTCATTGCGTTTTACGCAACTGGGTTTTTCTATTGCGTTTTACGCAACTGTTTTTTCAAAAAAAAATTCGAAAATATAGCAATAGTATACTCGTTTTAAAGATAAAAAAACGCTCGTTTTTTGGTGCAATTTTTATAAAAAAAAAAATTAATGTCGTATGAAAGAGTTATTAACGTTTAAAAATAGGGGGAATTGGAGGAGAGAGAAACTATTGTCTTGGATTGACTAGAATGTCCCTAAACAAACTCATGCGCCTCTTTTTTTCCTTCATTTTCACTCATTTAATCTTAGCCCTTGATTAAATAAATGGATGATCAAGATTATTTCCTAAGCTTCCTACCCAAATAAACTTTCTATTATATCCTAACCCTATTTTTTATTTCACAAAGGCATCATTTGCTTGATGGCAAATACACATTAAGCTAATTTATTGGGAATTTTTCTAAAAGTGAGTAAGACCCCAAAAAAAAAAATTAACATAATAGAGATTGAATTTGAAAAAAAAAAATTAACATATATGAAATCTCTATAATAGTAAATAAAAATAAATTACTTTTTAGTTATTTTTTTTCTACGTGTCATTTTCTTAAGAATTCTCACTAAAAATTAGATTTATTTATTTAACTTAAAACTTTCAGTAATCTAGGATATGACCAGAGTAATTTCTAAATTTATTAGTATAATTTAATTACTTCCACTAATATAAGAGACCAGGATATCACTACATTAGTTTTCAAATTTTATTCAAAAAGTTTGAAATCAAAATTTACAAATTTAACATCATACTGAATATAATCAATGAAAATTAAATTAAAAAACACAGCTGTCAGACAATCCATCCATCTTTACGTTCTAAAATCTATCTCCTACATAAAAAGTTGTTGCACCACCTTTGAAATTTTTACCGTAAAATTGTCTCCAGTATTCATCAGCCATGCGCTGAAAAGTAGTGAGAATTTAAATTAAAAAAACGATACACGATAAAAAGGATATACAACAAACTGATTATATAATATATACTACTTAAATTTAAGTCATCATCAGCTATCATTTTGGAGATAGAAGAGTTTTCATGAACACATGATTTAAAAACTGAAACAAAGAATGAGGATGGTCCAAAAGCTTGGAACAAACGATAGTCATTTTTTTAAACCAGTGTCCCTAACAACTTTGGTGAAGCCGTCACCAAGCACAGGGCCCAAACCAGTTCTTTTTAATCTTACAACCCATAAGTTGTTACCATCAACAATCTTAATAGATTCACTGTACGGTGGTTGTTCTCCCTACATTAATGTAGCAAAGTCTTTTGGTATTTCCTATCGGTCAAAACAAAAAAAAATATAAGTATAAAGAAATTATGATTAGTAAACAGAAAACCACTAAACATACCACAAAATAGGATCATCGTCCTCAATTAGCTTTAAGAATAAAGGACTGTTGTTACTGGGATCCATATCTACAAATTAAATATAAACGTTTTTAAACACGTAAAAACGGTAACTTATTTATATAAATAAACTCATAATATCGGGAAAACATATAAAACCAAAACAAACAACAACGGTTTCAAAAAACGTAACAACAGTTTATTTATAGAAATACAATCATAATTCCGGAAAACCATATCACACCAAAAATAAAGAAAATAACGAAATCTTTAATGGATTAATAATTAATAAAATACAAAATTTATACTAAGAAAACAAAGACATTCAAAGTTTCGAAACTGTGATAGTTAGAATTGCAAAAAAATAAAAAATAAAAAACACATTGAACATAAACGATGAAACCTAACATTATATCGGATAAAAAACAGCAAAACAACAACAAAATTAAACTTACCTGTTCTGTTCGATGGAGATTCCGAGTCCGGCAGTGGCATAAAATTTAGGGTTAATCATGAAAAAACAAAAAAATATAAAAAAAATCAGTAACACCATCACTCGAAGAAGACATCAACAAAAAATCCTTTCATATGCTTAGAATCGGAGAATGTAAATTATCATCCACAACACAAAAAATAAAGAGCAATAATCAAAACTTGCGATTAAACATTTACACTACATAAAAATCAAATCTACATAACATACCTGCAAATTATGTGTAATGATCTACAAAAACATAAGAACAACAAACAAATTAGCATTTGCCGGAAGGGTTTTGTACAAAAAGAAGTTCCTATAAGATCGAACAACATAAATAAACCGTATTTAGCTTTGATCATGTAGTTTTACCTTTGATTTTTGAAGGAATCTTGAATTAAGAGGATTATCCGAGAATGTATTTAGAAGAGAGAGAACAAAGGAAAGATGGTGTCGGTAGGTAGATTGTATGAACAATAAGACTATCCACATCAAGGATGTTTGTAGGTGACATGGAGGGTGTTCATTCCTATGTGGAGGGCATTTGTGAGAGGGATGGATTAGTGGGTGTTGTAGAGGATGACATGGAGGGTGTTCATTCTTCACAATTCTTGGGGAAGAATGGTGAAGAATGGGCTAATGGTGGGTCCTTTCTTTTTTTTTATAAGGTTGTTTGTGGGAAGGATATATATGTTATTGTTGTGGGTAAAAAGTGTTTGTGGGAAGAATAAGTGAAAAGCTGATGTGGCATGCTGATTAGGCTGTTTGTAGAAAGGATAGCCTTTCACTAATGTGGATAGTCTAATTGAGCCAATGATTTTATAGGATCCATATTCTTAATGGGTTATTTGCAAAACCCATACATCCGACCCGAAATTAGTCGGATCCCGCGTCCCACTTCTTTTTTGGTTTGTGTTTTGAGAATTTTGATTTGTGTATTGAGAGTTGAGATGGATTCCCTCCCAAAATCACTCTCTACTCCACCATAAGATGCCACATAAGCAAAATTGTTCCACTATCATATGTCACATGGCCTAAATATCCTCTCATTTATTAATATATATAGATATATTTATTCAAAGAATCATTTGGAGATATATGAACTATAATTCCATAACTTTTCATTATTACATATAATATGGTGATTTCAATTTAAGAAATAATTATAGCCATGAATTGTATATTTTATATTGTTCAACATGTGTGGTACAAAATTATATTTAGAAAGTTATGAATTAATTTGACAATGTTTTGTTTATTTGAATTGATTCTAGTTGCAATTTTGTATTTATTGAGAGAGTTATGAATTACTTTGACATGTTTAATTTATAAGTATTAATTCTAATTACAATTTTGTATTTTTCTTTATTCATTGTTCTATGAAGTTCCATTTAAAAACTGTATTTACAAACTATATTAGTTTAATATGTGGATCACATGGGTAACTAACCTAACTGATACAATAAAAGAAACTGAAAAAAAAGGTTTGGGATAACAGAATTGTCATAAATTTGTAACAAAAAGAATATTGATTCACTAAATTCAAGTTATGATAAAAACTTAAAATAACTATACATAAAATGATCCATGACATTATAGCGTAGTGATATCTTTAGGAGGGATAAGACTTAAGGACCATTAGGTCCTGAGTTTGATTCTTATAAGGGGTTTTTTCGGTGTATCTCTGAATTGATGTATAAGCATTATAGTCTAGTAGAGATGGATATGATTAGGTGGTTCCGCTCGTGGCACGATAATACTCTAGTGGTCCATCAGTTATCCAAACTTGCCGTATTCAAAAAAAAAATTATACGTAAAATGCTGGTCTAATATTTAAAATATATTATGAAGTAGTCAAATGAGTCAAACAAAATAAACATAAAAAAGTATAAAGTTATCAAATGAGTCTAACAAAATATCCAATCTGACAATCATTTGAGAAAGAAAAAAAAAGTTAGAATGGTCATTGTTTGATACGTGTCCCACAACAAAGGTTTTATTTATTTTATATAGAAGGTGTGTGTCTATATAGATGATAAGTATAGAGGAAAAACTCATGCTTAGATCCAGTTTTTTATGTTGCCCGGGCTCGGGGACGGTCCTGCGTGGAACACTGATTTGTCAACTTTTTGATCGCTTTAAATTGCCAATTCATACTATCTTATACATTATCAAATTTTGACAAGATTAAAATTTAACATGTTGGCTTAGAGAAATTTCCAATTTAAGATAGGAGATAAGAAAGTAACATGATATTTTAGTTATTTATACTCTAATTAATACTAGTGTTTTAATGTCCTAAAATATACAGGCTTTGGGCCATGGGTGGGTTTAGGCTCTTGTTGTTCATTGAATGGCCCAATTTATCAAACAAGTCCTAAAGGCTAACCCACGATGACTTACAGCTAACACAACCAAACAATAACACAAGAATAGACATGAATCCATATTTGTCGTAATTCTATAAAAATTCAAAATAAAACAGTTGAACCGTAATCCTAGTTATTAACTTATGATCACATCACATGCCGTATAACATGACGTCTTGACTCGACAAAACCCAAGTACACAGAACAGAACCATCTTCATATTTTCCAAAAAAAGTTCTTAAGTGAAATCTATGAGATAGGAGTAGGGATGTAATCAAACCTTGTTCGTGTTTGTTCATCATCATCATACTCAGTAAATTCTACCAATAGCAAAGTTAAGGTAGGGTATGAGAAGGATAAGATGTAAACAGCCTTACCTCTACCACGTAAGAAATAGAGAGGCTGCTTCTAGTGAGACCTCCGCCTCCATGGTAGTTTTGCATCAAGTCATGTTCGTGTTTGTTCATTAAGGAATAACATGTTTGCAAACTGTTCACGAACACATATGTTTGTTCATTAAGGAAATTCAGTTGTTCTTGAACACTGGTCTCGAACACAGATGAATAAAAACGAACGTAAACGAACATTTAACTTGAAAATAAAAGATAAAAACATTGTTAACCTTAAATATTGGACATAAATAGTTAAATACAACCATCAAATGATAAATCAAAACACAAGAAGTTTACTACACCACCAAATGATGAATCAAGTTTAACTGACTTAGACATAATTATCCCAAAAAATGTCTTGAATGTCTAAATTTTAGCTAACTTAGAAAAAAAAAACAAGGTTTTAAGTTTTCAATATGTTTAGATAAAAGGATAATTATTTATTTAATTTTTTAATATAATAAAACGAACATGAACGAACGTATGTTTGTTCACTAAACTAACCGAACAAAATTTTTTGTTCGTGTTTGTTCGTTAAAGCTAATCGAACGAACATAAACAGACTTCCCGCCGAACGGTTTACGAACTGTTCGTTGAACGTTTGATTTGTTTACACTGTTTACACATAATTATATAGCTAATCATTTTATATTTATACAGTAACAACTATAATATTTTTTAATGAAGTATATCATTTTACGTTTATAGCATGTGTCGGTACCATAACGACCCAATATCGACTGAATTACCGTCGCATCGCACGCATGGATACGGAAAAATCATTGCCCGTCGCGAAGAGCGAGCATACCTTTAACCCTAGTTAAGACAATATATGAACATGTGGTCTAAAACCGGAACAAAAAACAAAGTGCTGATCTAGAACCAGTTCTCAATCAAGAGTTGTTCATTCCATAAAAAAGAGTTGATAAACAAACATGAAAAGCTTAAATACAAATAGCATCCATTTTAGGACCATAATTTACACACACAATTCACATAACTCTTTCAACATTTGAGTTTAAGATCTGCTCTTGAAAGGGATGGCCCTGATGACTATTTGATGGTAAACAGCAGCAAGTGCAGCTCCAATGAATGGACCAACCCAGAAAATCCACTGCAAATATTAGAAAAAAAAACACATTTACCCTTTTAGCACATTCATATTAAATGTAGAAATTGTAACTCAAAAAATAATCTTGATATGTTTGTATGATTAAAATGTGGCTTGAAATGATTGACTTACGTGGTCGTTCCAGGCATGGTCCTTGTTGTAGATGATTGCGGCTCCAAGACTTCTTGCAGGGTTGATACCGGTTCCGGTGATGGGGATGGTGGCTAAGTGAACCAAGAACACCGCAAACCCGATTGGGAGAGGTGCCAAAATCTGCAAATGTTTCACAAGTTTTATATTCAACTTAAAAAAATATGTTTTTATCAAACTTTTATACGACTCATACACAAAAGACTCGGTTGACCTTGGACTGTTCCATACAAGTCTAACCGAGCCCAAGGTGGTCATGACTGGTCCCAGACCACTAGGCATTTTATACAATAAAACTGTCTATGTCTAGGACCAGTCTTTTGACACCTATACTTTAATTGCCTTTAGCTTTACTATAATATTTATAGTGAATTGATAAATATAACCTTCCACTTAAAGTTATCTAAACAAACCAAGAAAGCACTAGAGCACTAGAAAACATAAAGAGAGAGAGAGAGAAGCATTGCACATGAGAGTGAGACCATCATTAACATGCCATGGAAAAATTTGATAAAGACATAAAGCTACTTGCCAAACTTTCCAAGATTCTCCCAACAAGAACAAAATGACATAAGGGGTAGTTTTGTCATCATCCATAGAATGTTCGTTACAACAATGAAAACAATGAGCCTTATCCCCAAAACCACTTGTTGTGTAGTATCAGAAACAACTTATTTTTTTCAAGATCAAATTTGTCCCAAGAAAAGTGAGATTTTTCAATAGCATAATCAAATTACAATGCTACAAGAATTAAAAAAAAAAAAAATCAACTCAAGACCGAAAATCGCAAGAATGCAAATCGTCGGGTGTTGTTTTATTCATATGGAAATAAAAAAACAGCTGATTTTTTTCAAAGAACAAACTAGTAACCAAGATAATCAAGATTTCTTTTCGAACAATCGAACCTAATAGATTTTTTATTCTACAAGAACAAAATTGCAATATATATCATCCTTGTCGAATTAGGATCTGTATTTCGTAACGAACCAAAAATATCAAATTCAGACCCGAAATTCAGATATTCTATTTCTAAGTTAAAGTTACTTATTTGTTAGCAATAATGGTTTCATATTCACAAATTCCTTTAGATATTCAAGACAAATAACCAACTATAAACACAATTATGAGGATATGAAGAGTATACACACCGGAACATGCGAGTCTCTGGCGCTTCTCTTGGCATCAGTGGCCGAAAAGACGGTGTAAACGAGGACGAAAGTACCAACAATCTCAGCACCAAGACCACTACCCTTGGTGTATCCATGGGCTACAGAATTGGCTCCACCACCCAAAGTGTTGAACTCGTTCTTGCCCATGAACCCTTTGACCACACCCGCACCGCAGATGGCTCCAAGACACTGCATAACCATGTAGAACACTGCCCTGGTCAAAGAGAGCTTTCTTGCCAACAACAAACCAAATGTCACTGCTGGGTTAATGTGTCCTCCTGTTTTAAATCAATAGATACAACATTTAACATATAAAGATTAGTTTTTTTACACAAAGATTAATCAAATATATGGTTAATTTAAAGAGGGTTAGGAGAAAAAATTGTAAATATTCACATATAAAGATTAGTTTTTTACACAAAATACAAAGAACCCATATCATATCAAGTAAATATGTGGTCAATTTAAAGAGGGTTAGGAGAAAAATTTATATATATTAAAATCCAAAGAACATATCTTAAAGCTATAGAGAAAACACATTTTTTCCTAAAAAATAAGTGTCATCTTCAAGAAAAAACTTATATATTTGAAGTAGACTCTCTTGGTCTGCAAAATTATAAACTTTTTTCAGTAGATTTTTTTTTTTTTGCACAAATAATGAATAATTCCATATCATATCAAGCAAAATTATGTTCAATTCATAAGGGTTAGCACAAAACACAAAAGTATTGAAACCCAAATAACAAAATTTGAGCTTTGAGGGAAAACAATATTTTCTTGAAAATCAAGTGTAAAGTTCAAGAAAACCTTATCTTGAACTCTTGCAGCACACTTTTTTCTTTCTAAAAATGGTAGCTTAAAACCAAACTCAATTATAAATTTTACTAAAATCCTTACTCAGATTAAAGTTAAAAACATTCAAAATTGTGAAGTATACCATCAAGATGATCCAAAACAATCACTAAATTAACACTTAGATCATTAAAAAAACACACTTTTGAGGCTACTTAAAAAAAAAAAAAAACAGAATTTGAAACAAGGGTATGGAAGATAATATACCTGAGATACCAGCAGTACAATACACAAGGGCAAAGATCATACCACCAAAAGCCCAAGCAATCCCTTGAATACCCACAGTGCCACACTTGGTGGGAGATTTGACCACACCCATGACAGTCAAGACAGAGATATACAAGAACAAGAAAGTGGCTATGAACTCAGCAATACCAGCTCTGTAAAAAGACCATGAAGACAGCTCACCAGGCTCAAACAAGGGTGCTGGTGGTGGTTCTTTGTAATCTTTGTCAGTTTGAGCTGATGTTCCAATGGGTTGTCTCTCTGAGAACTTGTTGGCTCCAAGCCTAACATCTTCTTCCTTACCCTCCATTGTTTCTCTCTCTAGAAGGTTTGGTTTCTCTCTCTAGGTTTGATTACAAAGTGGTGAGTTTGTGAGGAGTGTGGATGGTGTTCAAGGGGTTTTATAGTTGAGAGATGTTGTCATTTGGGATATCTTTGTTAATTATGTTTTTAGTTTGTTTTAATATAAGGTCATGTGGAGTCATAACCCCACTTTGTGGGCGTTATGCGACACGTGGCGCGCTACGTGTGCGGGTGGGGGTTATGGGACGTTATACATTTAAGCCCGTAGTCATAAAGCCCCCGCCTAATCATTACTCAATTATTAATTTCTAATTTTTTATAATTATTTTCTAACTTTATAAAATTAAAATTAATTTCATTAAATTAAAAAAACATTACACTAAAATAAAAATAAAAAAACATTACACTTAAAAAAAAAACATTACAGTAACATAAAAAAAAACGGTTCCACTAAAAAAAATAAAAAAACAACACTTCAAAGATTATATTTTTTTTCGATCCTTTCCTCTTTCTTTTTATGTGGTCGTTTTCCTTTTCCTTTTTGCGTCTCCGCTACTTCGGGTTGTGTTTCCGGAACAACATCGGTATCGTGTAGTGGGGAGCCGAAAGCTCGAGCCGACCCAAACGCTTGAGACGACCTCATTCCATCGGTGTTTTGATTCGGGTTCCACCCGTAGAGATTCGGGTCCCATGATAGCGGTTGGTTCAAAAGATTTATGAACCCGGGATTTTGTTGATTGTAATCGAGAAAACCGGAGCCGAAAGGGTTGGGTCGAGTGGGAACCGGCGACACGGGGCGAGTAGGATTACCACTTTGGTTTGGGTCGACACTTGATCGGGGAGGAATGAAGCCACGGTTGAATGGATGCATTGTATGAAATATAAGGATTTCTAAAAAAAAGTGGAAAAGATAAAGAGTGTTTGAGTGTGTGTGGTAAAAATATAGGAAAGGAGGTATTTATTTAAAGGAAAGTTTGAAAAAAAAATTGATTTTTTTTATGAAACTGACCGTTACCAACGGTCAAAAAAAACAAATTACATTTCATCGCGCCGTTATAATCATCGCGCCATTCAAAATTTTCGAAACATAGCGCCTGCCGTTTTGGTGTTCCCGGCGGTATGGCGGCGCTATGTTTGGGCATACCGCCCCACTACGTATGCTCTAACAAATATCTTAATTAGTTATGTTATTGTTAAATAATTATTTTCAAACAAAATGTCAATGAAAAATAATTATAACGTGGAGTGAATTTTAAGGATTGTCCTTTATCTTTATATTCATTTTCAGGCGTTGTTCTTTATGTTTAAAATTGATGAGTTTTGTACTTTATCTTTTATAATCTATCACGTTTTGTCCTTTTGGCATAACCCAATTTGATTTTCAGTTAAATGTTGTCATGTGAGGGTAGATTTGTCATTTAATGCATCTTTTAATACCCAAAGTAATCATCTTCCCCAATTTCATTCTTCATGAACCCTAGTTACAGACTTCCTCAAATTAAGATCTGACTTCCCACCCAAAACCTTAGTTCTTCTCTAAAAAGTTACAAAACAACTTATATAAAACATAAAAAGTACCATTAAACTAGAATAAAAAATCACAAACCAACTTAATTAATCAAAAGAAATACTTAAAAAGTTACTTAATTAAAAAACGACTTGATTAAAAACGGTCTCGCAAAATTCGTTAAGCCGAAAGATGACGACAATTAATGTTTTGACGGTGTTGGAACTCGACACAGGCCACATCAATCGCTTTTCAGTTAAACCCTCCTCGCCGTTCAAACGCATTGATAAAGAGCCTCTTAAATCTCCCATGCATTGTTCGAATCATTAAAAACCTATGTGTAATTTGATGCACATTACGCTTGTTTGCACCCACTTGTTGATGAAATTGTGTCAAAATGACGTTCTAAACCCAAAGAGAACCTGGAGGCTACCCTTGCTCGACAACATGCACCCAACTTGTAGCCAAAGCAATGTCATCTTCCTTGGTCCATTGACGCTCCATTTGAATTTTAAAAATAAGATGTAAGAATGGAAGAATATAAGGTGCATTGTGTGAAATTTTTTGAGTATGTTGTGATGTAAATGAGTATTTATAATAGAGGTTTTAAATTTTAATAAACTTTTTTTTTTTAATTTTGAATTACTTTACTGTTTTCAAATGAGTAAATTGCCATTTTAGTCCCTGAGTTTTGTCCAAATTTGCCATTTTGATCCAAATAGTTTTATTTTCCCCCCTAGGTCCCTGACTTTTACATTTGTTGCCATTTTGATCACTTTGCCTAACTCCATCCAAAAACCCAGTTACTCTTTTCAATTTAAACCTTTTCAGTTGCCATTTTGATCAAATTCCAAAATATCAAAAAAATTCCAAAAATTCCAAAAAATTCAAAAAATTCTAAAAAATTCTAAAAAATCTAAAAAATTCAAAAAAATCTAAAAAATTCTAAAAAATCATAAAAATTCTAAAAAATCATAAAAAATCTAAAAAATTCAAAAAAATATAAAAATCAAAAAAATTCTAAAAAAGCATAAAAATTCTAAAAAATCCAAATAATTCTAAACGGTTCGCGTCGAAACGGTTCGGTTCGATACGGTACGGGTCGAAACGGTTCGGCTCGAAACGGTTCGCGTCGAAACGGTACGGTTCGAAACGGTTCGGCTCGAAACGGTTCGGGTTCGAAACGGTACGGTTCGAAACGGTTCGGGTTCGAAACGGTTCGCGTCGAAACGGTTCGGTTCGATACGGTTCGGGTCGAAACGGTTCGGTTCGAAACGGTTCGGCTCGATACGGTTCGGGTTCGAAACGGTACGGGTTCGAAACGGTACGGTTCGAAACGGTTCGGGTTCGAAACGGTTCGGTTCGAAACGGTTCGCGTCGAAACGGTACGGTTCGAAACGGTACGGGTCGAAACGGTACGGGTCGAAACGCTTCGCGTCGAAACG
This sequence comes from Helianthus tuberosus, assembly GCA_030545235.1. NCBI lineage: Eukaryota > Viridiplantae > Streptophyta > Magnoliopsida > Asterales > Asteraceae > Helianthus > Helianthus tuberosus. The sequence continues at coordinate 188,346,247 of CM060423.1, forward strand.
GTTCGGCTCGAAACGGTTCGGGTTCGAAACGGTACGGGTCGAAACGGTTAACGGTTCGGGTTCGAAACGGTTCGCGTCGAAACGGTTCGGTTCGATACGGTACGGGTCGAAACGGTACGGTTCGAAACGGTTCGCGTCGAAACGGTTCGGTTCGATACGGTACGGGTCGAAACGGTTCGGTTCGAAACGGTACGGGTCGAAACGGTACGGGTCGAAACGCTTCGCGTCGAAACGGTTCGGCTCGAAACGGTTCGGGTTCGAAACGGTACGGGTCGAAACGGTTCGTGTCGAAACGGTTCGGCTCGAAACGGTTCGCGTCGAAACGGTTCGGTTCGATACGGTACGGTTCGAAACGGTACGGTTCGAAACGGTACGGTTCGAAACGGTTCGCGTCGAAACGGTACGGTTCGATACGGTACGGGTTCGAAACGGTTCGCATCGAAACGGTTCGGTTCGATACAGTACGGGTCGAAACGGTTCGGTTCGAAACGGTACGGGTCGAAACGGTTCGTGCCGAAACATTTAATGATTTTTGGATTTTTTAGAATTTTTTTGATTTTTTAGAATTTTTAGAATTTTTTATATTTTTTTGAATTTTTTTGAATTTTTATGGTTTTTTAGAATTTTTTTTTGATTTTTTGGAATTTTTTTGATTTTTTTGATTTTTTGGAATTGGATCAAAATGGCAACTGAAAACATTTTTTAAGGAAATCCCCAAAATACCCCTGTTACAAACTGGGTTTTTGGATGAAGTTAGGCAAAGTGATCAAAATGGCAACAAAATGTAAAAGTCAGGGACCCAAGGGGGAAAATAAAACTATTTGGATTAAAATGGCAAATTTGGACAAAACTCAGGGACTAAAATGGCAATTTACTCGTTTTCAAATGGTCAACATATTAAAGGCCCACTAAACATGTCGTTGGCGCTCGTTTGTCTCGCGAAACCATCCCAGGCGTCGTTGCAGCAGTGCAGAGGGCATTATGGGCCTTACGTGACGGGGGTGCGGTTCACTTTGGGGAGCCTAAACGTATTTTTTTTAAATAGATTATTTGTTCTCTAAACCGCTATTAATGAAAAAAATTAGACAACATGCTTTAGACAACTAAAATTCACTACATTAAACTTTTAAATCCAATTTTCTCTATAGAGAAACAACTAAAAATCACTATACTAAATCTATTTCAATACTTTTTCTCTAAACTTTCAATACTTTTTCTCTAAACTTATATAATGATTGCTTTATCTTAAAACTTGGATAAATTGTAATTAGTGTTAATACCTTATTGCATGAAATGTAACTTTTCGTTTAAGACTATGGGGTATGGGGCGGGGGTTTGGGCGTGGGGTGGAGAGAAACGTCCAAGTCACCACCCCGGGTGGGCTTGGGTTTGGGCGTGGCCCCTTGGGCGGGAGTTTAAGGCCGGGCGTGGGGCATGCTAGCGATCCTATGTGGCCGGCTCTTATTGGCTTGTTGGCTAGGGCATAGCGGGCAATTTTAAATTTAAAAAAAATTATGTGGCTTGGCCACGCCAGCCCAGCCACGCCCACCATACCCCTATGAAACTTGGATTTGTGTATTGAGTCCCCCATATCCATGTGTTAACCCATGCCTCAAACCTTCGACCCACCATACCCCACAGTCTAATGTTAGTGTTAATAAGCTTGAGTTTTCATTGTTTAACGTAAAAGTGAATATGTTAATAAATGGAGAATTGATTTTTTTTCCTTTTATCTGACACCAACATTGATGACACATCATCAAAATTTTCCTTGAAAAACATGTGATGAAAGTGAATGTGTAGGCACTCTTCAAATATCAAATAAGTTTTGTATTTCACAATTTTTTCTTTCGTTTTTATGTTTTTATTTAAATGGTATAATCTCTTGTCGTCTGTGTGACTTAAACTAAAATTTTCCCCTTTTAACCTAGGTGTTTTAAAGGTTTGTATTTACCAATGGACCACCACCCCATATGTATAGTTGTATACCAATATACCATATTGGAAAAAAAAGAAAAAAAAAAACATTTGGTTGATGCATGACTATTAACTCTAAATATTGCTTAAAGTTTAAACCTAACCTTAGGCAATTTTCATTATTCTTCTCCGTTAATCCAACTCTAACTCGCTTTAATATTTTTCCAATTATGGATGTTCACTATTTAGTTTTCTGGCTTCCCATACAAGACACGCTCCGCGCCGTACACACAAATGAAAAATCAGTTTTATGGTTTTTAATAGTTGATTGAGATTAGATTGTGATTTAGTATGTGTTTGTTCAATGTTCATTTTATTCTTTGGTTTGGGTCAGTGGCGGATCTAGAAAACCTTCATAGGGGTAACGTCTTAAAAGAAAGGGGTAACGAAATCAAAAAAACGTTAAAAAAGGGTCAAATTTTTCCAAAATTTACACTACCGGCGGAGCGCCAAGGGGTAGCGGAGGCTACCCCTTCTCATATGGTACATCTGCCCCTGGTTTGGGTACAATCAACTGATCAAGGGCGCACCTACCTTATGATAAGGGGTAGCCTCCGCTATCCCTTAGCGTTCCGGCGGTAGTGTATATTTTGGAAAAAAATTGTCCTTTTTTGATGTTTTTTCGATTTCGTTACCCTTTTTTTAAACGTTACCCCTATGAAGATTTTTTAGATCCGCCGTTGGGTACAATAGTTATACGTTGTTTTTGTTTATGAAGGGGTATGGTCCCAAAAAGCTGCGCAACCTCCTGCAAGGTCGCGCGGGACCATACTCCTTACTCAGCAATTTCCTTGATTGCCAACCTCGCGCGGAATACAACACATCTGCGTAATATGGCGCGAGGTCTACATAAGAAGAAACTCCAATTAGCAACACTTAGCATTTTGAAAAGAATTATCTGAAAGCCCATGCTGCGCGCGAGGTAGTAACGTGCTCAGCAAGAATCGTGCGTGACTACGGCGCAAGGCCTTTCCAGATAGTACACAAGGTACAAGTGGCAGAATAAAAGAGCCAATCAGGGTCCTTCTGTTCCCGCGCAATCGTGCTCCACGATCATCTGACATGCAGGAGACAAAAAGTACTTAAGGACGCCTATGTGGCACCAATCACAGGGCAGAGACAACTGCCCCACGATCTCCACTTACCTGCTGATGGCAGAAGGGCGACCAGGCCGACAACAATGACACGTGGCTCCAATCACGTTGCGCCAACTCCATAAAGCTCCTAGAAGCCACTAACGGTCGAGACCAGTGAGACAAAGAGCATATCCTCCATGTTGTCGCCTTCCGGCCCAAGGCCCATCAGCCCACACCCTTTTACACCTCTCCGGCTATAAATAGAGACCTCCACTTCACAGGTTATTCATTCCATGGCCTCTACTCTCACTTAATACTTAATTCTCTCCCCAAAACAGTCGCTTATTCTCACGCCGGAGCCCGGTTAAGAGGGAAACCCCCACATTCCCCTCTTAACGAGTAACGGTGTTTTGTTTTGCAGATAAACCACGGTCATTAGGAGCTCAGGAAACCTTCAAGAAGATTAACCATCATGGTGGAAACATAAACCAAACTGATTAATCCCTTAATTAGTTCCGTGTTTCTTCATTGGCGCCCACCGATTTTTTCTACAAACCACTTTCATCTTCTTATTTCCTGAGTTTTTCGTTGTTCTTTCTTCCTTCGATCATGGCTGGTCAAGGAATCATTCCTGAGTTCGTTGGTCTTGGAGCAAACCCTGATGCAGCGTTGGGGCCGGATAACCAAAACATCCAACCCCAGCACGTTGAAGAAATCGGCGAAATCGAGATGGCCAACACTGGGGGTCCGCGCGGGAGCTTCACCCGCATCGCTCAAGCTACCCCAGGAAACAACGGTGCTGGACCTTCGAACCCAGCTCCACCTCAGAATATCTCAGCGCTATTAGGGCTACCAGAGGGCGAAACCCCAGCCTCATGGTACGCCAAGCAACTCGCCACCATTAACGCGGCATATCAATCCTTGAGCGCGCAACAAGCAGTTTTAACGGCAGAACCTTCCTTGGTTACACCAACCGGCCCAAGTCACGGGCCGCGCCAGATGCCACCACCGCAAAATATCCAAGGAAGAGCCAACAGACCTCCCCCTACCCGGAGACTAAGCGATCTCAACATCCTTGGCCCGAAGATCCTTGTCCTTGCCCGACAGCTGCAACTTCACATCAGCAAGCTCAACCTAAAAATGACAGGATTTAGGATATTTTGCAAACAAAGCACAGAAGGAAAAGGTATAAGTTGTACAAACCTCAAGCTGTTCCTTAGCAGCCTTAGCAGCTTGCACACCCTCGACCTCCGCCGTCAACTCCACAATCTTGGCTTCAAGGTTGACAATCTTGTTACGAGCCGCGGCCGCGCGCTCATTGTCCTTCTCGCATATGCGCTTGAATTCGGCTTTCTCCTTAGCCAGCTGCTGTTCAGCAGCGTGAAGCTTGTTTTTCAGGCCCTCGCGCCCCCAGTCTTCTGCCTTCTTATCAGCTTCAAACTTCGCCTTCTCTTCATCAAGGGCAGTTTTCGACTTCTCAAAGTCACTAATACGCTTCAACATCCGCTCGCGGTACCTCTCCCAGTCCGACCGCTCCCTAACCATTGTCCGCCACTCACGGACGATTTGGTGGTTAGCAGCGCGAGCATTCGCCTCCCCGAGCATATAAGTACGGTATAGCCCTTCATGAGTTTTCGCCTTCTGCCTATTAACCTCACCAGGAGTGAAAGAGTTTAAGAACCAATCACGGCAAGGGCCGAACTCTTGAAAGGTGTCCTTTTGCCTCAAACTCCAAGGAGCCTGGTGGGGAGCATTACCGCGTTCCTCTTCGGTATAACTTTTATAGTAGATATCACCGAGAGTATCCTTCGCCCCGATAGCTTGTGGATTATAACCCCCGGCGCCACCAGAGCTCGCGCCACTAGAAACATACGTAGGGCGGGTAGGTTTTTCAACCTCAGGGTCTTTCCTTCTCTCTTGATGGGGCTTCGCAGACCCCGCGATGCGCAGAACCTCCGGTCCCTGCGCCTTCTCTTGAGTAGCGATAGCAGCGGCACCGGTATACCTCAAGGAATCATCAATAGGCTTTTCAACAGCCTTTTGCTTCTCCTTCTCCATTTCAGAGGCTTTCTTCCTCCTCGCCTCCTCAGCCTTCCTATCTTCCTCGGCTTTCATCTTCTTCTCTTCCTCCGCTTTCTTCCTCTTATCCTCATCAGCTTTCTTCCTACGCTCTTCATCAACCTTCCTCTTCTCTTCGACAGCCTTCGCCTTATCACCTTCAGCAACATGTTTATCTTTGGCAGTCTCAGCCCCAGCAGACTTGGAAGATTTAACGGTAATCTTTGGCCTCTTTGGCTCTGGCTCCGTAATCACAACACCCTTCTCAGGGGTTTTCTTCTTACCCTCTGCAAAAACCAAGGGATCAAGAAAAAGAGCAACAACAAGGAAGAACTAAAAACAAACTTACCAGGAGAGAACCTATAAAGTGAGCGCAGATTGCTCTGTTTACCAAGCACAAGAGCCCCTCCAGCCTTCGACGCAACAGGCACACCAGCAGTCGCCTCGCTCCTAGTTCTTTTTCTGCTGATCAACTTTCCAGCAGCCTCCTCTTCTCCTTCCTCTTCCTCTTCCTCATGCGCAACAGATGAAGGAGTAGCGCCAGCATCCGGGTTGTGAGAACCTGCGCTCCCCGAGCCACCAGCTCCAGTCCTCTTCTCGCCTGCGCGCGACAAGCCTTCAAGTGAGTCACTAATAACCACGAAATCTTTCAAGTCACTCTGACGAAGGCGAAGAATACCTTTACCAGCGGTTGCGCGACTACTCCCAGCTCCCTTGCTGGTCACCTCAGCATCTGATGCAGCAACCTTCTTCTTCTTCACTGGTTTTTTCTTCTTCTCTACCGGGTCAATACCCAAGTCGCGCAACACACCTGCAAAGATGTTAGACCACGAACTTAGCTCTCCGTTCGAGGACCCTACAGACTCCTCGCTGGAAAGATAGACAACCTCTTTCCCAGCAGAGGTCACAGAGCGCAAAGGACGAGGTTTCGGTATGTGCGCACCTTCGTTTGCATTAGGCGGCGAGGCAAACGCATCGGCAACCGGATACATAAAGTTACCCTTAATCTGGTCGTACCAGTATTCTTCCCCAGCTTGAAGCGGGCGCACGCCCATGGAACCGCCAAAAGTGGCGAAGGCAGCTTGGTACAAACGCGCCTCTACACGACAAATCATATAAATAAAACACAAGCTACGAAATATCAGTGAAACCAAGGAAATTACTAACCTCTATTATCAATCATTAAGATAGGAACCTCCTTGCTTTCAGGCGGCCATTGATCACTCATCCGCGCCGCTACCAAGACATTCTCCCCAAACACTCAGTCTTGGGTATCGCCAAGTCTTCCTTCACAATTGCTTCATTCCAGGCGCGAAACATCATGGGGATCGGAATAACCTTCTCGCGAATATAAAAAAATTTCGGCTTCCAGTCATGGAAACTCTTGGGAGGATTTAGAAGTACCTTCTTCGCTGCGCCTCGACTGGCAAAAGAGTAGAAACCCATATTTCGCTGAAGCTGATAAAAGGCCCGGAATTTATCGACAGTTGGCTCGATGCCATGAGCCCAGCACAGGAACTCGAAATGTCGAACCCGAACCATTCCGGGTGGGCTCATTTGAGATATATGGAACCCATAAAATTGAAGAATATGAGCCATGAAGTTCGTCGCCGGCAACCGGAAGTTGCCCTGATGAAAGAAGTCTTCGAACAAAGTGATGTACCCCGGTGGTGCATCAGCGGCCGTCTGGTTCTGGCCGGGGTACCGGGCATCCCACTCCGGTGGGAACCGGAAACTACGTGAAAGTTGTTCAAAAAGCCCTAAATCCCACCGGAGAACAGGCACAGGACCTTCTTCTCCGGGATTATCTTCATGTTGTTCTTCAGCCATCGATAGATAAACAAAGGTGTGGAATATTCTGGAAACAAGCTTGATAATCTGCTACGATGTTCTCCAAGAACTTGAAGATCTGCTGCAACCGTGTTCTTCAAACTTTGAAGATTCAAAGAAGTTTGAGAGGAAATAAAGGAATAGTAGAAGAGAAAAGTGATGAACCTCACGTCTCTTCGGATATATATACCCATCGCATTTAATGCGATGGGTAATCGTGCCGAGGTCGCCGCAAGCAAGGCCAATCAGAAAACGCCACGTAAGGCGTATTTCCCGGACTGACGGTTACCACGCGCGCGTGGGCCTCACTCTCTGAGGAAAATACGATTCGTCAGAGACAAGTTGATGACAACCGTCAGAGGTCAACTCAAACGTCGCCAACCGCGACTTTTTCACCAACCTGTCAGAAAATTCAAATTTCGAGGTTTTTCCCGCCCAAAGTCATTAGAAACTTCATGTAAAAGCTAACAACAAAGCCAGCAACAAGCCTGGTAGCCGCGCCGTAGTAACCAACAACTTACACGCGCGCCGCCTACCAAAGCCAGAAGCATCCTTCTACTTTATTTTCTTAAGTCCAGAGCTCCAACCACTTGCCTTGCGCATGGTGCAGCACTGGACTGGGGGGACTTGAAGGGGTATGGTCCCAAAAAGCTGCGCAACCTCCTGCAAGGTCGCGCGGGACCATACTCCTTACTCAGCAATTTCCTTGATTGCCAACCTCGCGCGGAATACAACACATCTGCGTAATACAGCGCGAGGTCTACATAAGAAGAAACTCCAATTAGCAACACTTAGCATTTTGAAAAGAATTATCTGAAAGCCCATGCTGCGCGCGAGGTAGTAACGTGCTCAGCAAGAATCGTGCGTGACTACGGCGCAAGGCCTTTCCAGATAGTACACAAGGTACAAGTGGCAGAATAAAAGAGCCAATCAGGGTCCTTCTGTTCCCGCGCAATCGTGCTCCACGATCGTCTGACATGCAGGAGACAAAAAGTACTTAAGGACGCCTATGTGGCACCAATCACAGGGCAGAGACAACTGCCCCAGGATCTCCACTTACCTGCTGATGGCAGAAGGGCGACCAGGCCGACAACAGTGACACGTGGCTCCAATCACGTTGCGCCAACTCCATAAAGCTCCTAGAAGCCACTAACGGTCGAGACCAGTGAGACAAAGAGCATATCCTCCATGTTGTCGCCTTCCGGCCCAAGGCCCATCAGCCCACACCCTTTTACACCTCTCCGGCTATAAATAGAGACCTTCACTTCACAGGTTATTCATTCCATGGCCTCTACTCTCACTTAATACTTAATTCTCTCCCCAAAACAGTCACTTATTCTCACGCCGGAGCTCGGTTAAGAGGGAAACCCCCACATTCCCCTCTTAACGAGTAACGGTGTTTTGTTTTGCAGATAAACCACGGTCATTAGGAGCTCAGGAAACCTTCAAGAAGATTAACCATCATGGTGGAAACATAAACCAAACTGATTAATCCCTTAATTAGTTCCGTGTTTCTTCAGTTTAGAAACAATTAAATGTGTTAGCTTTGATTTATGTTGAATTCAGTTCGAGATTTTGGATTTTGTTTGTATCTCAAATCGACATGATTTAGCGTTTTGTGTGTGCATTGTTTATGTTATGGACTTGGATTGCCACAAAAATGATGCGTGTGAATATATATTAGAAACTTTTATTGATTACAACACTAGGCGTTGGTGGAAGGGCGGACCCAAAATCTTTTTTTCTTATGTTGGGTGATCAAGAAGCAATCAGAAGGCAGTACTAAAATGTCGCTCTATGTTTTTTAATCTGGAATAGTAGAACTGGTATGAGTTCAATATATGTAATTTTATGTTGTAACTCTTCGGGTCCCAGTTTCTTACTGACTTATTTTTTTATAGAAGTTTTGCCGTTAAAAAAATAGATGATAGGCAGCCTGGTCATACACTTTTATTTGAGGGGGCAGAGTGTAAATAAAAAATAATCCAAACATGGAAAAAACGTTAAAAAAAATTAAGGGTTCTAATTTAAAGTTCCAATTTCCAAATGCAAAATACCAACCGTCCAAACCACTAAAAAGAGAACACGTGGCATCGGATGATGTAGGAAAAATTATTTAGAACAAACCCACCGTCCAAACGACCGCCCCATTCAACGACTCAAATAAATTTAAAACCCATTTTGTCCAAATGAATTTATAAACGTTTATCAATCCATATTATACAATTTCTTAATTTAAATGTTTATCAATCCATATTATACAATTTCTTAGTTTTATAATTAACCTATGCATAACACAAATTTATCACATAATCAATTTTAATTATGAAGTCATGAAAAACGTAAAATACGACGTCTAAATTGATTGATAAATATAATAAAAACTAGATTAAAAAAAAAAGCAAAATGGTTGCGTATAATTATAAAAATTATACAATCATTGAAGACTTGTTAAAACTACTGTCATCCAATCAATCTTGCATATATAAAAGGTACTATGATTGTTAATGAATGCTGTGAACAGATTGGTAGCTCAATTATCAAATAATACTGTGATAATGTAAGCTATTAGCTTTAATTTTTTTTTAAGTCTATGCTTTTATAAAATATTAAGCTCAATTATTATCTTCCATATATATGTGTATTCAAATCAGAGACATTAAAATTTAACAACATATAAGACCATGCGTGGTGGGCAATATTCACCCTTGGGCGTTTTGCGCCATGTGGCAGCCCAGTCAGCAATGGGGCATTATTGGGCGTTTTCTAAAATGGGTGTAGTGGGGATGTGGGGATTGTGGGGCATTATGTTTGTAATAAAATAAAATAAAATAAAACATGCAAAAAAATCTTATTGGCCAAATAATAGAAGCTGAAATGTGATTGGACAACAAAAGCCCCCTTAGGCGTGATTTAAAAAACGCCCATACAACAAAACTACCAAACATGCCCATGCATAGTGAGGATGGGGGCGATATGGGCGTGATTGAGCCCCCAAAACGCCCAAATTTGCAACCACTATGGGTGGTCTAAGAAAAATAAGAAGTAATGTATTGTTGTCACGTTGCTTGATAAATTTTTTTACATGGTAACATTTCCATGATGACGAGTACAATATACTTTCTAATACCGTATTTACAAAGGGATACATGCACTCATAGTGAATACAATATGTTTTCAAATTAGTTAACAAAACGTCACAGCTTTTATATACTTTGTATTCACCAGTAAATACAACTTAATGTTAGTAAATTGCGAAAATGTCATCATATGAAGAAGTTTCACCAAGCAATCAAGCATGTCTGACACTCAAAACACGATTCTATTTTTTAAAATGTTTTTAATGTTTTAACGCTTCTCTTTTTAACCTGTCACTATCTATCTATATATAACCGGATCATAGAGATTTACTTTATCCTTAGCGAATTGTACCTTTATTCAAAAAGGGGAATATAGGGGAATATAACAAACACTTGAATTCATTCATGTGTATCATTAACGTATAAGTGTTGTAATATACTACTTTAGAGTTGGAATACAAATTTTAATATATACAACCAAGGACGGACCCGAGCTTTGGCTTGGGTGGGCGGGGGTGCCCCACTTGAAAAAAAAAATAGTGTATTTTCGAGGTAAAAATCCCGACTGCCCCACTTGAAAATTTGGTTGAATCCTTCGTTCGTACCCTCAAAAAATAATTTATGGGTCCGCCACTGGTGTATGTATACAACACAACCGTGATGAGGCTGCACACTGTCATGATAGTCAATTCATAACTCATAAGTCATAATCCACATTATCGTCTTAGTCATGGGCCGTGATTTTCAATCCAGAAACTCCACATGATCGTTTGTCATGTGGGCCGAATCTTTTTCTCTGGGCCACATCTCACGAAACCACCTAACAAGTAAAAACCCACACCAATGTCTAGTAGTTGTCTTTAGGGATGAGCTTGGTATCAGCCCGTACCGAATCGGTACTGGTAACGAAAATCCCCAAAAGTAGGTACCGGTACCGAATATATCCAGTTCGGTACCGATACGGTACCAGTATTTAAGGGTAAAAACCAGTAAACCCGTATCGAATCGGTACTGTTATTGAAAATCCCCAAAAGTAGATACCGAAACTATTTGATTTTTCACTGGGCCACATCTCACGAAACCACATAATGCTTAGGGGTGTTTTAAAAAAAAATGATATTACACTTTTCATCCGAAACTATTTGATTTTTCACAATTAACCCAAAAGTTTTATCTTTTACAATTTAATCTTACAATTTTTTTACATTCAACTTTGGTCTCCTATACTTTTTATATTTCGCAAATTTTTTGTTTTACGTTTCGTTCTAAATTTTGCGAGAAAACACGGTGCAACATGCGTGTGTGGTTCAATGTTTTTACGTTTCGTTTAACGCTTCGTTCTAAATTTGCGAGTTAACACGACACAATGTACATGTATGGTTCATCGTTTTTACGTCGTCTATTTTTCCCGTTTAACAGGTTCCTCACAACGAGCGGGTACTAAGTCGACTTAGTTATTATTTTCTATGTTTTACGTTACGGTCTAATTTATTAACATTAATACGAGCTGGTTGTTTACGATGGTGTGACATTGGTACTGTTTGAAATATTTTTACGCCCCCACCACAACGCGGTGGGCTTTAATACTAGTTGATCTTTAATTTAGTTTAGTAATCTTTTTTTTCATATTAAATCTACATAGTTTACTTTTGAATGGAGGCTTTACTAAATCTAGTGATCTAACTTTTAAACTAAATGATTTAAGTGACCACCAGTGTTGAACACGAATCAGTAGTCACAACCGTCAACATTAGCTTTGTTCATTTGTGTAGCCAACGAGACTACAAGAAAATCTTATTGAAGAACGAAGTTGAAGACTCTACCCATTGAAGACCTTGGTTCGAATTAGTTCACATATATGTAACGTTTATTTCATATTTTTATATTTGTATTCATTTTGTATTGTGGTATTTGTTACTACTCATCTTCCTATATTAATAACGAGAGTATCGGTAAATTTTATTATTTATTTTTATATAAAAAGTGACTCACTTCCTACACGAGGTTGTCGCATGCGCTAGGCTCGGGGATGTCGGGTACCCTACACACATTTCTAAAGGTTGTTTCCGCGATCTGAACCCGTAACCTCAGAGATGAAAACAAACTTACCGTTTCTGTAAGGTTTTAAATCCACCCCTATCCAAGGTTTGATCAAGTGCTGCCAGCAGCTGAGGCAAGTGGATGAAGGGTGCATGTGCGAGGCGACCCAGCGCGTGTTTGATCAAGCACGAGAACAAGAGGGAACACAGAAGTTGGTTGAGAGCATGAGGATGAAGGCTCAGTGGCAGGGCCGTCTATCAGGGGGTGCAGGAGGTGCCTGCGATCAGGGCCCAAATCAATATAGGGCCCGAATATATATATATATATATAGAGAGAGAGTAGGAGTTGGGTGGAAAGTGTGTTTTCCTAGAAAGTCTAGGAAGCAATAAGAACGCGACATGTGGCATTGAAGGATTTTAACTAAAAGGACAATTGTGTAATTTGAATATTATTTTAATTATGGATTATTTTATTAGGATAACTAACTAACCAGAAAATTATGGAAACTAAATATCCCATTTAATTTAAATTGACAGTTTCAATTTAAATCATACAATCCATACAACATATTCACAGAATTCGTAAAAAAAGATTTTACAACATTGTTGGAGGATTCTTGACATTGTGTTTTAACAGCAAGCATATTTCTTGACGTTGTGTTTTAACAGCAAGCAGATTTGCTGGAGGATTCTTGATATTGTGTTTTAACAGCAAGCAGATTTCTTGACATTGTGTTTTAACAGCAAGCAGATTTCTTGACGCTGTGTTTTAACAGCAATCAGATTGCTGGCCATTGTGTTTTAAAAGCAAGCAGATTTCTTGACGTTGTGTTTTAACAGCAAGCAGATTGCTGGAGGATTCTTGACATTGTGTTTTAACAGCAAGCAGATTTCTTGACATTGTGTTTTAACAGCAAGCAGATTTTCTTGACGCTGTGTTTTAACAACAAGCAGATTGCTGGACATTGTGTTTTAACAGCAAGCAGTTTTCTTGACGCTGTGTTTTAACAGCAAGCAGATTGCTGGACACACTGTCAGTGTCTTCGTCTTCAACACAACCCAGTGTCTTCGTCTTCAACACATTGTCATCATCAACATTAAAATAGTAAAACACATAAACCTTAAAACACACTGTCATCATCAACATATTCAGATGTCATTTTAAAACACACTATCATCATCAACCTTAAAGAGACTTGTAACACCCCGTGTTTTCACAAGTGAAAGTCAAAGTCAAGGTCAAAATCAACGATCGATTTCGCGCGACTTGACTCGTAGAAATGTTTTTATTTCATTTATATTATGTGGAGTAAGTGTCGTTCATTACAATAATCGAATCATATTAATCGTATTTCAATCGACCTACGACTGTGAATGATAGGAAGTAACAATGCGATAAAGTTAATCAAGCTATGCTAATCAAATCGACATCGAACCGTAACTCGAGCTGTATATTTTACTTGTCATTTATACGTGTGTGTGTGTGTGCCTTACGTGTTACCTGTGCATGTTTATTTTATGATGTGTTGTGATAATCAAGCGAACTCAATCGAACTCGAAGTCTAACTCGAATGTAAACGAACCCGAACCCGAATTCCGAGTCGAACCATATAAGAAGTAGTTGGGACTAAAAGTAATTTGACTAGGAAACCCTATCGAATCGCTCGCAATCGAAACCGAAGCAACATCGCACCGAACGCACCTATTCAGGCGACATCCGCACGGATGGTCAATCCGCACGGATTGTCAATCCGCACGGATTGCCAATCCACACGGATGACCAATCCGGACGGATAACCCAATCCGGGTGACGTGCCATCCGCACGGCTCACCCTTTCCCCTTTTAGCATCCTATAAATACACGGGTCACTCTCCAACTTTTCCACTTTTGGCAAGTGACATCCGAACCGCACGCATTCTTCACCTTTTCTCAGATTTCCCTCGATCCAGGTAAGATCTTGCACTAATTCTTGTACATTCTTGATCATTACACAATTCTACACCTTTCCATCTTTCAAATCTCAACTTTTAACCATGAAATCATCAAGATTTGAGGTATTCTCGGGTGACGTCATCATGAAGTTCTTATGAACTTCAAGCTTGACCTCATTCCACCAAGAATAACTCAGATCTAAACGATTTCCATAAGATTTCACAACAACTTCACCTAAATCTAAACTTTTCTAAGGATAAAAGAGTTGAAAGAAATAAACCTAAGTTCTCTCCTTCTTTTACCCTTAAGTTTGGTACGAATCTGATCGGTTCTAGTCTCCACTCGATAATAGTGATGCACTAGTCTTAGATCTGGAATCCTACCGCGAGACACCTGATTACGAGGTGAACCGGAACGACCGTTTTGAGTCGCCGACAAGTCGAGTCAGGGTGGTTCCTGGCCGGCTTAGTCATACGAGTAAGAACACGAATTCCAAGTGGTTGCCACGAAATCAGAACGTCTCGATAAACGACAACAGAAACCAAGAGTAGACTAACGGAACAATCAGACCAGAGACTGTCCGCACGGGCCAGTTGTCCGCACGGACAAGCTGTGCGCACGGACTAGCTGTCCGCACGTACAGGCTATACGGACGGGCTGCCACCCGGACGAGCTACCCTTGGGACCCACTTTCCAAACAAGGTTTGAGTATCGACGAATGAGCAATCCGGACGGACGACCTCTGAATGGATTACTCTTCGGATCATGAGATACTAAGGCCTTAAAATAAATTCAAACAGTGTTCATCCGCACGGCCAAGTCGTCCGCACGGACAGGCTATCCGGACGGATTGTCTCTGCCCGCGCGCACAGACTGTCCACACGGATTACCCTTGTCCGCACGGACTACCATCCGGACGGATTGTTGTCCGCGCGACCGGCTTGAAAGGTAGAAACACTTAAATGTTTTCTAAATGCTACAACGAAAACTCCAAAGCACAAGCCATCATACACAAACACATCCTTAGGAAGAAATAATCCACTTGAACGTTTATCCGCACGAATAACTTGTCCGTACGGATAAGCAATCCGCACGCACGACTAATCCGCACGGACAGCTCGCACGCACGGATAGCTTATCCGGATGGGTCACCACCCGCACGGATCACCATCCGCACGGATAGTTCGCCCGCACGGATAACTTCCTCTCACGGATAGTTGATCCGCACGATCAGCCATCCTAACCACTCGCACTTTGTACTGTTTTGCGTGCCACTTATCCTTACGTTATCGAATCTATTCAGGCTAACCGTACTCGCTGTAAAGCGCTCCCTTCAATCCATAATCGCTGTGAGTATACTCGAACCCTTTTTTCTTTTAGCACTTTTGGGTGTTACATACGTTACGAATATTCAAACTACAACTATCACACTACTCAAGCTATTTTAACGCTAAACCATTAATGCATGTTATACGTGGCTTATGAATGCTTGTTTGTTATGTTTACACATGGAATGCTGTCTACCTGCCTTAGCAACGATAGTACTATAGTTTGGACTCAGCACCCGTTCACACGGGGGTTGTTAAGGATCTTTTACTTGCATGGATTACGGTGGTAATCATGTATTGCAAACTGCCTAGGGCAGTCAACCCGCAGTCATTGGTATCGATGGATCTATGTTGATAACTAACGTGCTTCATTTCACTATGTGTACGTGCTGGTTATGCGTAAACGAATTCGAACTCTATATGCTATTATCAAACTTGTATGCTCACCTTTACATTTTATGTATTGACTTTATTTTAACGTATGTGACAGGTGCTTAGGATGCATGTGTGGTAGGAAATGGAAGCTAGAATAAAGCTTTAGAGCCCAACAAATAGTTGTCTGTAGATGACGTATTAGGGGTCTCTAGAAGCAGATAAACAATTGCTACTTGTTTAAATCTGAGTTGTCGGAACAGAATATTTGTTTTGATGTTATCTGTAATAACTTGTTTGACTATTTAAGATACGGTATGGGACGTATCATTTAAATTGAATGGTAATGATAGTTGTTATGGAAACTTCTGGACAATCTGTTTCGCTCAGTGCCATGCCCCGATGATTCCGCCATCGGTTGGGGTGTGACAAGACTGACCTGGATTCGAAAAGGGCTCGCTAGAAACCTTGAATGATCGACCGGAAAAACATAATCTGGCCATCATCCGATCGACCTCCATATTCACCGATGACCAGAAAACCACCTTCCAATCGGAAAGGTCCTGTTTGAACGGAGCAGACGCAACCGGTAGTTGCCGGAATTGATAAAAAAAAGATGTATATCTCTGGCATCCATGCTCCAAACAACCAATATTTTTTGAGGTGGGTTTAGAGAGGGAGAGAGAGAGAGGGGAAATCGCATGATTTTAGGGATTGGTTATTGATATGGCAGTTTCTTAACTGATTTAAAACACTTCCAATTACCAAAATACCCTCACTATATTAAAAGTCTCTAATTATATAACTCAGATATTACAAAAATGCCATCCATTTGATCTAAGCCATTAAACACACTCATCTAATGGCCCAGATCACTTCCTACACTTTCTAGAAAAAAACACACTTTCCGCAGGATCCCTACTCTATATATATATATATTTAAAAAAATCCTGGATGTTTGTATAAATAAGGGCCTGCTAAAAGACCCAAAGTTTTTTAACTAAGGGTATGTTTAAAAGTAAAAAAAAAAAAAAAAAACCGGTCCAATTAACAAGCCCAAGTGACTAGTCTAAAAAAAATAAGGGCCTGCTAGATCAGGGAAAAGAAACAAAACGTCGCACTGTCGCAAGCAGTATAGTATATCGCACAGAGAATTGGGACGAGGGAAATTGGAAACAAAACGTCGATCATATGTTTTTGTCGTTTTGATTTCATACGTTTTTGATGTCATACGTTTTTGATTTCATAATATATTAATATGTGTGATTCTGATTTCATATACTATAAAACTTCATGTGATTGAATGAATGTTTTTGGTTAATATTTAGAAATTATGCCTCCCGTTCCTAAATACAAACATCTATCCGACCATCAAAAACGTAAGAAGAGGAAGCTAGAGGAAGAGAAAAGAAAGGCGGACAAAGTAAAACAAAACCAAATACACAAGTTTTTTTTCAAAAGAAACTCAAAATTGTAGTTCTAACTTGAGTGACGATAATGTGGGTGAAGAAGATGTGAACGTAGATGAAGAACTACATTGTTCGCTTATCAAGTAGGTTCGATAATTTGATCATTTTTGCTACTCTATTTTTGTTAATTTGTTTTATCTATTTTATAACAATTATCATAGTATTATGGGTTTTTAGTATTTATATATTTGATTGAATGATTGATGAGTTTATTTATATTATATGAAGATTTGCGAATAGGGCCCAAATTTTTTATCTCGAACAGGGCCAAAAAATTATTTGTGATTTTCGAAGACGGCTGTTAGGCCCTAAAGTGTGAGACTGACGCATCAAATTAACACAACGGGTTATGGTTACGAACTGGGCCTTACCGGGTTAGTTTATATTAGGTTGTGGACCTTTATAGGTCACTTGGGCTAAGCTTTAGGCCATGTGGGCCAAGCAGGCCCAAGGGGAGCCCATGTAGGGAAGTGGGCTTGAGTTAGTATAAAAACAAGTTTCTAACTTGTTTTTAGGGTCGAACCTTTGGAACCTCCAAGTTACAGAATTCCTAGAGAAGCTAGAGTGGGAGGCGATTGATTGTGAGCACTTGTACTAGACGGTTTTGCTTTTCAAGTAATAGAATCGTGTGCAAGTGTTTAAAGTAATTCCGGTATTGTTCTTCGTTTTTCATACTTTTCGGTTTATCTTGAATCACATCAAGTTTGGATTCCGCACAAACTTGGTGTTGTTTGATATCATTTAAAGATCCGTTTCACGGGACTTACAAGTGGTATCAGAGCCATTAGAACCTATTTCTAGGCTCGGTTTGATATCAAAGATTCAAGAGTTTGATATTTTTGTTAAAAAAAAATCGTCAAGGTCATTCATCGTGTTCTTCGCGTTCTTCGTAATATTCATCGGTTTTTTTTTTATTGAAAATTCATTATACTTTGCTACTGGATTTATTCGAAATTGTGTTAAAGGGATTAGTTTCTATCTTTAAAAGGATTCCTAAATTCTTTATTTTAGAAAATCCCAAGTTTTTCTGAAAGTTTACGAGTTTATTTTGGAAATTTGTTATTTTTTTTCAAATCTTATCAAAAAGGATTTGTTCTGTTTCAATTTTTGAAATCTTATTTAAAAAAAAAAAATACTGTTTCCTAAACTTCTTGCAAGAATAGTGGAGTTGACAAGTAATCAAGTTTCTATTTCAATCACTTCCACGGTTTCGACTCAGAGCTTTTGTTTTGATTGATTTCGAGTCCATCTTTTAAGGAAACAGAGGTCTCGAGTCATCAACATTTGACTCGCAACCACAGTTCCGTGTTGCAATCACGGTTTCGACTTCACATCTTTCAAACGGTCTCGGCTCATCTCTGTCTCGACTCAAAACAGCTTTCCGGAAACAAGCAGGTCTCCCCTGGTCTCGAGTCATCAACATCTGAGCTATCTCTTCTACTGGTCTCGAGTCATCAACTCATCACCATTTCAAGTTTAAGCTTTCTGTTGATTCCGAGTCGCAACCGACAACATATCCTTCAAGGTCTCGACTCTTCATCACCCTCACACGGTCTCGAGTCATCAACATCTCTACACCACTGTCGCTAACTCCGATCGGCGATCACCACCTTCGTCCATCTTCTCCGATAACAGATTGCCGGAAACCTGCAACTCATCATCTATCTTACATCACCTCAATCCATCGTCAACTATTCAGTCGCAACCAACACGAGTCGCAACATCATCAATCTTCATTTGGTTTGGAGTCTTTCACGTACAAAGAAGTTATCCACAGGTTTCGAGTCCGTGTTTTCGAGTCGCAACCTTCTTCCTGTAACTTCCTTTCATTTCTTCTTCATCATCTTCGTCGCCAACTCCGTCTCTGGTCATCGTTCATCATCGTCCATCATCATCATCGTCTTCTTTGCTTCATCACCACTCTCACCATCACCGATCATCATCATCTCCGGCGACCATCACACTCCATTGTCGTCGGACCTGAAACTACCACCTGACATCATTTTGGTTTTGGTCTGTAGCCGGGAACGGGAGAGAGAAGGGTGTGACGGCTGAACATTATTTAGGGTTTTGCTGGGTTCTATCGAAGAAGAAGACATACAACCGTCTTTGTTTTTTTTAATAATATTAATCATTAGGTTTAATTATAATAATAATAATAATCAATCATTAGGTTATCATAAGTCAATCATTGTTATAATAATAATTATTATTGTTTAATTATAATAGTTTATATTATATCCTATTAAAAAAAAGGAGTTTGTTTGTGATAAGTTTTGACAGATTTTTGAGGCGCGGTTCAGAAAGCGGGTTTATTCGCGTGCAAAGGTTTGAGTTAGCGAGTACACAGGTTCTCGTTTGGTTTGTGTTTTAAGGAGAAGAACAAAAGTAACATCCACCCACTGAAATTATGGCATTCATGTTTCACAAACCAGTGGCTCAAGAAATTACCAAAGAAGAGATACTTTCTGTCTTTTGCACTCCTGAATGTAGAGAAAGGGTTGAGGCATATCATTTACACAACGCTGAGCTAATCGAAGATTATAATGACATTAAAAGAAAGAATTTCACTTTAGCTAATAATGAAAAACTTTTTAAGGAGAAAATCGAAGCTCAGCGAAAAGACATCATCCAACTCAAGGATGATGTTAGTGTAACAACAGCCCAACTCTTCATGGTTAAAGAAAAACTATGCAATGTGACTAAAGAACTGGAGGATATCAGAGATAGATATCAAATAAATGAACTAAATATTAAGAAATTTGATTCTTCCAGCAAATTAGTCAAAAACATGTGTGATCAACAGTTAGCATACCAGAAAAGAAAAGGGTTGGGATTGGGTTTTAATCAGGCTCCTCCTCCTTATAATGAAAATTATACTTACTTACCTATGACTGAGGAGGAGATGATAAATGAAAGCAAAATGACTTATGGTCCCAAAAACTGTAAGCCATCAATAAATGTCAGACCTGTTGAAAAACAGGTGGTTAAACCAGTTTGTTTTGTGTCCAAGGGTACTTTTGATCCTAACATTTCTTCATCATGTGCAGATGAAGTACCTGAAGTAAGATGGGGATATATGTTTGGGGATGAACCAGATTTAAATTCTGATTCTGATTTTTCTACAAACTCAATAAACGAATCAAATTCTGGTTGTGTGTTTGGACAAGCTTTTCTTAACTCGTTTCGTAGTTATGTGTCGGGTAAAACAGTTGATGCTTGTCATGAACCTTTGAATAATGCGTCTGATGATGGTTGTTTTTCAGTAGTTGATGATGCTTCTAACCCTACAGCTAATGATAGTGTGACAGTGGACGTCCCTAATGTTGAATCTAGTGGGACCACATTGGAAACCAAAGTTGAAAGTAAACCACAATTACACTCACATGATACATGTGTTGATGAAACATGTGTTGATGAAACTTCTGCATCTTCAGAAATTAAAACTGAATCTGATTTTGTAAAAAAAGAAGTGGTCACAACAAATGAACAGTCACAAGAAAATGTTTCTGAAAAGGAAGTTAAAACGGAAACTGAATCGTCTTTTCAATATAATCCTGATAAACTTGTAAAAGACGAAAAACATCATCCGTATGAATCTCATGCTTGTGCTAGTTCTGATCAACAGGTACTTAAGAGGTTAGAAAAGGCACATGGAACACAAGCAAAGCAACCAAAGCAAGCTCATTCATCTAGACCAGTCGGATCAGTTAATGCTGCTAGCTCATCGAATCTCCATACACTGAAACGACAGACATGTTTCAACTGTGGAATTCCTGGACACATAGCTAGAAATTGTGTTCATCGCCCAAAAGTGCAACAAAAAGTCAACACTCACTCTTGTGTTGGTGTTTGTGAGCCGGTTCACAACACACAAAAGGAGCCAAAACGAGCAGATCAAAGTCGAGGATATAAGAAGTCTGCTCATCAAAGACAATCACGATCCCATAAGGCTCATGACAAGGTGATTGAAAGCTCCAATCAGGGAGAGAAGACGAAGAATGGTGCTCAAAGCAACAAGACTTCTGCAACTAGTACATACAAGCACCCAAATTCGTCTTCGTCTGAAAGTAAAGTGCAGGCGCATCCAACGCAAAAAGGACCGGTTCGTCCTTCAGGGCCTGCAAGAGCAAATCCAGCTGATCAGAATGCCTTCTACGTTAAGAGACAAACATGCTTCAATTGCGGCATTGATGGTCACATTGCTCGGAACTGCACACATCGTCCCTATGCACCCTATTATAAGCAAAATCAGAGGGTTACACCAAAGGATAACTACCATTCTAAGCCAATGAAGGTATCATCACCTAAGGCAATGAAGAATGTGAATCCCAAGGTTAAACCTTCTGATGGGGATTGGAACGCTGCTAAAAACAAACGCAAAGCTTCTCAGGATCAAAAACGTTTTTCTAAAACAAATAAACCAAAAACAGCTAAAGTTGCTCAACCGAAGGCAACAAACACGTTTGTTAAATCGAAACAGATTTGGAAACCCAAATCTAAAGCAGCAACGTCTCCAATTCTTGAAATTAAAGGGGACTTATGTTTAAAGGAAGTGTCTTATTTTGATGCTTCAGGAAATCCCAGGACCACGATGGCCTGGGTACCCATGTCTTACTAATCTCCTTATCTTTCAGGAACAACTAAGGAGGAGCTGTTGACAATCTCTGGAATGTTGATAGCGGTTGTTCCAGAGATAAAAAACGGGTAACATTTCACTGTTGCAAAAAGTTCAAATTTTTTTTTTTACAGATGATATGTTTCCTTTGGAGGAGATAACAGAAGTAAGATAATGATCAGCAAAAGGTACCGTTTAAATTCAGTACTTTGATTTGAATTTGATTAGTCTTCAATCTAATGACGGAACGGTTAAGCAAAAATATTTTTTTTCTCTTTCTTAGTTCATTACTTTGTATATACTTTGTCCTTTCTCTAGTAAATGGTAAATTTGCGCAAAAATACAAGATTTATGCACAAATTTAGGGGGGGAGAGGAACATATAGATAGATATAGAGTTTAGGAGGAGAAAACTCAGAAAATACAAAAAGAGTTTGCTGTAAATATGTATTGTTTTAGGGGGAGAAAATGAGAAAAATACAAAAACATTTGAAAAATGAAAAAGCCAAAAAGAGAAATTGCATGATATGGGAAGTGAAATAAATGTTCGTGTTAAAGGGTTTGACTAACACATGTAAGGTGCCATAGCTGAAAAGACTAGGATCTACTGCGATATGTCGATAGGCTTGACGCTCAACATGATAAAAGATACTAAGTGATATAAACATAACGAACTATGTACCATGTGGGTAACATACCAACGGCGTATGATTTTATGGTCTTAAATCTTGCGTTGATAGATAGCCAACATCTGAGGTTTCGGGTCTTTATATTGTTGAATCATCCGGGGATATCTTGGCTGTCCTTCTGTTCAGAACTAAAATTGTACATGACCCCAGGAAAGAAAGTCACTTGGAATTAACTCATTTCTATTTGAATGTCTGTATATTGTCCCGATACACACAATTTTGATCTGATTCTGAAATCTTCTCTGAAAAAGTCGTGTACCTCCTCTGCTGCATCCAGATATATGCTGACCTGGAGGTGCTAGGCAACGACAGCTTCTGCTGCATCCAGATACATGCTGACCTAGCTGTACGTTGTCGCGCTATAGATCTAATACACCCGAAAGAGGCCCTCTAGTGCCCAAAAGAAACCCCAAGAAACCTATATCAAACTGAGAAAAACTCATTTGATCTGTATATTATACCATCTCTGCTTAAGATCTATTCTGTTCTCTTCTTAATCTATTCCCAGTTAAGATTTCAGAAATCTGGATTGGACTTGTGAAATATGTGGTAGGGAAGATACTTGCATGATAGAGTGTGCTGTTTATATTTCCAGGATTTGATTAGTATTTATTTGGGTGTTCATTGTTAAGAAATCAAAACATGATAAACCAGATTATATGCAGACCTAGACACAGTCAGGATATCTTAAAGGATGACATCAGTATACTCACCTGCTATGATGAATCGTTGTGCTTACCTTGATTGTGGGGGTATGCCTTGGAATGGGACACACGGGTATAATAGTATAATATTACCTAAAGCATATCACGAAGTTGAAAAATTGAAAGTTGAGCGTTAAAGTTTAAGTGGACAAACATATTGGCAATCGCATAGACCAGTTTGATTAGGCTCGTACTGAAAAGTGTTCCTTAGTCTGCCTGAGAACGAATTTTGATCCCATTGCAATTGTAATTGTATATTATGGTAGTTGTTTATATTTTGAGTTTTTATTTGTTTTAATTCTTAAAATTAAAAAAAATTGAAAAATACAAAAATAGTGTCTTGCTTTTCTATAAAACCAAAAATCCAAAAATAGAGTGTTTATTTGTTTTCTTAAAAATTAAAAATATAACCGTTCTTGAAGATTTGACTGATCATCAAAAGTTGAAAGAATTTAAATTGTGAAATCTGAGTATAAGTACTCGGATGTACCTAGTGTTCATACGGTATTCTCACTGTTGCATAAGAAATGTTTGCTTATGAGTTTGTGAGAATGTGCAGAACTTGATTTCAATCAAGAACAGGGGTTGATGAAGACTGAGATGCTGTTAGTTGCTGAAGAAACCTGAAGCAGCTCAACAACAAGATGTACCTGAGTCAGAAGAACCGGATACGAAACGTCGTCTGACAGTGAAAGTACATTTGAAGAAGTACCGTGAACCTGCTTGAAAGACAAAGATTGAAGAAGAAAAGAGCTGCTGAGAATCCTCCTCTCACATTCTTTTTGACAAGATTTTCAAGCAAATGCTGATCGTGATCCTGATATGAAGCTAACCACAAGAGCTGAAGAAAGAGACCCAGTGCTGAGAGTTCAGAAGTCAAGAACTTCCACAACATCTGCAGCATAGAGACAACCATAGACTTCATTGAAGACGTTGCTGAATTCATGGTATGAAGACAATTTGATGGCATCAGTCTAGGGGAGATTGTTAGGCCCTAAAGTGTGAGACTGACGCATCAAATTAACACAACGGGTTATGGTTACGAACTGGGCCTTACCGGGTTAGTTTATATTAGGTTGTGGACCTTTATAGGTCACTTGGGCTAAGCTTTAGGCCATGTGGGCCAAGCAGGCCCAAGGGGAGCCCATGTAGGGAAGTGGGCTTGAGTTAGTATAAAAACAAGTTTCTAACTTGTTTTTAGGGTCGAACCTTTGGAACCTCCAAGTTACAGAATTCCTAGAGAAGCTAGAGTGGGAGGCGATTGATTGTGAGCACTTGTACTAGACGGTTTTGCTTTTCAAGTAATAGAATCGTGTGCAAGTGTTTAAAGTAATTCCGGTATTGTTCTTCGTTTTTCATACTTTTCGGTTTATCTTGAATCACATCAAGTTTGGATTCCGCACAAACTTGGTGTTGTTTGATATCATTTAAAGATCCGTTTCACGGGACTTACAACGGCCCTGCTCAGTGGCTTGCAATTGATTGCATGTTGATGTTCCAGACAAGCCTAATCAGGGTTTAAAAATGAAGGTGGAATGGAATATGTAATATATGATAATGGTTGCTTGTACTGAAACAGTTAATAGTTAATATCATTGTTTTTATTTATTTGATCACATTTACTATTTCTATTTTTTTCCCAATCATCTCTAGATCAAGTGGTGGAAGGCTTCCATCTCTCTTGAGAGATGTAGGTTCAATTCCCACTTGGTGCAGAGCAGTGACGGATCTAGAAAACTCATATACGGGCAACGTTTCAAAGAAAAGGGGTAACGAAATCGAAAAAAATCAAAAAATTTTCAAAAATTACACTAAATTTACACTACCGTCGGAGCGTCAAGGGGCAACGTAGGTTACCCCTTATTAAGACGTACATCCGCCCCAGGTGCAGAGTGAGGCACTGGTAAGCAATGATAGAAGACTTAGAGAAACCTGGGTTCGATCCTTGAGCCAAACGGGTTTTACTGGTAATTTCACCGTCGTGCTTATGGGCGGGTGAGTTACTGGGTTTTTCCCGGAAGTGGTGTGGACTCGGGTTACTCTCAGAGTACTCCGTTTGATCCAGTAGGTGCCCATAAGAGTGCTCGGGATTGATTCTGTTTTCCCTTCAATAAAAGTGAATTTCGAGACACCTAACCTCCCTTGCATAAAGTTCGAATCCTGAGCTCACCGGGTTTTCGTCCCACCATGGGTTACGCCAGAGAGTTCTGCTCTTGTGGTAGCATAACGGCTGTCAAGTGGCAGCCGGCGGTATGGTTTCCCGGGGTAACGCCCAAGCCAAACTCTGAAGTCAGCATGGGCCCAGTTAAGACAACATAGACTGGTCGGAGTGGGGCAACGAGGCTCTTCGATTTGGGGAGTTGGGTGGCCTAACACAAGAAAGTCGTCGTTCAAAAAAAAAAACCTCCCTTGCAACTGGAGCCTGATACTAGATAAGGCAGGCAATATCGAGCGTTTGAGACTAACTCGCAGAGCTGACTCAGCAATTAGTGAACCTGGTGGGTAAAGGATTAATTGGTACAAAATGTTGTAATCGGAATACGATTCTTCACGGTTAAACACCCACGAATCTTTATTCTGGAGAAATCTAACTCAAAAACTCCAAGTTACAATTTTCCCTACCAATTTGATTGGTATGTATAGCTAACCTAGACACGTTAGACTATAACTAGAAAACTTATTGATTAATTACATAATAATTATCTAATACACACTTTCCTAACCTAACACGTATTGTTAATTACTTGTCACTTCAAGTAATCTTCCTAGCCGTCGCACGCTACGTGAAATTCCCAACAGTGGGAGCGGATTCGAACCCATGTCTTATAGAACCATCATGACTCGACCACCAACTCCTTATGAAAGTTCTATTTTTTATTTAAAGAAATGATCAATTTTGAAATGCATGTTTAACTTATAGGTATGTTTTTTGAAACTTTTTGTTTATAAAAATGCGATAGCTATACTTGCGACACTATCAACAAACAATTAATTGTATTTAATGAAAAAAATAAGGTAACTTTAGACTGCAGTTTAAGTAAATAAATGTTTGATCCCCGCTAATAGACAAGCAAGGGTCCATAGCTCAGTGGTAGAGCATTTGACTGCAGATCAAGAGGTCACCGGTTCGAACCCGGTTGGGCCCTTACCTTTTATTTTTGTTTATTTTTGCCTTTCTGTTATTTATATTTTTTTTGTTATTGTTTTGTTTTTTAACTTTAGCCATGTATGATTTAGTTTGTCTCTGTTATTGTTTTCCTTTTTAACTTTTGCCTTTATATATATATATATATATATATATATAAACGTGATCAGGAGAAAACGCCCAAAGTGTGAGGAACTGTGAGAATGCATCCTGGCTCAACACGTGGCGCGCGATATAATTAGGGCGTATGGGTTTTTTTGTCATTTTATCTTCCGCTTTTCACAATATTGATTTATTTTTTGGGTTTAAGATTTTTGGCGTTAACCAAATTCAATAATTATATGGCGTTTTAATGGTTTCATTGTATTAACTAGGGATGGCAATGGGTCGGGTATTGGTAATCCCATACCCGTTCCCGGTTACAAAATCGCGTCCCATACCCGACCCAATACCCGTCGGGTATTTGTCGGGTAATTACCCGTCGGGTATCGGGTTTACCCATTAGTTTGTTAAAAGATATACGTTGGGATTTCTAAATACATTTTTTACTATTGTAATTATTATATTATTTTATTTATACAACAACTATTATAAATTAAAAATGTACATTACTTTCATATAAGTTTTATCATAAATTAATAATAACTTTATAATACTTATACACTCACATGCATATACTTCATAACATACAAAATATAAATACTATTATCAAATGCATATACTAAAAGAAAATTTATTTTTTCACATTATGAACATACTAATAAATCACTAATAGACAATGGTTAATGGAAAATAAAAGTATCAATTAAAAAAAATCGGGTATATGATCGGGTATATAGTTCGGGTAAACGGGTATGTGGTTTCTGGTAATCGGGTCAGGTATCACCTAATCCCATACCCTCCCCACACCCGCGAAAATTTTTAAAACTAATCCCATACCCGGCCCAATACCCGTCGGGTATCGGGTATACCCGTCCCATTTGTGTCGGGTTTCGGGTATACCCGTCGGGCTCGTGTATTTTTGCCATCCCTAGTATTAACATTTTGGCGTTTATGGCGTTTTTTCAAATCTCTCTGAATGGCTTTTTTCAAGGCGTTTTATACAAGATGGCCCATTGTTATATTATTTTTAATATACATTTTGGCGTTTGTGGTATCTTGGTGTTTTAAAATTGTAAAATTATATTACAACCACATGGAAAAAAATAAAAGCGAAAAAATAAATTAAAAATCCTAATCGGATCTCTCTTCACAATCTTCACTGTCAATCTCTCTCTTCTTTAATACTACAAGAACTGTCACCAAATATATGGCGTCTTATGTAAAACTTAACAAACTCACCGGTTTGATTATTTTTGCCTGCTCGTCTGTTGAAGTGACTTTTTGTGGATGTTTGGGGACATAGATCTATGACGTGTGGGTGGGTTTTTCGGTTTTTCTTCATCTTGATCTTCATCTTTATAATCATCACACTCTTCAGTGTTATTGATCTATTCTCCTCATCCAAGCCTTCTTCAAGAAC
Source organism: Helianthus tuberosus (assembly GCA_030545235.1). Lineage (NCBI taxonomy): Eukaryota > Viridiplantae > Streptophyta > Magnoliopsida > Asterales > Asteraceae > Helianthus > Helianthus tuberosus. The sequence continues at coordinate 188,374,086 of CM060423.1, forward strand.
AAAGAACACAAAATGACATACGATTGTCATCTGTATCTTTTTCTTGAAGATTTGTCCATCTCATGCAGCAACATCTTACTGAGTTACTCCCCTCACCTAACAATCCATTCAGTGAAACTTCACGAAGAACAATACTGAATATCCAAGAAAGCATATTAGCTATCTTTGATTTTTTTAATTTTTTTAATTTTTGGCGTTTTTACAGTGAGTGGTATTTAGTATTGGCGTTTGTTTTTTTGGTTTGATTAAATGGAAGTTGCTGAGAGGTATTATTTTATAGGATGTCTTTTTGGCGCGCATGTTAGGCGGTGAATTATTATAATAAAGTATTCGTCGTTTCAGTTACTGTTTGTAATTATTGTTTTTAATAAGCTTTTATCTCTGAAGTCTGTAACACGTCCCATCTTTCAAGTTTGGCGTTTTAGATTCTAGTATAATAAATTTTCCGTCTGTTCAGTTTTACTATTTTGTAGTTACCCTTTTCAAGTTTGGTTTTACTGTTTTTAGGGCTTTTTATGGCATGATGGCGTTTTGACAAGCATTTTGGTTGTGTGGCGTTTTTATTATATATGGCGTTGTTATTATATAACAATCAACTGAAAAAAGAAAATTAAATATATATATATATATATAAACAATTGATCTTCCAAATCTTCATTGTCACCAGTCTCTTTCTTCTTTTTTTAATCATCTTAACTGGCTGTTTCGACTTTCGTATGATTCATTTTATTTTTTTGTTTTTGATGTAGTTTTTTTGTCGCCGTTTGGAAGCACAAAGTCTGAAATCAGCCTCTTTTTCTTGAAGATTTGTCCATCTCATGCAGCAAAATGTTATTGAGTTTACATCCTTCAGCCAACAATCTTTGAATTTCCAATGAACGATGTTTGATTTTTTAACTTTTTAGCGTTTTACCGAGAAAAAGAACGCCACTAAATAAAAGTACCTTAAACCTCTAAATTTGATCATGCTAAAATCAATAATGTTTTGCCGTATGAGATGGACAACATTGTTAATCCTCAATTAAGAAAGATGTCTCACAATGTTGTCCACCTCATACAGCTAAACTTTATTGACAACAAATCTCAATAATGTTTTTGTATGTTTTGGCGTTATAAATTGGATGAAAGTTGAGGATTTTCCCATTACATTGAGCGAAACGTTACAGATAACCAAACTGAATTTCAAATAAACGTTTTGGTTTAGAGGATATTTGATGTTTGGGTTTTTTGGCGTTTCAAAGACGAATGGTATATTAATTATGGTGTTTGGGTTTTTGTGTGTTTTAATGGAATGTCTGAGATGTATATATAGGATGTTTTTTGGCGGTTTTTTAGGTAGGATTTTATTATAATTAAGTTTGGCGTTTTATATCTAATGGCGTTTTTAGATTTAGGATGGTGTGTGCTATTGTAGGGTTAAGGCGGTAATTTTAATGGCGTTTTATTTCATTAGATGGCGTTTTGTGTAAAGAAGTCAAAAGACTTTTTTACCCTTAATGAAGCGCGCCAGAGTAATAAAAATGATGTTATTTACGAAAACGCCACCCCGTCATCTAGTCCATAGATTGTTTTAATCTGACGATCCATAACCGTTCTCACACTTTTCACCGTTTTCTCTAAATCCTGACCATATATATATATATATATATATATATATATAATAAAATAAAAACCATTTTACAAGATTAACAAATCATATAGTTTAGCTTATAAGGTAAATTAAAACCGGTCACATTTTAAAACTCCTTTTAAATTTTTACTGTGGGAGAAACATGGACAAGGTTCCCTTAAATCACTTAACTATTGGCTTGTAATCTTAAATTAGTACCAAAATTACTCATAATATTAGGACTACTTTTAAAAGAGGGTAAGAGGATGTTATTTATGTCATGATTCAATACTTGATGAGTCTAGCTCATCATGATTTTTATGAACAAAATGGAAATTTAAAACTGTCTTACTTGAAATCACAAAGAGAGATTACTTTAGCACCGGAGAGTCTTCAATACTTGAAGATTTTATTTACTTGTTATTTTACAAGTACAGAAATGAGGAAAAGAGAGAGATGCCCAAAATTGGTCTGCCTCCCATTCTACACAAACTACCTATTTATACTAAAAGAAAAGATAATTGATAAGATACTCGGGTACTCATTGGGCCCCATAGACGCCACACATTTTTGAAAGCAGAATAAGATTCTATGTTAGTGGGTATAGCCCACCATTAGCTCTTGTCGACTGCTTTCATTATTGTTATAGTAATTATTGATGCTATATAATGGCACCTATGACCCTAATAAGGTCTAAAATGCAGAGATTCCCTCATATAATGGAGGGACATTATATCTTCTTTTTCTTTTTGTCTTCTTTCTCTTTGTCAGACTTATTTTAAGAAGACTGTTCTTGTGGGTCTTCTTGTAATTCCCCAAACTCTTCTTTCATTTTTTCCAAATATTCATTTATTTGGGTATCAAGATTCTTGTCGTCAATTCTTCAGTTTCTTGCCCTTCTCCTGCTAGACATGAGAATTGATTATAATCTTCTTGGTTATTTGATGATATGGACATGGCTTTAGACGGATTTTTTGTTGGGAAATGTTTTTTAATTTCCCTTTTCACCTCTTCCATATAAGACTTTATAATTTCATCTTTTGAGACATCCTGCTTTTCCGTGACGAGTCTTCTATAAATTTTCTCCCATGGACTAGGAAGTTGTCTTTGTTGTTTCTTTGCGATTTGCAGCTTATAAGTTTCGACCTTGGTATTAATCAAATTTATAGTTTCTTGGGCTTCTATAAGCTTGGTGGATTCCTTTGTTTGAATCATCTTGTTCCAAAACTTTGTATATCAAGTTCTTTTGAGACATGGAAAATTATCTCTTAGGGTATAACCTGTAGTGGGCTTCCACTTCCAGATCCATGGAATAGAGAATTCTATAAAAAAGTACATTGAAGCTATACCTTCAAACCAAGTGTTGTTATAATTTGCTTCTATAAGATATGGTGATACACGAACCCATTCTGTATATAAACATTTGAATAGTTCAGGCAAAATTTGAACTGTTGGTCCATATAATAGGAACCATTTTTGAAACCAGCAGGGTATCCCTTGCTTAAATACATTATCACTGACTTTTATAAACCAGGAATGTTTCTTCTTTGAGTTTTCATAAAACAGACATTTTTCAAAACTCTGGATGCAATCCAAGTAATTATACTTATAAGTTTGTCTATTATTTGTCTCTGGATATATAAATTCCCTTTCTTTTAGGGTACTGAGCCCCTATTTTTGTGGAGATATGATACCCTTTATGAAAATTTTGTTGAAATTATACATATGTTTTTCCCTATCACTTGGATAAAAATGTCTAACTTCAGCTGTTTCCGTTAATTGGAGAATATTTTCATAATACTGACGGGTTTTATAAGATGTTGCATCATAGGATGCGGGATCCAAATATTTCTGCATGAGGACCCATGGGTCATCAAGAAGTTTTATGTCTTCTTGATTTAAAATGATTATTTTCTTTTGCCTCTCGGTTATGAACCAAGAGTCATCTTCATCATTGTCTTGTGCCGTTGTAGCATAGGTAGGAGGTTTTGTGATCTCTTTCTCCTTTTGGACCTTTATAAGGTCCATGATCTTTTCATATAAGGGATCATTTTGATTAATATTGTAACGCCCCAAATTATAAATTTGTACATTTATGGTTATATAATATGTTACAAGCAAGTAATAACACTTATAACCATAGTATATGAATGCTATGATGGAAATAATAAAAAAATGACAAGATTATGTGAAGAAACAAGTATTATGAGAATGATGTAACGCCCCATAAATCGGTTAATATTAAAATAAATGAAAGTGAACAAAAAACTAACTTACTTGATGGGTTATGATAAGATATAAGTTAAATGTTGGGAAAATGCTTGAATGAGATACTTATTAAACTTGGAAGGGTGTAATGTGTAAAGTTTTATTAGTTAAGGATTTATAATGTAGAAACCCAAAAACACACACTCTTGTGCGTGTCTGGGATCGATCAAACAGGAGGAGCAAGGTGAAGACCCTTGCTCTTGCTAATTCACTCAATTGATCAAGGAATTCAAGTCAAAACTGTTGCATGTCTCAAGATTTTCGATTATCTATACATACATAGTGAAGTGGTAAGTTTAATTTTCTGAAAATATATAATGAGGGGATAAACCCAATCTCGATTTCTTGTATCTAATGTGGGAAATCTGAGTTAGAATTTGCTTTCTAGAACAAGAATCGTGTTTGATTTTAGGTTGCATGAGAGGTTATAGTGAAAACCCACTTTGTGAAATTGTGTTATGTTTAGGGAGATCATAATGATTATGATTGTATGTAATCTTGATATGTGATCTTGTTTGTAATACTTGAATGCTAGATAAATTGATGTAGGAGGAAATAGCTATGCAAATTAGAATATATGTGAATGTTGGATGATGATGAACTAGTAAAATTGTGCTTTAAAGACTTGTACCTTGTACCTTAATTATGATGCCTACCAAGTGTTTGATGAAATGCTTAAGAGATGAATGTATGTGTAACATGGAAAATGGTAGAATGAAGTAAATAGACTAATTGAATGAATGAATATTGTAATGTAGGCGTGAAGGAAGAAGGTACGAGCACTAGGAAAACGGAAGGCACGCAAGACCGAGGTATGTTCCGTTGCATACGAAATCTTACTTAAATTTTTTATAGTCGTGTAAAACAACTCTTGTTATAATGATTATGGTAATTAGTAAGAAGATAACAAATCCCTTGCGGATTTGGTTATGTTAACGAAGGTTATAATAAGCTATGCAAGTCGACCGGTTCGAGTTGAACAAGTCGAGTAAGAATAAGGTACCATCCGATTAGAATGGGTGGTCATGAATGTGATAACGAATGAAGAAGTTCAATTCGTTATACGGATAGAACGAAAGAATTATGTTGAAAGCAATTAACCGCTGTTACCGGGTCGTAAGTGATTATGAATCTCATTATGAGAGTATATGCCAACCCACTTAATTGGGTGATCGAATGCGTAAGAGAAAAGAAAGAACATAAACGAATGGAATTATAGTGATGGTATTGTAAGCGAAACAAGCATTATGATTAACTTTTTAAAGCTTTGTTGTGAATGTAGGTAAATCCTCATCTTAGGCGACTTGGAGAATTGGAGCGAGCACGTGTCCTTGATATGTCATACCAAGCGCTTCCGCTAGTTTGCATTAATGTTTTGTGTCAAATACTTGTGGTATAAAGTTAAGTTAAGTATGTGAAGGAATAATTTTGGAGGGTGAAACGATGAATTCCAGGGACCGTACGGCTGGAAACGGACCCGAAAAAGAGTAAAACAATTAAAAATAGAAGCAGCAGCGGATTCACAAATGGCAGGCCGTCGCCAACGGCTGTATGCCCGTCGCCGACGCCCCCTTCTTTTTGGGCCGACGCCTTAGTTTCCTGTCTACGGGAACAAGTGGCCGACGCCACATTTGGAAACACGTCGCCGACGGACCATCAGCCGTCGCCTACGGGTTGTGCAAAGTTGATCCGCCAGAATTTTAATGTTTTGCGTATTTTAGCCAAAAGTACTTTCCGAAAGCCATTTTAATGTTTATTTAGGGTCCATGTAAGGCCTAACATGATATATGTAATCACAGTCAGCGGTTACGATAGAAAGAAAAATTATAAAGGTCGAAAGTAGTGTGTCGAAGGACACAAATGAATGATGAAAGTTTAAAAAAAAGAGTAAACTTAATACATAAAAATGTGAATGAAGTGGTTATGAACTAATGAACTGTGATGTGCTAAAAAGCTTAAGATTTTGTATTAAACGAAAGGATGACATTGTGTAGATGGCTGATGCAAGAAACGTTGATGATGATGATGATACGGCTCGACAAGAAATATTTAATAGCAAAGTCACAGAAGTGGCGGAAGGGGTTATGCAAGCTAATCTTCCACGATTAGCTCAAGAAGTGGAGAGTCGGTTATTGGGTGTTGTGGATACAATGATGACGAGCAAGATTGAAGAATTGAAAGAATTGATTGAAGGATCTAAAGGTAAAAACAAAGAACGACGATGCAAGTATAAGGATTTCATGGCATGCCATCCCGCAACGTATGATGGTAAAATCGATCCGATCGCATGCCAAAGGTGGATTTCAAACATAGAAGCGGTATTTTTACGAAGTCGGTGCGATAAGGAAGACCAGGTGATGTTCGCTACTGGTCAACTCACGTTTCAAGCGAAGGATTGGTGGGATGCGCATAGTAAGGAAGTTGGGGAGGACAAGTTGCAAGAGATGACTTGGCAGGAGTTCAAGGAACCTTTTATGAAATACCACTGTCCTCAGTCAGTCATTGATAAGATTCATGAGGATTTCTTACGCCTCTGACAGAAAAACGAAACGATAAACGAAATATCAAACACGTTCATGGATAAGATGAAGTTTTGCGGAGACTTTGTGAAGACAGAAAGAATGAAGATCAACCGTTTTTATGGTATACTAAAGGCGGAATTTAGGGAGTTTATCACTCCCTCAAAGTGTGAAACCCTTGACGAGCTTATCAATCTGGCACGTGATAGAGAAATTGAAATTAAGAGGCAAGAAGAACGTGGTGAAAAGAGGCCGTTAGAAAAGGGGACAAATGCAAGTCCATCTAAAAAGGCGAGGTTCCAAGATCAGGGAAGGAAAGATAAGTCGAAGGGTAGTATTACTCCTTGCAAGACTGTAACAACCCTCGGTAAAACCAACACCTTTATAATAATTCCGAAACCCCAGTATATTATAGAATGTCTCATTATGTCTTTAATTACACCCCGTATGTGAAAACCGAGCCCCAATTATGTTAGAGTTATAAAATAAATTAAAAACATGAAATGTTTAGTTGAGGTGGGCCGCGTAGACCCACCCCAACATCTCACGCGGGTCGTGTCAGGGTCTAAACCTGATATTGTTGAATCCTTTAGTCAAGGCGGGCCGCGTAAGCTTAAGCTTACACTTACGCGGGCCGCTAGAGATCATGAAACGCGGAGACATCCGGTGCTGACACGTGTCGACATCGTGGCGGACCTACACATCGAATCAGCTAAGCTATAGTTTGACCATATGTTGACACGGGCCGCGTAAGGCTTAGCCTTACCTTACGCGGGCCGCCTGAGAGTCAATATCAGCAACTATATAAAGGAGGCATCGGGTTTCAATTTCCGTCGCTCATTCTCAATTCTCAATCTCGAATTCTCTGATATTAGGCTTATTTTGCAAGTATTATACCCCCTAATTAGCGAGGTTCTGCTCCGTTGTAAGTATTATAACCCTAGTTTCATAATAGTTACGCTGCCCGATTGATTTAGGGTTCCGTAACAACTGTCGTGGTTCTGCCCGACGTAGTTGTTGGAATGCCGTCTCGGGGAGGGTATCATTAATAATTTCAAAGGGTTATGGTACTAATCAATGTACATTTGTATAAATTATAGATTATATCCAGGAAACCCTTACGAAAAGCCTAAGACAGCAATGTGAGTTATCCTCTTTTTGTTAAACTTTTTGGTAATGTTTTACCAAACCTTAAATGTTTTACTATGAAATTTAGCAGTGATTGAGTCTTTGTGGTTATTCAATTACTGCCCTTTCTGGGTATTCTGCTGATCAGGAAGAAGGAGTGTTTGCTTTTAGAGCTCAGTCAGAAGAGCCATTCCCTAATAAGAAACGAGGATGGTTCAGTAAGGAAGCTTTTGCTCGTAGGAAGAGAATGCGAAAGTTGCAATAGCAAAGAGTTCTAGCAGCTGCTAAGCGTAGAACTGATGCCCATACACAGGATATGTTTAATAGAAGCCTAGCTAATTTCCATATCTTAGTTACAACTGCTGTTGACCCGAGTCTGGAACAACTAGTAGCCCCACAACCACAAAACTCAGATCAACCCATGGAAATAGAAAACCAGGAAAATCAGGTGGAGATGCATGACTTTAACCCAGAAGAAATCCCTAGGGTACCTGCGCCAAACCCTCTAGATCCAAATTACGACCCCTTGTGGGACGATAATAGGGATTTTGTGCAACGTTACCCTATCCAGGAATACCCACCCATACAAAACATAGAAGCCTACCCGATCCAAATTAGATAATAGGGATCTAATTTTAGAGGATCCTTACCGATTTCAGGAACTGTCACCCCCATATCAGGAACCCGCACCCCAGATTTCAAACCCAGTCCGAGAACCTGCACCCCCAATGAGTGCAGAAAACGTTCAAGAACTTAGGACTTTTGGGGAGGAAATTTTAGAAAGCAGTGAGAGAATGCGTCAGGTGGGAGAGCGTCTCGTATGGAAATACGATGAGCGCAATATGGATTTTTGGATAAATCCATATCCGTGAATGTGTGAATGGAGGAATGGTAGTAATAATAATAATAATAAAATAAAATATGTGTGTACGGATGCATATTACTATTAGTGTAATTTTCTTTCTGTTGGTATTGTAATCTTTATTTCTATACTAGTGTGTAATAGACGCATAGTATATGAAAATAGAGTACAAGTCGCAATGATCGACGATTTTGGTTAAATTGCATGTCATGTGATTAACTATATTACTTATTATTTGTGATATTAATATGGGGTAAATGTTTAAAATTCAGATGGCCGACGAAGGAAATCAAGGAAATCTGAATAATGATAACCAGAGTAACATTAACGTGGTTAATGAGAATCCAAGCATCAATAACAATAACAATCAAGTGGACAATAGTGCTATCCAACACATAGTAGCACAGGGAATTATAGATGCAATGCCATTTATACTTCAAACTGTTAAGGATGCTGATAATAAAAGTAAGCATAGCAGTAAGCGACCAAGTGAACCAGAAACAGCGTGAACAATGGAAATATACTTCAAATGTCCATTCCCAAAAGAAGAAGAACCGTGCCTTACGGTTGTTCTTATAAAGAATTTTGGTCTTGTAAACCAATGGAATTCTCGGGCAATGAAGGGGCCATTGCAACCTTACGCTGGATAGAAAAAACTGAGGCAGTCTTAAGGATAAGTAAGTGTGCTGAAGAAGATAAGATATTGTTTGCTTCTAATCTGTTTAAGAATGTAGCACTAGAATGGTGGAACACTATCCTCCAAACAAAAGGAAGTGATAGAACCTATAATACGGAATGGGAAGAATTTAAGGACAAGGTAGAAAGGAAATTTTGCCCTCCTAATGAAAAAAAAAACAGATAGCAAACAAATTCCTAAATCTAAGGTTGACTGGTGTGGATAGCAAGGGGTACACTAAGTTATTCTTCGAATATGCTAGAATAGTGCCAACTCTTGCCTCACCAGAACCAGTGTTAATTTCCTGTTATATTTGGGGATTAATTGGAGAGATAAGACACATAGTCAAGGCAGCTAGACCTCAAAATATAGAAGAAGCTGTCGAACTAGCAAATACCTTGACTGATGAGTTAGTCCGTACTAGAGAAGAAGATCATAGGAGGAACTTAACCCAAAGGCTTACACAGGAATTCCGTTCTGGAAATTACAATCGTAGGAATATGGGTTCTACCTCTGCAACATACTGCAAGGTTTGCAAGAAAAAGCATTCGGGAAAATGCTCCACTCTCTGTAATTATTGCAAGATGCCAGGACACAAGGAAGAAAGTTGTAGGAAGAAAACCAGTAATGGATTATGCTACAACTGTGGAGAAAAAGGTCATATCAGGCCAAATTGTCCGAAATTAGCTCCAGCCACAGACAACAAGAATACTAAAAATGCTAGAGCATTTGTTCTAACTGCAGAAGAAGCCAAGATGATTCCAGATGTCATAGCTGGTACGTTTTTAGTTAATGATGTCTTTGCTAAAGTATTATTTGACTCTGGTGCAAACCAAAGTTTTATTAATACATCATTTTGCAAATTACTAAATCAATCATTAACTAAACTACCACATGAATGCTTAGTAGAGACAGCCAATGGAGAAATTGTTAGAATTTCTGAAATCTTGCAGGGAGCAAGAATAGAAATTTTAAATCAGAAATTTATTGCAAATTTTTATCCTATGAATCTGGTAGGATTTGATGTTGTTTTAGGAATGGATTGGTTAATAACCAATAAAGCCAGTATTTTATGTGATCAAAAGTTAATTCAAATAAATTCACCAAAAGGTAAAATGATCACAATTAAAGGAGATAAATCTTCTAGATCTACTAAATTCATTTCTGTGATGAAAACTGCAAGTTGTATGAGAAAAGGTTCTATAGTGTATTTGATTTCCATAATCACTAACACTAAAGGAAAAGAACTAAAAGACATTCCAGTAGTATCTCAGTTTTCAGACGTATTTCCAGAAGAATTGCCAGGACAACCTCCAGACAGAGAAGTTGAATTTAGGATTCATCTAATACCAGGAACATCACCAATTGCCAAAGCACCATACCGTTTGGCACCTGCAGAAATGCAAGAGTTAAAGAAACAATTAGATGAATTGTTAGAAAAAGGATTCATACAACCAAGTTCGTCGCCGTGGGGAGCGCCGATACTCTTCGTTAAAAAAAAGGACGGATCAATGCGTATGTGCATTGACTACCGTGAATTAAACAAGGTCACAATTAAGAATCGGTACCCATTACCGAGAATCGATGATCTGTTTGATCAACTGCAAGGAGCTCGATTTTTCTCTAAGATCGATTTAAGGTCAGGATATCATCAATTAAAGGTACAGGAAGAGGACATTCCTAAGACCGCATTTAGAACAAGGTATGGTCATTATGAATTTACTGTCATGCCATTTGGTTTAACCAATCCCCCAGCTGCATTTATGGACATGATGAACCGAATATGTAAGCCATATTTGGATAAATTCATAATTGTTTTCATAGATGATATTCTAATTTACTCTAAGAGTGAAGAGGATCATGCAAAACATTTGCACGCACTTTTAAGTTTATTAAGAAAGGAAAAGCTTTATGCTAAATTTTCAAAGTGCGAATTTTGGTTAGAACAGGTACAATTCCTTGGACACCTAGTTAATCATGAAGGAATTCATGTAGATCCAACAAAGATCGAGGCAATTACGAAAACCCCTGAGTCACCAACTGAGGTTAGAAGTTTCTTAGGATTAGCCGGTTATTATAGAAGATTTATTAAAGATTTTTCTAGAATAGTCATTCCCTTAACTAAGTTAACCTGTAAATCTGTTAAGTTTGAATGGGGAGTAAAACAAGAAGAAGCCTTTAGAATTCTTAAGCAAAGATTAACCCATACACCCATACTAGCATTACCAGAAGGAACTGAAGATTTTGTAGTCTATTGTGATGCTTCTAGATTAGGTTATGGATGTGTATTAATGCAACGCCAAAAGGTTATAGCTTACGCATCTAGACAACTTAAGAATCATGAAGAGAATTATTAAACCCATGATTTAGAATTTAGAGCTATAATTTTTGCTCTTAAGATTTGGAGACATTACCTTTATGGTAGTAAGTTTACCATATTTACTGATCACAAAAGTATAAGGTATGTTTTCAGGCAGAAAGAGTTAAATATGAGACAAAGACGTTGGATGGAATTTCTTAGTGATTATGATTGTGATATCCAGTATCATGAAGGAAAAGCCAATATATTGGCAGATGCTTTAAGCCGAAAGTATCATGAAAAGCCAAAAAGGGTACGTTCTCTTAAATTAAATCTACAAGTAGATTTAAACGATCAGATAAGAAAAGCACAAGAATCAGTAATCAAGGATGATTCTGAAAAATTAAAAGGTATGCTAAAAGAATTGGAACAATGGACAGATGGAATATGGAGATTCCATGGAAAGAGAATGTGGATACCTAAATTAGGAAATTTACGATGTCGTATATTAGGAGAAGCCCATAAATCTAAGTATACGATGCATCCAGGAAGTGATAAAATGTACCAGGATTTAAGGAAAAATTTCTGGTGGATAGGAATGAAAAAGGATATAGCAGCCTATGTTTCTAAATGTTTAACATGTTTACAAGTCAAAGCTGAACATCAGAAACCCTCAGGTTTGTTACAACAATTAGAAATGCCAGTTTGGAAGTGGGAATTAATAACAAGGGATTTTGTTACTAAATTACCCAAAACTAGGAAAGGAAATGATACAATCTGGGTGATTGTAGATAGACTAACTAAGTCAGCTCATTTTCTACCAATGAAGGAAACAATTAGTATGGAACAATTATCTAAATTGTATGTAAATGAAATTGTTTCTTTACATGGTATTCCATTATCAATTGTTTCTGATAGGGATAGCCGCTTTACATCTCATTTTTGGTCAAGTTTCCAAAAGGCAATGGGAACCAAGTTAAAACTAAGCACAACTTATCATCCTCAAACGGATGGACAAAGTGAAAGGACAATTCAAACAATGGAGGACATGCTTAGAGCTTGTGTAATCAATTTCGGAGGTAATTGGGATGATCACTTACCTTTAATAGAATTTTCTTATAATAATAGTTATCACACAAGTATCAATGTTGCACCATTTGAAGCACTTTATGGACGAAAGTGTCGAACCCCAGTCTGTTGGGCAGAAATTGGGGAAAAGCAACTATCTGGACCTGAGATAGTGTAAGAAACAACTGATAAAATTATTCAAGTCAAGGAACGACTGAAAGTAGCACGTGATAGACAGAAAAGTTATGCTAATAACAGGCGAAAACCATTGGAATTTCAAGTAGGAGATAAAGTATTATTGAAAGTCTCTCCTTGGAAGGGAGTGGTAAGATTCATCAAACGGGGAAAGTTAAGTCCCAGGTATGTTGGACCTTTTAAGATTATTAGAAGAATAGGACCAGTAGCTTATCAGCTACAACTGCCAGAGGAAATGGCAGGAATACATGATGTGTTTCATGTATCTAATCTTAAAAAGTGTTTAGCCGATGAATCATTAATAGTACCTCTTAAGGATATAGAGGTAAATGAACAACTCAAGTTTGTAGAAAGACCTCTACAAATTGAAGACAGGAAAGTCAAGAATCTCAAGCATAAGAGACTAGTTCTAGTCAAAGTGAAGTGGGACTCCAAAAGAGGACCTGAGTGCACATGGGAGCTTGAATCAGAAATGAAAAGAAAATATCCACATTTGTTTCAGTAGATCTCGAGGACGAGCTCTAAAACAAGGTGGGGAGAATGTAACAACCCTTGGTAAAACCAACACCCTTATAATAATTCCGACACTCCAGTATATTATAGAATGTCTCATTATGTCTTTAATTACACCCCGTATGTGAAAACCGAGCCCAAATTATGTTATAGTTATAAAATAAATTAAAAACATGAAATGTTTAGTTGAGGCGGGCCGCGTAGACCCACCCCAACATCTCACGCGAGCCGTATCAGGGTCTAAACCTGATATCGTTGAATCCTTTAGTCAAGGCGGGCTGCGTAAACTTAAGCTTACACTTACGCGGGCCGCTAGAGATCATGAAACGCGGAGACATCCGGTGCTGACACGTGTCGACATCGTAGCGGACCTACACATCGAATCAGCTAAGCTATAGTTTGACCATATGTTGACGCGGGCCGCGTAAGGCTTAGCCTTACCTTACGCGGGCCGCCTGAGAGTCAATATCAGCAACTATATAAAGGAGGCCTCGGGTTTCAATTTTCGTCGCTCATTCTCAATTCTCAATCTCGAATTCTCTGATATTAGGCTTATTTTGCAAGTATTATACCCCCAAATTAGCGAGGTTCTGCTCCGTTGTAAGTATTATAACCCTAGTTTCATAATAGTTACGCTGCCCGATTGATTTAGGGTTCCGTAACAACTGTCGTGGTTCTGCCCGACGTAGTTGTTGGAATGCCGTCTCGGGGAGGGTATCATTAATAATTTCAAAGGGTTATGGTACTAATCAATGTACATTTGTATAAATTATAGATTATATCCAGGAAACCCTTACGAAAAGCCTAAGACAACAATGTGAGTTATCCTCTTTTTTGTTAAACTTTTTGGTAATGTTTTACCAAACCTTAAATGTTTTACTATGAAATTTAGCAGTGATTGAGTCTTTGTGGTTATTCAATTACTGCCGGTATGTTGGGGTTTTGTATACAAAATTTGTACTACTTGCGAGTAGTAAGTCGGGATGACAATACGTTACCATTGGACAATGAGTTAGCCAATGGGTAATATGACCCACAAGTCAGGATTGATAGTACCAAATGGAGTAATTGTGTAGACATAAACAATGTGATCGCTCTTAATACTGTTCACTGTGACTTTAAACTTGATTAAACTGGGATTCACTCACCAGTATTTCCCGCTGACATATATTTTTAAAACATGTTTCAGGTAACCCAATGTGAAAGCCAATTAGTAAAAAGCCAGCTGGAGAGCACTGAAGGCTTGGGAAAAATGTGGCTATAAAAGTTACCAAATAAACAATGTTTTAAATTCAATAAAATAGGGTGTGTCCCTATAAATGTATTGTAATAAGAAACTTGGGTTTTACCCATGTGATTATTAATATTAAATGAGGTGGTTTTACTCTGATAAATATTTCCTAACTACGGTCCTGATGTAAATTCCGCTGCAAGACTAAATAACCTTGATACCACCGAAACTCTGTGATCGCGTCCGCCCGTTCCCGGGGATCAGGGATCGGGGGTTGCGACAAAGACATGTGGGAAGCTTCATACGGGGGAATGCCTTTTGGGTAAGAAGGGGTGCTACAAATGCGGTGAAGAAGGGCATACCTCCTACAAGTGCCCTAGCAACCCGAAGACTTGTTTCAACTGCTTCCAAAAAGGGCATGTTAAGTCAGAATGTCCTAAACTTCAGCAAGGGACGAAGAAAGAAGGAAAGAATGAGGATAGCTCTAGGACGAAAGGAAGAATGTTCCAAATTACATCCGAAGAAGCTAAGTCTCACCCGAATGTGGTCTCAGGTATCTTCTTGTTAAATTCCTTACCAGTATACGTATTGTTTGATACCAGAGCCACCATGTCATTCACTTCGAGTGAAATAGTGCAACACCCTTCCTTTAGAATTGAAAGAATGATGGCACCCTTAGAAGTAGAAATAGCCGATAATAAAAATTATTTGTTGCACGAAATTTGTAGAAGTTGTAAGTTAACTATAGAAGATGAGGAATTTGACATCGACCTTATACCTATGGTTTTGGGGGAATTTAAAGTAATAGTGGGTATGGATTGGATGTCCCAAAACCACGCGGAGATAAATTGTGAAAATAAAACCATAACTGTCCAAACTCCGGGTGGAAACCAATTAAAAATCCAAGGAGAAAGAAACGTAGAAGCGAAACTATGTACTATTGCTCAAGCGGTCAAGTATGTAATTAACGGAAGTAGGGCCTACTTAGCTTATGTAGTAGACGCTCGATAAATCCTCCCGAAGTTTGAAGATGTTGAGGTCGTGAACGAATTTCCGGATGTATTTTCGGATGAATTACCGGGACTCCCGAGCGAGCGAGAAATAGAGTTTTGCATCGAATTGAACCCGGGTGCGAAACCGGTAGCGAAGGCTCCCTATAGATTGGCTCCCACCGAGATGCGGGAGTTAATGACACAACTACAAGATCTACTAGATAAGGGCTTTATACGCCCGAGTGTGTCGCCTTGGGGAGCGCCTGTCTTATTTGTTAAGAAGAAAGATGGGTCGATGCGTATGTGCATCGATTACAGAGAATTAAATAAGCTGACCGTGAAGAACCGCTACCCTTTACCTCGAATTGACGATCTTTTTGATCAATTACAAGGGGCGAGTTGGTTCTCAAAGATAGACTTACGTTCGGGATATCATCAAGTCAAGGTACGAGAAGAAGATATTGCAAAGACCGCATTTAGAACCCGATATGGACATTACGAGTTCCTAGTTATGTCCTTTGGGTTAACGAACGCTCCAGCAATGTTTATGGATCTTATGAACCAGGTATGCCGACCCATGTTAGATAAATCTGTGATCGTGTTCATAGATGATATTCTAGTCTACTCGCGAACAAGACTGAACATGCGAGACACTTGCGTGAAGTACTTGAAATTCTCCGTAAGGAGAAACTTTACGCAAAATTCTCAAACTGCGCCTTTTGGCTCAGAGAGGTGCAGTTTCTCGGCCACGTGATAAACTCGGAAGGTGTCTTGGTTGATCCATCGAAGATTGAGGCAGTAATGAAGTGGGTTTCCCCAAAAACTCCAACTGAAGTAAGGAGCTTTCTAGGCCTTGCTGGCTATTACAGGAGGTTTATACAAGACTTTTCAAAAATAGCGTTACCCTTAACAAAGTTGACGAGGAAGAAGGAGAGGTTTGTGTGGGGCAAAGATCAAGAAGAAGCCTTTCACGTGTTAAAAGAACAGTTGTCTAGCTCTCCGGTATTAACACTCCCAGATGGAACGGAAGATTTGGTTGTCTATTCAGATGCTTCACATCAAGGTTTAGGATATGTTTTAATGCAAAGGGGAAATATTATCGCGTATGCATCAAGACAACTTAAACCGCATGAAGGAAACTACCCAACTCACGACTTAGAGTTAGCGGCAGTAGTTTTCGCCTTAAAGATCTGGAGGCATTATCTCTAAGGTGCAAAATATACAATCTACTCGGATCACAAAAGCCTCAAATATTTCTTCGAGCAGAAAGACTTAAACATGAGGCAACGGAGATGGTTAGAACTTATCAAAGATTACGATTGCGATATCCTTTACCACCCGGGAAAGGCGAATGTGGTGGCCGATGCGTTAAGCCGAAAAGAGTATCCACCTCCCATCCAAGTAAAGTCCATGAAGATGATTGTTACACCACGTTTGTTTGATATGATAAGAGATTCCCAAATAAAGTCTATTGGAGCGGAAGATTTAAAGAAAGAAAGATTAAAAGGTGTGGTCGATAAGCTAGAAGAAAATTCGACCGGACTCAAGACGAGATTTGGCCAAATTTGGATACCTCGTTTCTGTGAAGTCAAGACTGCGTTACTTAAGAAGCTCATAAGTCACGATATTCAGTCCACCCCGGGGCTACAAAGATGTATCGGGACTTGAAGACCAATTATTGGTGGCCGGGCATGAAACGTGATATTGTTAAGTATGTCACGAAATGCTTAACATGTTCCCAAGTGAAAGCAGAGCATCAAAAACCATACGGGGAATTGCAACCCTTAGAGATTCCGGTATGGAAATGGGAGGAACTAACGATGGATTTGGTAACCAAGCTTCCTAGAACGAAAAAGGGGCACGATACAATATGGGTAATCGTAGATCGACTTACGAAAAGCGCTCATTTTCTACCCATCAAAGAGGCTTACTCTTCCGAGAAAATGGCAGAAACATATATGAATGAGATCATATCTCGACACGGAGTGCCCGTGTCAATCATCTCAGACCGGGATACTAGATTCACCTCTCGTTATTGGAAAAAGTTTCACGAGAGTGTGGGCACGAAGCTACACATAAGCACCGCCTACCACCCTCAGACTGACGGTCAGTCAGAAAGAACCATTCAAACACTTGTCGATAAGTTAAGAGCATGTGCCTTAGACTTTGGGGGAAATTGGGATGACCATCTACCCCTAGTGGAATTCTCTTATAATAATAGTTACCATAGTGGCATTCAAATGGCTCCTTATGAATTACTGTACGGGAGAAAATGTAGAACTCCCGTATGTTGGGGTGAAGTGGGGCAAAGAGAGCTTGCGCCAAGTGATTTAATAGCAGTAACAAATGAAAAGATAGAATTGATAAGGGCTCGACTGAAAGCAGCCCAGGATCGGCAAAAAGCTTATGCAGACAAGAGAAGGCGTCCTATTGAATTTCAAGTCGGATATTATGTTCTGCTGAAAGTGTCCCCATGGAAGGGTATAATCCGTTTTCGCAAACGGGGTAAGTTGGGTCCTCGATATATTGGACCGTTCAAAATCTTGGCTCGAGTTGGAAGGGTTGCATATCGATTAGAATTACCGCCTACTCTAGACGGGATTCACAATACCTTCCACGTGTCACAGTTGAGGAAGTGTCTTGCGGACGAAACAGCATTAGTACCTCTCGATGACATCGAGTTGAAAGAGGGGTTGAATTATGTCGAAAGACCAATAGCCATTAAAGACGTCAAGGTGAAGAATCTTCGCAACAAAGCTGTTAGACAAGTGTTGGTTCAATGGCAACATTGAAAGGGATCAGAACTCACATGGGAGGCGGAAGATGAAATGAGGAAGCACTATCCTTTTCTTTTTGGTATGTGTACGTTTAAATTTGTTATGTGCCCAGGTTTCGGGGACGAAACCTCTTTTAAGGGGGGTAGACTTGTAACGCCCCATAAATCGGTTAATATTAAAATAAATGAAAGTGAACAAAAAACTAACTTACTTGATGGGTTATGATAAGATATAAGTTAAATGTTGGGAAAATGCTTGAATTAGATACTTATTAAACTTGGAAGGGTGTAATGTGTAAAGTTTTATTAGTTAAGGATTTATAATGTAGAAACCCAAAAACACACACTCTTGTGCGTGTCTGGGATCGATCAAACAGGAGGAGCAAGGTGAAAACCCTTGCTCTTGCTAATTCACTCAATTAATCAAGGAATTCAAGTCAAATCTGTTGCATGTCTCAAGATTTTCGATTATCTATACATACATAGTGAAGTGGTAAGTTTAATTTTCTGAAAATATGATTGTAGAATGAGGGGTTAAACCCAATCTCGATTTCTTATATCTAATGTGGGAAATCTGAGTTAGAATTTGCTTTCTAGAACAAGAATCATGTTTGATTTTAGGTTGCATGAGAGGTTATAGTGAAAACCCGCTTTGTGAAATTGTGTTATGTTTAGGGAGATCATAATGATTATGATTGTATGTAATCTTGATATGTGATCTTGTTTGTAATACTTGAATGCTAGATAAATTGATGTAGGAGGAAATAGCTATGCAAATTAGAATAGATGTGAATGTTGGATGATGATGAACTAGTAAAATTGTGCTTTAAAGACTTGTACCTTGTACCTTAATTATGATGCCTACCAAGTGTTTGATGAAATGCTTAAGAGATGAATGTATGTGTAACATGGAAAATGGTAGAATGAAGTAAATAGACTAATTGAATGAATGAATATTGTAATGTAGGCGTGAAGGAAGAAGGTACGAGCACTAGGAAAACGGAAGGCACGCAAGACCGAGGTATGTTCCGTTGCATACGAAATCTTACTTAAATTTTTTATAGTCGTGTAAAACAACTCTTGTTATAATGATTATGGTAATTAGTAAGAAGATAACAAATCCCTTGCGGATTTGGTTATGTTAACGAAGGTTATAATAAGCTATGCAAGTCGACCGGTTCGAGTTGAACAAGTCGAGTAAGAATAAGGTACCATCCGATTAGAATGGGTGGTCATGAATGTGATAACGAATGAAGAAGTTCAATTCGTTATACGGATAGAACGAAAGAATTATGTTGAAAGCAATTAACCGCTGTTACCGGGTCGTAAGTGATTATGAATCTCATTATGAGAGTATATGCCAACCCACTTAATTGGGTGATCGAATGCGTAAGAGAAAAGAAAGAACATAAACGAATGGAATTATAGTGATGGTATTGTAAGCGAAACAAGCATTATGATTAACTTTTTAAAGCTTTGTTGTGAATGTAGGTAAATCCTCATCTTAGGCGACTTGGAGAATTGGAGCGAGCACGTGTCCTTGATATGTCATACCAAGCGCTTCCGCTAGTTTGCATTAATGTTTTGTGTCAAATACTTGTTCATTTTGTATAACCTTGTTAGTAGTCATACTTTTTAAAAACTTGAAGTTATGGGTCTTAGTTGTGTTTAGTCGAATGGTTCTTGGACATTATCTTTTGGATATTGTACAAAACAGGGATACACTCGTTTTACGGACGGGTCATGCCCAATTTTGGTTTTAAATATGTACTAGTGTTGTTAAGATTAAAGTCTTTAAATTAGTAAAGTTGTTAATTTATAAAGATGAATAAGCGGTCCTCACAAATGATGATTAAAATTAGGAACTTTAACTAATGGAAATAAGTCTTTGGTCATTTAATAATAAGTGTACAAATATGAGGGGTTGAATGTGTAATTTATGAAAGTTAAATTATAAAACAATAAAACACACACCACACACACACTGTGTGCGTGTTTGGTGTCGCCCAGGAGAAACAAGGGAGGAGGGGAAAACCTTTATCATCTTAAAATCCAGCAATCAAAGGAAAGAATGGAAGATAATCAATTGCATGTCCATCATTTTCTAATCATCTTAACATTCTAAACATAAGGTATGTTGAAATTTGCATTTTGGTGATCATGGATGAAATGGGTTTCAAGTAAATCCATGAATTAGTATGAATTTAATGTGAATATGGGCTAGGAACATCTTATGAAACATGAATTAAACTCAAATTTGATTGGATTGATAAGTGAAAGTGAAAACCCATTTAATATAGGAATGTTATGAGGTGTAATGTGAAATTGGTGTAAATTAGTATAATGATTTTCGTATGATGGTGTTCATAATGAGATGTTGTTAAGTGAAACTGATTTAACATAAAGGTTGTATGAAATTTTGATTAAAATTGATGTTCTTGATGTTATTGACATGAACTTGCTAAGTTATGGAAATAATACTTGTACACTATGCTTAATTAATAGTATGCACGCCAAGTGTTCGTTAAAATGCTTGAATGAGATAATCAAATGATTTTACAAAGTTAAATGGTTAGAATTGGGAATTTGTTGCTTGTTAGTATGAATATGTTAAAAACGGAATGAAAAGAATGACATGAGTTTAAAGTATGTGATTTTTGGATTGTAGGAATTAAGGAAGAAAGCTCAAGTCATTCCGGATCGCAAACAAACAACGACAAAGGTAAGTTCTTTGCTTACAAAATATTATTAGCATGAATTAATGAAAAACGCTATTATTTTTATAGTCGAAGCCGTATACTTGTATTGAGTTAGTGTAAATCGAATACATGATATGAATGTGGATTGAATGAGTTAGAAAGGATAATGTGCTGAGTTGAAAAAGTCATGTTCGAATGAAGGTTTAAAAAGGGTTTCCTTGTAGCCCGACTAGTAACTTGGTGTCGTATGAAATATCTAATTTCAATGTCTAATTCTTTGGTTGTATGTAGGTAAAGCTACTTGATGGATGGCACTTCTTGGACCGAACACACTTATGATGCATGCTTCTGCAAAGATCCTAGTTGTGGTTTAAACTTTTGTTAAATGATGTCTTTGTTAAAAACGGGTCTTTTGTAAGTAACTTAACCCGGTAGTTATTAGATGTTAAACTATGTTGTTGGCCTTGAAACGTTTGGGTTGAAAACTCCTTTTGTAATCCCCATGTTAGCTACCATGAAGTTAAATGTAGAATTTTACTTATGAATTATTCGACCCGTTTGCTACTTTATCAAATGAAAGCTTTCTAGTCTCTTTACAAAGTTTAGACCTTATAAGTTGGTATCAGAGCCAAGGTTTGAGATATTCGAGCAAGTTATGGTGCTCGGACTCAAACCGAAAGCTCTCGTGAAGGTGTGTTCGTTCCAAAGCGCCACGCAAGTAAGTGATTTAAGGTTTTCGAGCTATGTTTTAATGGGAAACGGGAAGGGAATTATGGTTAATTTACAATAATGATCTGGTTTAGATGTTCAGAAATGTTACGGGGGACTCCGGAACTCCACAGGACCGTTTCGGGTTGAATAAAGGCCTGGAAATGAAATTTTTAAGCAAATCAGCGTCAGCAAAATGGAGAGACCGTCGGCGACGCACCTATGTGCCGTCGGCGACGGCACCCCTTCACCCGACGGCTTAAGTTCCAGCCTACGGACGATGTCAGCGACGCAACTTTGCAGCAGCCGTCGGCGACGCACCCATGTGCCGTCGGCGATGGCGTCTCCTTGTCTGCCTTTTTCTGAATTGTTTAATTGTTATGCAAGGGCCTCTAATTCGATTCTAGTATTCGTATAACACTAGGAACACCTCAAATTGATTATGAAACTAAGAATTCAAGATAGCTAACATGTTTTAATGATGAATGTGGGAAAGAATGGGAAGTCTCGAACACGAACGAATGAAGTAATTAACGCATTTAGAATGTTGTAAAGAAAGATTGGAGGGGTTTATGACTTATGAGAATGAATTACTAAGAACGAATGATGTATAGAAAGATAAGGAGAACGAATGTAATAATGTTTAACATGAGTATTTAAATTGTAGATGGCAAGTGGAGGAAACAGGGATACCACAGAACGAATAACTCGAAATGAGTTAAACAAGATGATTTCGGATGAAGTAGTGAAGGCGTTTGATGCAAATGTTTCGAAGTTAGCGCAAGAAGTGGAGAGCCAAGTATTGAGTAGGGTGGAGACTATGGTAACAAGTAAGGTAGATGAGTTAAGAGAAATGATAACTGGGATTCAAGGCAAGAAGGATGCACGACGATGCACGTATAAGGATTTCATGGCATGTAAGCCTACAACTTATAATGGAGAAATTGATCCCATCGAATGCCAAAGATGGATAGCTAATATGGAGGGAGTGTTCATTCGAAGTCATTGTGATAAAGAAGATCAAGTCATGTTTTCCAAGGGGCAACTTTTACGAAGGGCCAAAGATTGGTGGGATACGTATAGTAAAGAGATCGGAGAAGATAGAGTTCAAACCTTGACTTGGCAAGAATTCAAGCAACCTTTTATCAAGTACCATTATCCACAATCAGCCGTGGATCGAATCCAAGAAGATTTTCTTCGACTCCGACAAAAGGATGAATCAATTGATGAGATCACAAATACCTTTCTTGATCAGCTGAAGTTGTAACGACTCACACAAAAATGTCCTAAAAACGTTCTGTAAGTATAAACCCGGATCGTGATGTAACAAACCTCATTAAAAGTCCTATTTATTTTATTATTTTATCCAATAGGAAACCATAATTAAGACACCCAAGTGATACTACACAAACCCTAAAATTATCAGAATAATCAGAATCAGGATCAGGGCCCCTAAAACTCAAGAGGGGGCATTCCCTACTCAACGATTATCCATATAAATCGTTATATAATTCGAATTTATTAAATCCATTGACTCAGCAGGCCTAGTCCCACGCGTGGCAAACCTATAGTGCTTAGGTGTTCCTTACGCACCGTAAGGAAATTAATGTTACGGTGCGCAAGTGTCCTTACGGACCGTAAGAGATTTTCTGTTACGGTGCGCAAGGGATGCCAATTTCTGGCTATAAATAGCAGGCTTCAGGACTTGCTTCTGGGTGTTCGTTCGACGAAGAAATTCGCTTCAGGCACCGAAGAATCGTCCAATTACTCTTACAAAACACTAATTAGTAGGGGGATGCTGCTACGATACAGGGTATTAACTCAATCGTTGCTACGATTCAATGTCCGATCGATTAAACTATCCAATGAATGTTTAAGTGCTGCTCAAACTTGGGTTATACTTTGTTATTCATCGTGATTTCGACTTGAATGTTTGAGTGCTGTTCGAATTCAGACTATGCTCTGTCATTCGTTGTGAATCCGCTGAATTATTAAGTATTGCACTTTGTCATTCGTTGTGAGGGTTTTATCTCGTGAGTTATCGTAAATGTTGTATTAGTTATTTACCTAGTTCGTGTGCACTAGGTTACAAGGCTAATCAATAGGCTAATCTCTGCCTGTATAAATCTGCAATATATCAAAGCTTATCTGTAGACTAAACTTTGCCCGTATGAATCTGCATGCTTATAATGTGAGTCATTCTCTTTTTATCAAATTTATTTACAAAAGCAAGTTTATTTTCAAAGTTATAGTTACAGGGATTAAGTCTTTGTTATCTGAAATTACTGCCAGTATGTGGGGGGATGTGCACATAGCTACTAATTATTTATCACTTGGGGTGAAAGGACCCTACAAGTGATATGTCCACAGTCACAGTCCGGTAAAGTGACAACTGGATCAGTTAATTTAAAAGATGAGGCAATTGTAATCGCTCTTAATACTGTACATTATAACAAACAGGATGTTTTAATAAATAGAATGATTCACTCAGTATTTCCCGCTGACAAAACCTTTTTAAAAACACTTTTCAGGTAATTACCGTAGATTGGAGTAATAGATGGATACGGCACTGAAAGGCATCAAGAAGTGGCTTATTTATTAATTAAATCAGAATAAGAAATATTGTTTTATGTAATAAAATTTATCTTTATTAAAGCTACCATTATAAAACATGGGTTTATCCCATTTATTAAATAAAATCCGGTGTTTTCTAAACTATGATATTTTTCCTAACTCACGGTCCTGCTAAAATTTCCGCTGCAACGTTTTCAAAATAATCACCGGTACCGCTGGACTGTTCACGGCACCCGATTCCGTCCAGGGTGGGTCGGGGGTCGTGATAGAAGTTTTGCGGAGAAATAGTCGGAACAGAGAGGAAGAAGATTATCCGTTATCATGGCATGCTTAAGGCTGAATATCGGGAGTTCATAACTTCTTCTAAATGTGAGACTTTGGACGAGATTATTGATTTGGCAAGGGATAGGGAAATTGAACTAAAGAGACAGACTGAACGCGGGGAGAAAAGGTAAGTAGAGAAGGGATCGACACAAGGTTCCTCCAAGAAACCTAAGACACACGATCAAGGAAAGAAAGAAGCTTCTAAAGGAGGGTTTTCACGATGTAAAACATGTGGAAAACCCCATTCGGGTGAATGTTTATTGGGGAGGAAAAGATGTTACAACTGCGGACAAGAAGGGCATCCGTATTACAATTGCCCAAATCCCAAGAGAGTGTGCTACAATTGTAATGAATCGGGCCATGTGAAGGCCGAATGCCCAAAACTCAAACAAGGGGTAAAGAAAGAAGGAAAGAAGGAAGAACCCGCTAAAGCTAAAGGAAGAATGTTCCAAATTTCTATGGAAGAAGCTAGAGTTCACCCGAATGTGGTGTCAGGTATCTTTATGATAAACTCTATACCTATATATGTGTTATTTGATACTGGGGCTAGTAGATCATTCATTTCGACTGAATTTATACATTCCCCTTTATTCATGATAGAAAGAATGCTTACACCTTTAGAGGTAGAAATAGCCGACTATAAGAGTTACCTTTTGTATGAGATATGTAGAAATTGTAAAATTACTATCGAGGATGAGGATTTTGACATTGATTTGATTCCCATGGTCTTAGGAGAATTTAAGGTAGTAGTAGGTATGGATTGGTTATCCCGCTATCATGCGGAAATCTTATGTGAAAGCAAAATCATTCATGTGACATCTCCTAGGGGAAGACGGGTAAGTATTCATGGGGAAAGGAAGGTAGAGGCAAAACTTTGTACTATCTTAGAAGCTGTTAAGTATGCGAAGAATGGAAGTAAGGCATTTTTAGCCTATGTTGTCGACACAAAATTAGGTGCCTTAAGAGTCGAAGATACTAAGATTGTGAATGAATACCCGGATGTGTTTCCGGATGAATTGTCGGGACTCCCACCCGAGCGAGAAGTCAAATTCCGTATCGAGTTGGAACCAAATGCCAAACCGGTAGCCAAGGCCCCTTACTGGTTAGCACCCGCGGAAGTACGGGAATTAATGGTTCAATTGCAAGAACTTCTTGACAAGGGCTTCATACGCCCTAGCGTGTCTCCGTGGGGAGCGCCCGTTTTGTTTGTTAAAAAGAAGGATGGGTCGATGAGAATGTGCATCGACTATCGTGAGCTCAACAAACTCACGATAAAGAACCGATATCCCCTTCCGAGAATAGATGATCTTTTCGATCAATTACAAGGGGCAAGTTGGTTCTCAAAAATCGACTTGCGATCGGGTTACCATCAAGTACGAGTAAGGGAAGAGGACGTGCCTAAGACCGCGTTTAGAACCCGTTACGGACATTATGAATTTTTAGTAATGTCATTCGGGTTAACTAACGCTCCGGCCGCTTTTATGGATCTAATGAATAGAGTATGTCGAAATATGCTAGATCAGTTTGTCATAGTGTTTATCGATGACATTTTAGTATACTCTCGTAGCGAGTCTGAACATGCGAGCCATCTACGTCAGGTACTTGAGACGCTTCGAAAGGAAAGATTATACGCTAAGTTTTCTAAATGTACGTTTTGGCTCAGGGAAGTACAGTTCTTAGGTCATGTAATCAACGAGGAAGGGATTTTGGTGGATCCCTCTAAAGTGGAAGCTGTGATGAAATGGGTACCCCCGAAGAATGTTAATGAAATAAGAAGTTTCCTCGGTCTAGCCGGCTATTATCGGAGATTCATCCAAGATTTCTCCAAAATAGCCCTCCCTTTAACCAAGCTGAAAAAGAAGGAAGAAAAGTTTGAATGGGGTGATGATCAACAGAAGGCTTTCCGAATATTAAAAGAGAAATTGTCAAGCTCTCCCGTATTAACCCTGCCAGAGGGAACGGAAGACTTAGTGGTTTACGCGGACGCATCTCGTCAAGGGTTGGGTTGTGTCTTGATGCAACGAGGCAAAGTTATTGCCTACGCTTCAAGATAACTTAAGCAGCATGAAATTAACTATCCAACCCATGATTTAGAACTGGCGGCGGTAGTGTTTGCCTTAAAAATCTGGAGGCATTATTTGTATGGGACAAAGTGTACAATTTATTCAGACCACAAAAGCCTTAAATACTTCTTCGAGCAGAAAGACCTCAATATGAGGCAACGAAGGTGGCTGGAATTGATTAAGGATTACGACTGCGACATTCTTTACCATCCGGGTAAAGCTAATGTTGTGGCGGATGCACTAAGCCAAAAAGAATACCCACCACCTATTCGAGTGAAATCGATGAGAATGATAGTCACACCAAACCTTCTTGAAACAATACGGAAGGCGCAAGATGAGTCCTTGAATTTAGGTGATCCGAAAAGTGAAAGGACGAAAGGGTTTGATAACAAACTTGAAGTAAACGCGATTGGGATAAAAACGAGGTTTGGGCGGGTGTGGATACCACGACATTGTGAAGCAAATACCTTATTATTGGAGGAAGCGCACAAATCCCGTTACTCGGTTCATCCGGGAGCCACTAAAATGTATAGAGATTTGAAAGAGAATTATTGGTGGCCAGGAATGAAACGCGATATTGCTAAGTATGTATCCAAATGCTTGATGTGTTCCCAAGTAAAGGCGGAATATCAAAAACCTTACGGGAAATTGCAACCTTTAGAGATCCCGGTATGGAAATGGGAGGATGTAACTATGGATCTTGTGACCAAACTTCCTAGGACGAGAAAGGGGCATGACGCGATATGGGTCATTATTGACCGCCTTACCAAAAGCGCCCATTTTCTACCCATTCGGGAAACTTATTCCTCAAAAAGGTTAGCGGAAATTTATGTAGATGAAGTTATTTCCCGCCATGGCGTGCCTGTGTCCATTGTGTCAGACCGGGACATGTGATTTACCACCCGCTACTGGCAGAAATTTCATGAAGAAATGGGTACACAATTGCATATAAGTACCGCGTATCATCCACAAACGGATGGTCAATCCGAAAGGACCATTCAAACTCTTGTGGACATGTTGAGAGCATGTGTTATGGATTTCGGGGGAAATTGGGATGAGCATTTGCCATTAGTGGAATTCTCGTATAACAACAGCTACCAAAGTAGCATACAAATGGCGTCGTATGAAATGTTGTATGGGAGAAAGTGTAGAACCCCTGTTTGTTGGGGAGAGGTAGGACAAAGAGAACGCGCACCTAAAGATGTAGTAGCAATAACTAATGAAAAGATCGACATGGTACGGGCCCGATTAAAAGCAGCACAAGATCGACAAAAGTTCTATGCGGACAAAAGAAGGCGCCCTATTGAGTTCCAAGTGGGGGACCGAGTATTGTTGAAAGTGTCCCCGTGGAAAGGCATAATTCGATTCCGTAAGCGAGGAAAGTTGGGCCCCCGATATATCGGACCGTTCAAGGTTTTAGCTCGAATTGGAAAAGTAGCCTACCGGTTAGAACTACCCTCAACATTAGAAGGAATTCACAACACTTTTCATGTATCACAATTACGAAAATGTCTAACTTCAGTTGTTTCCGTTAATTGGAGAATATTTTCATAATACTGACGGGTTTTATAAGATGTTGCATCATAGGATGCGGGATCCAAATATTTCTGCATGAGGACCCATGGGTCATCAAGAAGTTTTATGTCTTCTTGATTTAAAATGATTATTTTCTTTTGCCTCTCGGTTATGAACCAAGAGTCATCTTCATCATTGTCTTGTGTCGTTGTAGCATAGGTAGGAGGTTTTGTGATCTCTTTCTCCTTTTGGGCCTTTATAAGGTCCATGATCTTTTCATATAAGGGATCATTTTGATTAATATTGTAACACCCCAAATTATAAATTTGTACATTTATGGTTATATAATATGTTACAAGCAAGTAATGACACTTATAACCTTAGTATATGAATGCTATGATGGAAATAATAAAAAAAAATGACAAGATTATGTGTAGAAACAAGTATTATTAGAATGATGATTAAAATTAGGAACTTTAACTAATGGAAATAAGTCTTTGGTCATTTAAAAATAAATGTACAAATATGAGGGGTTGAATGTGTAATTTATGAAAGTTAAATTATAAAACAATAAAACACACACCACACACACATTGTGTGCGTGTTTGGTGTCGCCCAGGAGAAACAAGGGAGGAGGGGAAAACCTTTATCATCTTAAAATCCAGCAATCAAAGGAAAGAATGGAAGATAATCAATTGCATGTCCATCATTTTCTAATCATCTTAACATTCTAAACATAAGGTATGTTGAAATTTGCATTTTGGTGATCATGGATGAAATGGGTTTCAAGTAAATCCATGAATTAGTATGAATTTAATGTGAATGTGGGCTAGGAACATCTTATGAAACATGAATTAAACTCAAATTTGATTGGATTGATAAGTGAAAGTGAAAACCCATTTAATATAGGAATGTTATGAGGTGTAATGTGAAATTGGTGTAAATTAGTATAATGATTTTCGTATGATGGTGTTCATAATGAGATGTTGTTAAGTGAAACTGATTTAAGATGAAGGTTGTATGAAATTTTGATTAAAATTGATGTTCTTGATGTTATTGACATGAACTAGCTAGGTTATGCAAATAATACTTGTACACTATGCTTAATTAATAGTATGCACGCCAAGTGTTCGTTAAAATGCTTGAATGAGATAATCAAATGATTTTACAAAGTTAAATGGTTAGAATTGGGAATTTGTTGCTTGTTAGTATGAATATGTTAAAAACGGAATGAAAAGAATGACATGAGTTTAAAGTATGTGATTTTTGGATTGTAGGAATTAAGGAAGAAAGCTGAAGTCGTTCCTTGATCGCAAACAAACAACGACAAAGGTAAGTTCTTTGCTTACAAAATATTATTAGCATGAATTAATGAAAAAAGCTATTATTTTTATAGTCGAAGCCGTATACTTGTATTGAGTTAGTGTAAATCGAATACATGATATGAATGTGGATTGAATGAGTTAGAAAGGATAATGTGCTAAGTTGAGAAAGTCATGTTCGAATGAAGGTTTAAAAAGGGTTTCCTTGTAGCCCGACTAGTAACTTGGTGTCGTATGAAATATCTAATTTCAATGTCTAATTCTTTGGTTGTATGTAGGTAAAGCTACTTGATGGATGGCACTTCTTGGACCGAACACACTTATGATGCACGCTTCCGCAAAGATCCTAGTTGTGGTTTAAACTTTTGTTAAATGATGTCTTTGTTAAAAACGGGTCTTTTGTAAGTAACTTAACCCGGTAGTTATTAGATGTTAAACTATGTTGTTGGCCATGAAACGTTTGGGTTGAAAACTCCTTTTGTAATCACCATGTTAGCTACCATGAAGTTAAATGTAGAATTTTACTTATGAATTATTCGACCCGTTTGCTACTTTATCAAATGAAAGCTTTCTAGTCTCTTTACGAAGTTTAGACCTTACAAATATGGATATCTCCTGTATCTGTGCTGCTTATGACCTCATTTGAGCTAGAAGCGATATTTGAAGCTATGAGTCTTCTGTTTCCTATTTGGGCTAGAACCATATCCTGTCTATTATTATTAGCAGAATTGTAACATCTCCCCCTATAAGAAGGAGTCTAGCCTCTTCCATAAGAGGAGGATTTTCCTCTTCCCCTAGGAATCACAGCTGAGAAGAAAAAATCATAAAAGTTATCCGCAGGAAAGTATAATTTCCTTATCATACAAGGCTTTTATTCTACCCTGTGCTTCATAAATTGTCTTATAATAAGACCTGATACTCATTTCTTTATGAAGAGGATGTTGAGTAAAATCATGTATGATATTATTGATTCTGATCATTTGAACTCTTATAATTAGATCCTGAATATTCATGTCATTCCATATTTTATGGATTGAGATTTTCAGAGGACCTTTAATTTTCATCTAGATATTCCCTGGAAAGAAAATCAGGAAGACTATTATCACTCCCCTTTTTATATGATATTTCGAAATCAAATTGGGGTAATTGAGATTGCCATCTAGCAAACATTTGCTTAGATACATCATGTTTGAAATCCTTATTTAACATAAACTTAGTTGCTTGGCAATCTGTTTTTATTAGAAACTTTTGATTGTATAAATCATCTTGAAATTTTAAGACGCATTTTAAAATAACTAGTATCTCTTTTGCTATAGTAGCGTAGTTCTTTTGGCTTTCTATCCATTTTCCTGAATGAAACCTTACAATATATTCTTGTTTATTATGAGGAGAAATTTGTTTTAATATGCCTCCATATCCTATTTTTGAGGCATCTGTTTCAACTATCTTTTCCCAATTTGGATTTGCAATAGATAAACAAGGAAGATGAGAAACTTTTTGTTTTATTTTAATGACTGCCTTGGTATGATTTTCATTCCAAGGTTTGGGACTCTTTTTTTAATCTATCATATAATATAGACGAATCTCTAGCCAAGTTTTCATAATAAGGAGCTATATAATTTAGGCTCCCTAGAAATCTTTGAAGTTGATTTTTATCTATAATTTTGTCTGGGAATCTATTAGCAAATTCAATACTTCTGTTAATAGGAATTATTTTCCTTTTTTCTATAATATGTCCTAAAAATCTGACATTTGTTTGGAATAACATCATTTTGGGACTAGAAATAACCAACCCATTTCTTATAATAATATCTTTAAATAAATTTAAATGTTTAAAATGGGTTTCAATATCTTTTGAAAATACTAGAATATCATCTATATAAACTATTATAAAGTTTGAGAAATGAATGAATATCATTCATAATCTTTTGAAATTCTGAAGGGGCATTTTTGAGACCGAAAGGCATAACATTCCATTCATATTGTCCGAAAGGAACATTAAAAGCTGTTTTATATCTATCCTTTTAATCTATCTGGATTTGCCACTATCCCGATTTTAAATCAAATTTTGAAAATATTAGTGCGTCATATAACTTATCTAGTAAGTCTTTCTTATTTGGAATTGGATACCTTATCCACTTTAAAACTTTGTTTAAAGGTTTATAGTTTATAACTAGTCTTGGAACACCTCTTTCTTGTTCCGAATGTTTGTTTACATAAAAAGCAGTACATGACCATGGTGACTTGGAAGGATTTATTAATCCCTTTTGTTGAAGATAGCGAGTGAGCTTACCATCATTTCCAGTCCTCACGAAATTCTCTGTCAATTTGTTCCTCTAATTTGCAAGCGCTAATCCCTCTTTGTGCTGAAATGTGTTTGTAAAGAAAAGATCTTTGTACAGTCAAATCACTCAATTTACAAACATCTTGTGCTGAAATTTGAGTGCTCATATTGACATTACAAGTGTGGATCTGCTGATAGAGTTTGATGCAATTCTGAACACGTGATGATGGTGGTGGTTTAGTTTAGTTGATGTGATGGGGGTGATGGGGGTTTGCAGCGGTGGATCTGTCTTGGTGGGTGATGTTGAACCCTAATTTACAAAAGTGATGAATTGGGGTGTTAAAGGAGGAGAAACACAAGTGGGGAGGTAAAATGACCGTTCTACCCCTCATGTGCAGTGCACATGACATAACTTAACTGAAAATTATAACTAGGTTTGCTCTAAAGAACATAACATGCAACATTTTCAAACATTATGTATAAAAGTCATCAATTTTAAAGGTAAAGGACAACGCCTGAAATTTGAGACAGGACAAAACTTGTAATTTCTTTTAACTTTTGCTATTTTTGATTTAGTTTATTCCGTTTATTTGTTCTTGCAATGATTTAAACAGAGAAACAAAACAAAACAACCAACCGAAATTTCACCACCAACATAAATAAAATCCATTCCAATCCACCAAATACTTTGTATTAACATGAAAATAAAACAAAAGGTGACTACTTCCCCTCATAAACAAAAGTAAACATGTCATTTTACACCATCCCCTAACTAATAAAACAGAAACAAATCAACCAAAAACCAATTTTACCAACAAAAAAAAAAACTGTCACAAAGAATGGTTCATAAAAAAACAAACATATCAGACCCTTTTTCTCCCATTAAACTGTAATTTGGTATATAGTTGTCAAGCGGCGTCATGTTTCTCTTCAAGAACAGTGCCTTCTCTGAGTGCGATCTGTGCTTCGTTTTCCCTCCCCAATGCAAATAAAGCGGCGGCTTGTAAGTAGGATGCAATATGCCAAATTGGCGAGATTACTTGTGCTTGTACAGCGTCGTTGAGTGCTTCTTGCGGCATGTCGCTCATTAAATGTGATAAACTTCGACGCGCAAACACTGTTGGCGAGACCATGGTTCCCACTTCAATGAACTGCACCCCAACATAAAACAAAACAAAATATGCAGGATTAAAAAAGATGATTTGAGTAAAGATATATTCTTCAGCTTTCAAGTGGAGAACAAAGATTCTAAAAGTTTGAGTAAAATGCCATTTTTGTCCCTGAGGTTTGGCCAGTTTTGCGACTTTCGTCCATAAGTTTGTTTTTTCGCTCGGATCCAAAAGGTCTGAAATCTTACCATTTCCATCCAGCTCGTTAACTCCATCCATTTTTCTTTGTTAAGTCAGGGGTATTTCCGACTTTTTTGTTAACTTAAAGGGCAATTCGGTATTTTAAATACTTGTACATAAAGTGAAAAAGACCGAATTGCCCTTTGAGTTAACAAAAAAAGACGAAAATACCCGTGACTTAACGGAGAACAATCGATTGAGTTAACGAGCCGGATGAAAATGGCAAGATTTCAAACCTTTTGGATCCAGATGCGGAAAAACAAACCTTTGGACGAAAGTCGCAAAACAAGCCAAAGCTAAGAGAGGAAAATGACCTTTTACTCAAGTTGAGTATATATAACATTAGTGACAAAATGAATCAAGAATTTTTTGGGTTGGGTTTAAACTGACCCGTAAACACTTTTGGGTCGCCTTTTTTATTTTTATTTTAATGCCTTAATATAAATCAAATGAATGAGACGACAAACCTGTGTATAAAAGTCGATTGCAGCTTTGAACTCTTTATGACGAAAGGCAGAGTCCCCCTTCTTCTTGGAGTTCAAGGTGTCGTGTATTTGATTAGTCCACATCCCGAATGACAACTGCAATCCACCAACACAATCAACAAATATAACAAAAGTCAAGATCAAAGTCAAACATAACCGTAATCACACCTTCAAGGGGGTGGCACAAGGGTAAACGCCTGAGTCCCTCTAGCAGAGGTCTCAGGTTCGAATCCAACTTCCATTGGTTTTAGTGGGGTCCCACGAAAAAAACCTTAATAAGAAAATCAAAAAACTAAAGAACATAAACAAACCTCGGTTGCAGCGCCCTCATCGTCTTTGTACCCCAACTTTTCCAAAACATCATGTATAAATGTTAAATCCGTTCTTAAACAAGCTTCTCCGAGAGCCGTTAGAGGCATGGTGGACCCTTGTGGGATACCCATTAACACATGAGATGGCACCTGCATATGCGTATGAAAACGTGTAAACAAAACTGAAAGGGTGTTTGGATGTGGGCTGATTAATACATGAAACGTGTTTTAGAATATATGATCAAAAAAAGAATAATATATATTACCTCGGTCTCTTTTTGTAGAGGAACTAAAGCGGAAACCAATGATCTTGGATTTGGGCGCTCACGTGGCTCATATTGCAAGCATCTTGAAGCTAACCGTACTAATTCGGTTCCATCATCAGTAGAGAACTGACCTTCTAAGCAAGAGTCGGTGAGCATTTGAAGATTTCTGTCTCTTATTAGATCAAGGGCCTGATATTATTTAAAGTTTTAGACAATCAGTGTAAGGATTTTTCAATTGGTTAATGTCTAAAATGCCCTTCAATGATTTTACAACAAAGGGAATTTAATAAACCACGAGCAAGTTTGTAACGATAACAATAGACCAAAAAGTAAATTTGAAATATGAGCATATTTAAAAGTGAGAGCACATACATGGCTAGGTGGAATATGTTTCCCGCTAAGAAGGTCAAGCAAGAGGGTTCCGAAACTGTACATCACACTTTCTGGTGTTACCCTTCCTACACATTCGAGAAAAAAAAACAATTATGAAATATATACCAAGAAGATATAAAATACAATACACACTAAAATAAAATGATATTATATATGAATAGGTGGAGGTGGTTGATTACAAAGATGAGTCGGGTGGGCGGAGTAACGGGTCACAGAATGAGAAGTTTTTAGTACGAGTCAGATTGGGCCAGCTGAATCAGATTGATCCATGTACATTGTTTTGTGTTTTTTTTTTTAAATAAGTTATTAGCAATTAACGTGTTAATTATGATTACAAAAACTATATTAGAACAATAACAGTAAACTAATATATATAGGAAATTAAAACTTGAAGAACGCGACTTTCAACGTGTTTGACCCCATTTAAACTGTTTGACTCGATGGCCAATTCCACTAATGTCCAAAAAAAAGCCAAATCAATCCATTTACAAGCAAACGGGTCTAATTTCAATCTCAAGAAAAATTACTCCAAATTGCTGAAAACTATTTTATATATCAAAAACATTTCTTTAAGTTACCATTAGTGTAAATTCTTTCGGCCTTACAAAGAAACTCAAAAAGAAAAGAAAAATGTTTTGCCTGCATAGTTAAATTGCAATATATTATATTTGATCATGTAATATAAGTTAAAAGTTAATACCTGTTCTCAAATATTCAGGTGGAGTAAAAGCTAAATTTGTACTATAACTCTTTCCGTCCCTACTGTTCTTCATCAACCCAAAGCAAGAAAGTCTTGGATTTGCATCCTAAAACGTGTTACGAAGAAACTCACGCAAATTAGTTAAAGAGCGATAAACAAATAACCACTAGTGAAACTAAAACAAAAAATATTAGAAACATACATCATCAAAGACAACTCTATAAGCGTTAAGATCATGGTAAAGAGCACGTCCTCTGCTAGTACAATAGTCTAAAGCTTCCGCAAGATATAAAGCTACCCGTAATCGCATTGCCCATTGCATAGGTTGTGTTTCCCCTATATAAAGATGCAATAAAGATCAAAACTCACACTTCAAAACATTGTAAATAAATTTTAGAGCAAAGAACACAGATGGTCCCTGTGGTTCATCAAAATTTTGGATTTGGTCCCTAGCTTTCCAAAAGTACACGAATGGTCCTTGTGGTTTGCACTTTGTAACGCGCTTAGTCCTTGTGGTTTGCACTTGGTAAAGCATTTAGCTCATGTGGTTTGCACTTTGTAACGAGCTTAGTCCTTGTGGTTTGCACTTGGTAACGCATTTAGTTCATGTGGTTTGCACTTTGCCAACAAATCTAAAGATTTTAGCAGATCCAAGTTAGGGACTAAATGCGTTACAAAGTGCAAACCACAGGGACCACCATGTAATTTTGAAAAAATTATGGGGATAAAATGTGTTACAAAGTGCAAACCACAGGGACCACCATGTACTTTTGAAAAAATTATGGGGACTAAATGTGTTACAGAGTGCAAACCAAAGGGGACCATCCATGTACTTTTGCCTTTTGGAAAACTAGGGACCCAATCAAAAATTTTGGTAAACCACGGGGACCATCCTTGTACTTCACTCTAAATCTTGAAAATTTTGTTACTAACTTACAATGAAATAGGTGTTTTGCAAGGGTCTCGTGTGGCATAAATTCAGCAACTAGTAATCTTTCATCGCCTTCACAACAACAACCGAGCAGATTGGCTAATCTCGGGTTTCGAAGCTGACCAACTGCCCTTGCTTCTTCCTGTAATAATACGCAAACGAAGTTGAAATTATATATACTATAAATATGCTATTTTGACACAACACATCAATCAACTTTGGCATTAACCAACTTTAGCCCATTAATTTTAATAATGACATGGTTAACCCCTCAACTTTGGTAATGACATGTTTAGCCTCTAACTATAAACAACTTTAGCCCCTCAACTTTAATAATAAATAACTTTATCCCTCAGCTTTAAGAATGACATGCTTAGCCCCTCAACTTCAATAGTGACATGTTTAGTCCGTTAACTACATCAAACAACTTTAGCCCCTCAATTTTAATAATAAACAACTTTAGTCGCTCAACCTCAATAATGACATGTTTTGCCCTTCAACTTTAATAATGACATGTTTAGCCCTTTAATTAAAACAAATTTAACCCCTCAACTTTAATAATAAACAACTTTAGCCCCTCAACTTTAATAATAAACAACTTTAACCCCTCAACTTCAATAATGACATGTTTAGCCCCTTAACTAAAACATCAAACAACTTTAAGTCTCGGATCTACTTATTTTTATTTACGTTTCAAACCCGCTGCGGAGTGCGGGTGGTAAACCAAAAAGTTATCTCAAATATGCATTTTAAGCTTAATTGTCTAATAATAACTTAACCAACCCATTTACAACTTACAAGAATGTAAACATTTAAAAAATATTGATAAATAAAAATACTTACCAAAAACTGCCTCGAGTCAGGCCAGGCAGATCTATTAAACCGTTTGACAGCAATTCGCCTTTGGTTTGCCAACTTCCCTTTGTACACCACATTAGGGGCTTTCTCCCCGTGTTCGGAGACGATGTTTTCAACAGCGAAACCAGATGTAGCGGTTCTTAATTGTTCGATAGAAAACTCACGAAATGCTGGCAGATCACTTGCTTCACCCAACTCATTTTCTGTCAAAAACAAAAGAAAACTCGGCATTTATAGGGCTGCAAACAAACTGAACTTTCAGCAACAGTTCGTGAACCGTTCGGCGGGAAGTCCGTTTGTGTTCGTTTGTTTAATAAATGAACAAACACGAACAAAATTTTTTGTTCGTTTAGTTAAGTGAACAAACATGAACAATAGCCACGTTCATTCATTTATGTTCGTGAACGTTCATGAACAAAAAAATTTGTTCGTTTAGTTATATGAACGAACATGAACATAAGCCACGTTCGTTCATTTTTGTTTGTGAACGAACACGAACAAAAAATTTTGTTAGTTATTGTTCGATAGTTCGCTAGTGTATTATATATTATGTTCATAAACGCTTGTTTGTGTTCGCTTGTTTTCATTTGTGTTCATGAACATTTGTTTGTGTTCATGAACGTTCGTTTGCGTTCGTTTCCTAAAATTAACAAACGAACATGAACTCGTTCGTTTCCTTAATAGACGAACACGGACAGAAAGTCTCGTTCGGTAAGTGTTCATGAATAGTTCGCGAACACATATATTTCCTTAACAAACGAACACGGACAAGGACGTCCTTGTTCGTTCGATTCGTTTGCAGCCCTATTCATTTACATAACCCATGATAATCAGTTGATATGTTAGTGTTTCAGTTGTTAAATGTATATTAAAGCTTGTGTGTATGAAATGTGATTTTAAAAACAATTAAAAAGGCTTTCACAAAAGAAGTGTGCCTCATGTACACATTGTTGTTATTTTTTTTTTTTTTTTATTTTTTTTTTTTGCAAATTGCCCTGTTTTTAATAAACGCATTAGAAAGTGTTATGCATTTGAGTACATTTCGAATCCATTTAACCCATTTCCTTTTGGTTAAATCGATTAGCTTAACGTTGACATGTTAGAGAATAAACATAACCCAAGTCGACCCGTTTCTAGATAGTTGAATTGGAATCGTCATATCTAAAAGGAGTATTTTCACTTACCAGCATTACCAGGTTCGGCTACCACTCCATCTTGTACGGTACCGCAACACGAGCACAGTTTAGAAAAATCACACCCCATGGTTACAAAATACTTGTCGCGACTTGACTTCTACTTATAATTTTTGAACTCTTGATATATATTATAATGATAAAGATTCACAAATAATTCTTAGAGACTAAATGTTCCGCTTTTCGCCACCATGAATCATCAAAATACCTAGTACATTGCATAGAAATGCAAATTAGACACAACTGAACTATATACAAAGTTCTTAAAATGTTCAAAAATTACACAAATACAACTTAAAGAATCAAGTATTATCGAATCTTTAAAAAAAAACAAAGCTTCCCAAAGCAAGATCAAAATGCATTCACTATTGCAAAATATCAACCGGTTTATCGATAAAATTTTGCTAATCCCGTTAAACGTAGCATACCCATCAGAAAAACATACGCGATAGCTACAGTGCAATTCCAATAATTAAATTACTGTTTTAAAGTGACAAGAACCTAGGTCTTAAAATGTTTTTTCATTATAAAAAAAAAAAGAACACATACAAAATAGACAATAAGGTGATCAAAAGTTCAAAAAATCATTCCAAAGCAACAACAATTCACTACCAGATCTCAACTATGTATCTATAATCCTCATTAATATCAAGAAATGTAGCATGCCCAAAAAATAAAAATAAAATAAAAACTTAAATTAGCATAAATCAGTAAGCTATAACTACAAGATGTTAATTAGGGTAATTAGGGTTTCAGAGTTTAAAGAACCCAATTATTAAATCCCCCCTAATTAAGAAAGATTGCACAATTGATTAAGTAAATTAACTGATCAAAACCTCCACATCAACACCATTTCAGCATCAAACTAACTGTCATACCTCAACAGATTGATCTACAAATTTACAAATTTCATTAATCAACCATAAAAGCAATATACCCATCAATTAAATCTATCAATCAACAAACTACAAGTTCAAGAATCTAATTAGGGCTTCAAAGTTCAAGAAAACCCCAAATCAACAAAACCTCAAATCCAAACAAAACAAAACAACTTCAAGAAACACAAAATCAGTAAACATCAAGAAATCTATCAAAGTTCAAACCTTTGGGTTCAAAGTACCTGCAGATTCTTGGACCCAGTTGGGTCAAAGACTCAAAACAACAGCCAAGACTTTCAAGATTATCTCTCTCTCTCTCCTCAGTTTCTCTCTCTAGAACAACAGAGATCAAGAAGAAAGAAAAGGGTTTGAAATCTTGAAATGGGAAATCTTGAAAGCATGTGTTTTTTTGATAATCATGATAAGTATAAAGATCCCTTTGGTATTCCAAGTGATTATTTACTCTCCAAGATTTCAACTTTCCACCGACAATTAAAAAAAAAAAAAAACTTTTTCACTTATTTATTATTTTTCTCAACTTGAGTAGTCACAGCTCAAAGCCAATAATTACTTTGTTAATAATGAAATGAAATTACGGACAAAAAGTACATAGAATATTTTTCATGTACAACAAATACTGTATACGGTTGGACTAAAAAATAGCAAGTGGTTGAAATAGTAATAACTAGGCTATACCACTGGCATTTAATTGATATCGGTTTGACTCGTTACAGTACTGATATGATACATGCACTCGGTATAACAATCAACACACGTTTTACATCTACTGGAACCATAAAAACGAACACCAGTACCGGTATCGATGTTGTTTGAATGATATTGATTGGGTTCATTGTGGTATTGATATAGATATCCGATCTATCTTCGCAGAAGAAGTTATATAAATATTATCAAAACCAAAAACATAAAAATATGAGTTTGTTTTTAATGAACAACTAAATATTTAGAAGTCATCTTACGTTAATTATCTTAGAAATATTGTATTGATGGTGAATCTCAGTTATTTTTTTTTTCGTTTGGAAGATTAATTTTTTTTTTTTTTACAAAAATAATGTTTGATCTAAGCGATCCAATCCTAGAATGGTTTCACAGAAGACTTGTAGTGGTTTACAATTAAATTAAATTAAATTCAAATTTGAAATGCTTATCATAAAGACTTCAAATTAATATGTACAATATGTAATCAAAAAGGCTTATAGTGATTTACAATTAAATTCAAATTCAAATTTGAAGTACTATTCATAAAGACTTCAAATTAATATGTGTATATGTATAACTAGCGAGATTCTAACGTGCTTCGCGGCAAGTGTCGTTATTGTACCAAATCGTACCGAAACTGACTGAACATCATCTATATCGGTATCTGTATTTATTTTATTGTTCTTGCTTTCGATAAACTGACACCGTATCACTATCATACCATTCCGGACCAAACCGAACAACATTGGTACTTGTATGTATTCTTTTTACCGTAGTGAACTAAGTGAACAACATTGGTTTGGGTAACACTAAACTTTTTTTATCATTTTTCTTTCAATAAAATGACATCGTGTCGCAATCGTACTGAACAACATGCATGTCAGTACTTGTATTCATTTTTATGGTTCCCAATTTTCAAAAAAATATGATTTGTAAAACTCTGTCTGCAACAATAAATGAATATCGGTACAAGTATCGTGATAATCTGAACCGATTGATCCATCAGTGTCGGTACCCATGTCCGTCTTTATCGTTTTCGACTAATGTAAATCACATGTTGATTTCTATACAGAGTGCATGTATCGTATTGGTATTGTAACGAACTGAATCGATACAATGCCCGCGGTAACGCGTCGTCACAACACGCGACCAAATAAGTTGGAATGTTATAAAATAAATAAGCAGAGATACGGATTTATATATTTTAAAAAGTTAACGAACGCAAGTTATTGCTGAAATAACAAGTTGAATAATAAATAATAAAAGGTAAAAAACAAATACTTAAATACTAGCAACTATTATTTATCACTAAAAAACAAATTATATAATAAAATTTATTACCACAAAGAAAAACAAGTAATAAAAAATTGCAAAGTACTATTCATCAAGAGTTTATTTTCATAAGTATAATATTTTTGCGGTTTCCGGATTCCAAAAAAAAACTCATTTATACAACTCTCTCTGTAACAATAAATGAATATCGGTACAAGTATCGTGATAATTTGAACTAATTGATCCATTGGCGTCAATACCAATGTTCGTCTTTACTGTTTTCGACTTATGTAAATCACGTGTTGATTTATACACAAAGTGCATGTATCGTATCGATATTGTAACGAACCGAATCAATACAATGCCCACGGTAACGCACTGTCACAACACGCAAACCAATAACTTGGAATGT
The DNA here is from genome assembly GCA_030545235.1 of Helianthus tuberosus. Taxonomy (NCBI): domain Eukaryota; kingdom Viridiplantae; phylum Streptophyta; class Magnoliopsida; order Asterales; family Asteraceae; genus Helianthus; species Helianthus tuberosus. The sequence goes on from CM060423.1 coordinate 188,415,479, forward strand.
TAAAAAATAAATAAGCATGGATACGGATTTATATATTTTAAAAAGTTAGCGAACGAAAGTTATTACTAAAAAAATAAATTGAATAATAAATAATAAAAGTATAAAAACAAACACTTAAATATTAGCAACTATCATTTATCACTAAAAAACAAATTGTAGATTAGCATTTATTACTACAATTAAAAAACAAATAATAAAAAAATACAAAGTACTATTATCAAGAGTTTATTTTCTTATGTATAATATTTTTGTGGTTTCCGGATTAAAAAAAATCATTTATACAACTTTGTCTGCAACAATAAATGAATATTCGTACAAGTATCGTGATAATCTAAACTGATTGATCCACCGGTGTCGGTACCAATGTTCGTCTTTATCGTTTTCGACTAATGTAAATTACGTGTTGATTTCTATATAGAGTGCATGTATCGTACCGGTATTGTAATGAACATAATCGATATGATGCCCGCGGTAACGCATCGTCACAACATGCGACCAAATAACTTGGAATGTTAAAAATTAATAAGTATACGGATTTATATATTTTAAAAAGTTAATGAACGGAACTTATTGCTAAAAAATAAATTGAATAATAAATAATAAAAGCAAAAAAAACAAATACTTAAATATTAGCAACTATTATTTATAAAAAAAAACAAATTGTATAATAAAACTTATTACCACAAATAAAAACAAATAATAAAAAATTGCAAATTACTCAAAAAAAAAACAAATTATATAATAAAATTTATTACCACAAATAAAAACAAATAATAAAAAATTGCAAATTACTATGTTTATTTTTATATGTGTAATAATAATAATAATAATAATAATTTTTATTATTATTATTATTATTATTATTACGAGTGTAATAGTAACTAGCGAGATTCACTTCGCCCTTTGCGGCGGGAATTCGGTCGATATCTGTTCGTTTTGTTACAATACTTGTACTCGCAATAGCTATAGTGATCGAAAGAGAAAACCTTACATCGTTCGAAAACAGAAAATAAAAAACGAATATCGATACCGATACCTATATTGTTCAGTTAATATCGGTTCAATTGGTTTGCATTCTATTTTATTTTTACAACATTGCGATATAAATTTTATTGATAACGAATACTATGCGGCTATCATACCAAACTGAACCGAAACCGACTGAACAACATCTGTATTGGTACCAATATTTATTTTATTTTTTTCTTTTCAATAAACTGACACCATATTGCTTCCCTACCATACCGAACATCAATATCGGTAACTGTATTCATTTTATGGTTTCGGTTTCGAAAAATTTTCTTTTATACAACTCTATCTATGACGATAAATGAATAACGTTACCAGTACCGTGACACTCTAAACTGATCGGTGTTGTACGAACATCGGTGCTAGTACCGGTGTTTGTTTTTATCGTTTTTGGCCATGTAAAACATGTGTTGATTTCTATACCAAGTGCATGTATCGTTTCGTTACAGTAACGAACGAACCAATACCGATATAATACACGCGGTAACATACCATCACAACACGCGGGCAAATAACTTGAAATGTTAAAAAATAAATAAACATGGATACGGATTTTTTTTTGTTAACAGTTAACACTAAAAGTCAAAATCAATAAAATATTACTAATAAAAAATAAAATACTTAAAACTTATCGATATTATTTACTAGAATTTGGACCATGCCGCGCGTTGCAGTGGCAACATCATGTTTGTCAACTCATTACACGCGTAACGATGATGACATTAACGTGTGATGTCCGTACATGACGTTACATGTTTTTGACTTTGTTACACACGTTATGTTTGTGACATTAATATCATTGTACATAGATAATAAAAAGAGTATAATGTCTTGGATGTTGCAGTTTAAAATTGTAAAGATAAATTAAACAGCGGTGTAAAGTCGTAAATGTAATTTTGCTATTAACGTGGTTAGATATAGATAAAAAGTATAATATTGTGTCACACGTTACTGTGTATAACCTTAAAAGTAATTTAGATAAAATGAGGTGTCAAATTATTAAGTAAAAAAGGTTGCCGGTCAATTTGTTCGTTAAATAAACAATGTACATCAACCAAAGCCTCATGTACAAAATCCTTAAAACAAAGAAAACCTCTTAACCACATGTTACTGTACCATAATAAAATATATTAATTAATATTAATAGTTATATAATAATACAATATATTTATATAATCTTAAAAACAAATGTCGGTGGTTGTCCCATCAAAGCCACCAACATTTGTTTGTTTGTATTAGTTACTGAAAGCAAAGATATCAACAATGGAATGGTTAGATCAGATGGCTGACGCATGTGGTCTTCTCAGTTCTATCCCGGGTTCGAATCCCACTAATGCATTTTTTTTTCATACCCTTTCACTGCATTTATACCTAACGTGGTTAGATATAGATAAAAAAAAAGTATAATATTGTGTCACACGTTACTGTGTATTACCTTAAAAGTAATTTAGATAAAATGAGGTGTCAAATTATTAAGTAAAAAAGGTTGCCGGTCAATTTGTTCGTTAAATAAACAATGTACATCAACCAAAGCCTCATGTACAAAATCCTTAAAACAAAGAAAACCTCTTAACCACATGTTACTATATCATAATAAAATATATTAATTAATATTAATAGTTATATAATAATATAATATATAACAATAAAATAAAAAGGTAAGGAAAAAGAAATAACAATAAAATAAAAAAGTAAGGAAAAAGAAAAGATGAGAATATGTTACTACATGTTTTGTGTTGAAATGTGGATACGGAGTTTGTAAAGTTAGCATAATTAACCCTTGTTCAAAAGAGGTATAAATGCAGTGAAAGGGTATGAAAAAAAATTGCATTAGTGGGATTCGAACCTGGGATAGAACTGAGAAGACCACATGCGTCAGCCATCTGATCTAACAATTCCATTGTTGATATCTTTGCTTTCAGGAACTAATATAAACAAACAAATCTTGGTGGCTTTGATGGGACAGCCACCGACATTTGTTTTTAAGATTATATAAATTACTAAAAATAACACATAAATACATTAAAATTGTGATTTACTATTCATCATAAGTTTCAATTAATATAATATAATAATATAATATAATATAATATAATAATAATAATAATAATATAGGTTGTTTCTCCGCACGTTACGGTAGTATGTTATTTCGGGCATTTGATCGGTATCAGTTAGGTTCGTTATAATACTGGTACGATACATGCACTCGGTATAGAAATCAACACATGTTTTATATCGAACGAAAACAGAAAAAACGAACACCGTGACTGACAATAATGTCAAACAGTATCGATCAGTTTAGATCGGCACAGTACTGGTAATGATATTCGTTCAGCATCACAGACATAGTTGTATAAATGGAACTTATCGAAACTAGAAACCATAAAATGAATACAGGTAAATGTACCAATCTTGTTCGATAAGGTACATAAAGCAAAAACAATAAAAATAAGTACTAATACTGATGTTGTTCGGTTTTGTTGACTATAGTAGCGACACAAAATTCATTACCAAACAGAAACCATACAAATGAATACAAATATAGGTACCGATGTTATTTGGTACGGCATAGTAGCCATACAAATATAGGTACCGATGTTATTCGGTACAATATAATAACAATACGATGTCAGTTTATCGAAAGCAAAAACAATATAAATAAATATTGGTACCAATATATATTATTCGGTCGGTTCGGTTCTTTTTTGGTACGATAGCGACACAGTATTTGTTTTTAACAAACTTTATACTGCAATGTTGAAAGAAAACAATCGGTTTCTGTTTCGGTTTAATAAGATAGTGGCACAATATCCATTTTCAATAAATTTATATAGTAATGTTAAAAAATAAACATAAAACGCAAGTTATTAGAAATGTAATTAAATTATATGAAAATCGCAACGTTGAAAAAATAAGCATAAAACACAAGTTATTAAAAATATAATCAAATTATATGATAAATAAAATATCATTAAAAAACTGAAACAATTATTTAAAAATTTAAAATCACTTAAATTAAATTAAATTGAACAAATTTACTATTCATATTATGCATGTCCACTTTCTATTTATATGCATTAAATTAAATAATTAATATGTATAATTTTTTCGTTTTTAGTGACAAATTTATGTTTACACCCTGATAACTTGAATATGTTTTTTTTTCTCACTGTAACCCTTAAAGTTTAATAAAATTATCATTTTAAGTTTTTAAAGAATTTCCTATTATGTGACATTGTTTATGGGTTTCGTTTTTTATATCAAACATTCCATGCGAGTTTTTTTATCTACTTTTCAATATGAATTTTCATAATGTTGTTTCTAAAACGACCAGTTGTTTTAAACGTCTTTAAACCGTTCAGTTTATTAAACCGTCTAGCGCTAATCTCTAAATATACCATTGCGATTAGGGATGGCAATGGGTCGGTTCGGGTCGGGTATTGGTAATCTCATACCCATACCCGGTTATAAAATCGTGTCCCATACCCGACCCAATACTCGTCGGGTATCGGGTATACATGCGGGTACCGGGTATACCCATTAGTCTGTTAAAAGATATACGTTGGGATTTCTAAATACATTTGTTTACAATTATAATTATTATATAATTTTATTTATACAAAAACTATTATAAATTAAAAATGTACATTACATACATATAAGTTTTATCATAAATTAATAATAACTTTATTATACTTATATACTTACATGTATATACTTCACAACATACAAAATATAAATACTATTATCAAATGCATATACTAAAAGAAAATTTATTTTTTCACATTATGAACATATTAAAATAAATCAACAATAGAAAAGTGTTAATGGAAAATATAAATATAAATTAAAAAAATCGGGTATATAGTTCGGGTAAACGGGTATGTGGTTCGGGTAATCGGGTATCACCTAATCCCATATCCGACCCATACCCGCGAAATTTTTTAAAACTAATCATATACCCGACCCAATACCCGTCAGGTATCGGGTATACCCGTCCCATTTGTGTCAGGTTTCGAGTATACCCATCGGGCTTGGGTATTTTTGTCATCCCTAATTACGATGTGTTTTTTTTATGAATTTTTGTAACGTTATTTTTAAACCGACGGGTTGTTTTAAACAGTTTTTGTAACAGTTTGGAGCTCATCTCTAGATACAACATTGCGACGTGTTTTTTACTATGTTTAAACAACTCATTGTAATGCACGGGTGTCATGATTATCTTTATATACGTTTTGGTGTGCATTTTGTTATAATATTTTGCTTTTGTATTCAACATAACTTTTCTGTGGCTTTCGAATATACCATTGCAATGTGGTTTTTTATCATTACGTTCGTAATTTTCTTATTTTTATCCGCCTTTCAAACCTGCCGCAGAGCACGGGTGCTAACCCACTAGTTGAAACTATTTAGGCTTAAAAGTTATGTTATTTTTTATAGTTTTATATCAATTTTTTTAACATTTAAAAAGCGTTAATTGTAGGGCTGGCAATTTTACACGAATACACGACACGAACCTACACGAAGTTAACAGGTATCGTGTATGGCCTTAACATGTATCGTGTACCAAACATGTAGACACGAGATTACCTGTTAATTTTCGTTTATAAACAGATTAAATACCTGTTAATACCCGTTAGTACACGGTAAGAAATTAAATTAAATAAAACTCATCAGCCATGTGCGTGTGAGTTCCTTAATTCCTTTTTATTTTCATTCCTCATTCAATTAAAAAAAATAAAACCCTAAACTCCCTCTGTAACTCCCTGATAACATGTCATGTTCGTGTTAACATGTATTAACAGGTAATTTTCGTGTATAACAGTCGAACAGTCGTGTTAACAGGTATTAACAGGTAATTTTCGTGTATATCGTGTCGTGTATGGGATTTTATGTATCGTATCTTATCGTGTCGTGTCTTATCATGTACTATTTATGATGTTTCTCCTTGCTTGTACATCGTGCTTTGTTTGGGGTACTAACTTTAATCTACATTTTTTCAATATTTTCTCTTTATAGGATTAACAAGTTTTACTTCTCTTCTCTTAATATATTAGTAAAATATAGTATAACTCTTATAGTTTAGTCCAAATTTTAATAAACACTATACTTATTATTATTAAGGTTTTTACGAGACTTTTTATCCTCTAAACTTAGTTATTTTTTACGAGAATGTTTTACATTTTGGTAAAAAAAAAAAATTGCGAGTTAACAGGTTGCAATGCGCGTCTGCGCTTCAACATTTTTATGTCTATTTTCCAGTTTAACGACCTCGTCGTAACACGTGGAATCTAAGCCAAGTTGGTTACAATTTTCTAAATTTTACGTTTCGGTCTAATTTTTGTAAATTAACACGTAGTAACACGTATCCATGGTTCAACGTTTTGGTTATAATTTTCTATGTTTTACGTTTAGGTCTAGTTTTTTTTATTTTTATGAATTAACACGTTGTAACGCGTATGCATGATTCAACGTTTTATGTCTACTTTTTGTTTGATTTTACAGGCCCGCCGGACGCACGAGCGTTAACTTTAACTAGTTTTGAATCTATGTTCCTTCCATGTAGCACGTGTATTTTATAAATACCTTTTAACAATAATATTTATTTTGATTTGAATATTTACTTCAGTCTTTATTTTCTTTTTCAAATGTGTATATTGTAGCATATTTTTTTTTTTGAATGAATATATTGTAGCATATAGTAGAATTAAATTGCTATATTCTTTTAACGTCAAGGTAAAACCTGAGTGGCGGTCTATTAGCAAATGCAACTTCTTTAAAACACTTTGAAAAATGAGATTTTGAATTCAGATGACAGAAATTAAAAAAAAAATGTTGTTAAAAAAAAGGTCAAACCTTAAATCATTTTTAATTTGAGTTGATTTAAATGCACCATTCTCCCTACTAGTTGTACCCTCTCTTTGTGGGAGAAAAAGTACGGGTCTCGGATGCGTTGTCGAGTGTTATATATATTAGGTGTATATTTTAAGCCCCTTTAACACTTTTTAGTCAAGTTTTAAATTTATAAAACACGATATTTACTAACACTAGACACACATATGGGCAAGTGCACCCATCGTGAGCGTAGTATAGTGTTGGTAAGATACCGAGGTCGTCCAAGGACACTAGAGTTTTTAGTACCGGTTTATCCTCAACGTCTAATCAAATCAAAAAGTTTAGAAAAATGTTTTAACTAATAAAAATAAAAACTAACTAAAATGTTGAAAATAAAAATAAAAATAAAAACAGATAGACAAGATAAATCACTTGGTTCCGACTCGTATCTAGCGTAACCTTTGATTATTTCCGCACTTTTGCATTATTAAGAGATTATCTTAGTTATTGTAGTAGGCCCCTCTTTTGAAGGTGACGTTACCCTCACCCCAGTAGTTTGAGTCAGCAAGGATACAATCCTAAAATGGTGGATTATTGGAAGATAATTAATTAAGTTATTAATGCAAATTATGGTAGGCCCCTCTTTTGGAGGTGACGTTACCCTCGACTAAGTAGTCTGAGTCAGCAGGGATACAGTCCTAAATAGCCGGGTTATAGTATTAATAGTAGTTAACTTATGAGGGGATCAAAGAGTTTGGACCGCCGCCATCCAATACCGTTAAGTATTGAAGGAGGTCCTACTAAATTTGACCCAGGTCCATTGCAGGACCTCTAAACGCTGAACAATGGCAAGACCTTTAACAAACCGTTCCCTTAACCCCCGACCAGGTAGCCAACATACCTCCATATAGACCGTGGAGATATGAATGGTGAAAATCTTTTATTTTATATAGACAGTAAAATAATGCCAAGACACCACGGACAAACGATAAGGAAATATCACCTTCAACATAAGAAACTAGTTATTAAAGTCATTAATACAAAACCAAGTAAAAAGTGCGAAAAGATTAAAAATAAAAAGTATTACACTAGACACTTTGTCTTCACCAAGTGATGTAAGAGACTTAGGCAAACATGGCCTTGATTGTCAAGAACTCTTACGATCAATCTTGGATCCCGAGACGACTCACACACTCTATGATGGACAATGGATGATGGTGGTGGATGATGGTGTTATGGTGGTGGTGGGTGGTGGGTGAAGTGTGAGAGAGGTGGTGTGCCAAGGGATGGTTTGAGCTTGAGCCAAGCACTCCTATTTATAGGCTGAACAGAAGCTCGGGCACGGCCCCGTGTCCAGTGGGCACGGCCCCGTGTCCACATCCTTCTCTTTCTTCATTTAATGCAGCTTTGTCTTATTAGTTGACCACGCCCCCGTGTCCGCTGAGCACGACCCCGTGTGCAGAAGAATCTTTGTACTATGAAGATTTGCTAGATTGTGCGAATCTTATAGTTGACCACGGCCCCGTGTCCGCTGAGCACGGCCCCGTGGTGGGCAATAGAAGCTTCTACCACTTTGTCTTTTCTGCTGACACTTGGGCACGCCCCCGTGCTGGCTGAGCACGGGGCGTGTTCAGTCTTCTGTTATCTTGTTTTGCTTGGGAAGATGCTGTCGTGGGGTCGGGCATGTCACGTCTTGTTCCTTTTCTTGTATTTATGTTAGAATTTGATGTCTTTTTGCTTCTTTTGTTAATTTGAGCTCATTTAATCCTGAAAATACAAAAGGAAGACAAAAGCACACTTTTTCCAACATTAGTACTAAAAAAGAGTTAGTTTTATGCCACAATTGATGAAATTTATATGTTGCATTTTACACACATCAAATACCCCCACACTTGAATCTTTGCTTGTCCTCAAGCAAAACTCTTTATAATTCGGCTATTACACACCCAAATGGAATGGGTAGAGAAGAAGGTTTTTGGGCTTGTCATAGAGTGTCGGGATTTCCAAGATTCTTTATTCAGTTTTATTTTTATTTATTTACAATCCTATTCGTCATGATTTATTGAAAACTTTTCATAAGATAAATTACTTATTAGGGCATAACATACCTCTTTAAAAATTTTATTTATATACAAGTTCACATACCTCACGGGGATCACTCAACACTCGGCCGAAGATGTATTTTTGTGGATCACTCGAGAGCGGCATGGAACTTACTCCTACCATAGGCTTGCCAAGCAATCAATCCTCATCCTTTTTAACTTATATACCTTTGTAAATATCAAGAGGACTTTTGGGTGAAGGGTTAGGCTTGGGCTAAAGGTAGGTGGTTGGGTTAGTGGTTAGTAGAAAAGGGTGAAAAGCGTAAGAAGCGTCGGTTTTCGTAAGACTTTCTATTTTTGTAACTTTATTTTGATGAAGCTTTTATTCAAACAAAATTATTTTTGATGAACTTGTTTGTTTATTTTCTTTTGCTTCATCATCAACACAATATTTTTTTTTTGAAAAGTCATACGAAAGACCGAGCTAGTTACTAAAACAAATGGTTAAAAATGAAAAAGGTTTTGGTGGGTAAAAGGGTGTTTGGTTTGGGTTATGAAATGAAAAGGTTTAGGCTCAAAGGGGCTAACTAGGGGGATTTTGGGTAGGTGGTGGAAAAAAAAAGAAAAATAATGGTGTAGAAATAAAAGGGGTTAGTCCTAATGTCTCCATCATTTACTTACTCGGGTTTAAGTTGATAAGGACCGGGAATGTATTGTTGTGGCAAGTTCTAGAGTCGTAAGATCCAAGCGGCTATTCACACAAGAAACGAAAGATGAGCATTTAGTCTAATGATATGTAATTTTATGCTCAATAAAGGCTCAAAACTCACTTTTGTGGGAATGAGTTTATATGTGATCAAGTATATATAATCAAATTTTAACTAAGTTTGCCATGCATTTTCATAATTTTCTTATGTTGGTTCTTTTTATCACGACGCTATCGGTTGTAAATTCGTAAAAATATAACATTTTTAGAACTTGAAATTCCCGAGTTAAACCTAGACAAGTAAAAAAAATGAAAATTTTTGAAAAAATTTGGGGTGATTAGCGGTTCCAATAGAGTTTTGTGTAAGGCTTGTATTTAGGACTTGCAAGATTCAAGGTTTTAGCATCCCCCCCACACTTAAATTACACATTGTCCTCAATGTGTCCCAAAAATAACTTTTTAGGTTGATTGAATGTGTGAAAAAGCAAAAATTTTGTGTTACTGGGCACTGGACACGGCCCCGTGCCTAGTGGGCACGACCTCGTGTTCAGGTGCCAGCAACGAAAACTTACAGAAGGTGAACACGGGGGCGTGTTGGTTGAACAGGACCCCGTGTCTGTCAATGTCTGCAGAATTAAAACAAACAGCAGGTTCAGGGGAATGGGCACGGGGGCGTGTCGGATGGACACGACCCCGTGTGGACAGTCTGCAAAGTTGAAAAACAGGTTTCTTTCTTCGGTTTTCCTGTCCCGGCTTTAGTAGTACTAATGCTTAGTACTTTAAGCCTCGTTTGTACCTGTTTAATCAATAAATACTCCACCAAAACATAGCAAACATCCTACTTTTACCAAGTTCAATCATCCAAGTCAACAAAGTTAAAAGGAAAAAAAAAATAAGTGCAGAAAATAAAAGAAGTTAGGGAAAGTAAATTGTTCAACACTTGGCACGCAGGCCATCAATTGTTCAAGATAAAAAAAAAAAGGTTAACCTGGGAAGTCATCAACCAACCGCATCTTCCTCCGCTCCTCCCGCCTAATCCATGTCCTCATCTTCTTCATCATCATCATCATCATCATCCCCTCCATGGACCGCAATGTGGTCCCGAATGTATCCAATATCATCTTGGATATCAGATATGTTTCTCTCGATAGCTTCGACCCGGTGGTACGTGTTGCTTGCCATGTTGTAGGTGTTCCTGGTGCACATAAGGTTTTCCTGCAACAAATCATGCAAACTTTGGAAATTAGGAAAACCGCCTCCTGAGGAGGATTGGCCCGGATCACCTTGGGGTTGATACTGATACTGATGATGTTGTGGAGCGTGGAGGATAAGTGCTTCTTGCGGGTTCCATGCATGACCTTGCATCCTTTGAAAGCTTACCGTCCCGTCTTCCGCCTCATAAAGTAGGTTCATCGAACGGCAGATGTGTATATCTACCCTACCCGACCACGGGCTCCTTTCGAATGACCTAGGTATGCTGGTGAAGTGCTTGAAGAGACGGTACACCAATCCCCCAAAGAAGATAGGGGTTGGTGCACTAGCAAGGCGGTTGTGATGCATGTTTCGGAGCATAAGGAACGGAACATCAAGCGGCTTGCGGGTGTGGATACAGTGGAAGACAACAATATCTCTTAACCCAACGACGCCACTACTATCATGCCTTTGGCTAAGAGAGTAGCCGAGGAGCCTATGGATGTATCTGTAGAGTGGATCCCTCAGCTTCGTACTCTTAGTGCTGCTCGGATTGTAGTACCCTTCACCAATCTGAGCCCAAATGGCTTGGCGTTCGTTCTCACCTATTTCTCGCATCCCTCCAGTGTTTTCCTCGTTTCCCGCATCCTCTTCCGCATACAACCCGAGAATCGATCCAAATTGTGCCATAGAGATCGAATACCTTGTGCCATAAAAATAAAAATAAAAACAGATAGACAAGATGAATCACTTGGTTCCGACTCATATCTAGTGTAACCTTTGATTATTTCCGCACTTTTGCACTTCTTAAGAGATTATCTTAGTTATTGTAGTAGGCCCCTCTTTTGAAGGTGACGTTACCCTCACCCCAGTAGTTTGAGTCAGCAAGGATACAATCCTAAAATGGTGGATTATTGGAAGATAATTAATTAAGTTATTAAAGCAAATTATGGTAGGCCCCTCTTTTGGAGGTGACGTTACCCTCGACTAAGTAGTCTGAGTCAGCAGGGATACAGTCCTAAATAGCCGGGTTATAGTATTAATAGTAGTTAACTTATGAGGGGATCAAAGAGTTTGGACCGCCGCCATCCAATACCGTTAAGTATTGAAGGAGGTCCTACTAAATTTGACCCAGGTCCATTGCAGGACCTCTAAACGCTGAACAATGGCAAGACCTTTACCAAACCGTTCCCTTAACCCCCGACCAGGTAGCCAACATACCTCCATATAGACCGTGGAGATATGAATGGTGAAAATATTTTATTTTATATAGACAGTAAAATAATGCCAAGACACCACGGACAAACGATAAGGAAAGATCATCTTCAACATAAGAAACTAGTTATTAAAGTCATTAATACAAAACCAGGTAAAAAGTGCGAAAAGATTAAAAATAAAAAGTATTACACTAGACACTTTGTATTCACCAAGTGATGTAAGAGACTTAGGCAAACATGCCCTTGATTGTCAAGAACTCTTACGATCAATCTTGGATCCCGAGACGACTCACACACTCTATGATGGACAATGGATGATGGTGGTGGATGATGGTGTTATGGTGGTGGTGGGTGGTGGGTGAAGTGTGAAAGAGGTGGTGTGCCAAGGGATGGTTTGAGCTTGAGCCAAGCACTCCTATTTATAGGCTGAACAGAAGCTCGGGCACGGCCCCGTGTCCACATCCTTCTCTTTCTTCATTTAATGCAGCTTTGTCTTATTAGTTGACCACGCCCCCGTGTCCGCTGAGCACGACCCCGTGTGCAGAAGAATCTTTGTACTATGAAGATTTGCTAGATTGTGCGAATCTTATAGTTGACCACGGCCCCGTGTCCGCTGAGCACGACCCCGTGGTGGGCAATAGAAGCTTCTACCACTTTGTCTTTTCTGCTGACACTTGGGCACGCCCCCGTGCTGGCTGAGCACGGGGCGTGTTCAGTCTTCTGTTATCTTGTTTTGCTTGGGAAGATGCTGTCGTGGGGTCGGGCATGTCACGTCTTGTTCCTTTTCTTGTATTTATGTTAGAATTTGATGTCTTTTTGCTTCTTTTGTTAATTTGAGCTCATTTAATCCTGAAAATACAAAAGGAAGACAAAAGCACATTTTTTCCAACATTAGTACTAAAAAGGGTTAGTTTTATGCCACAATTGATGAAATTTATATGTTGCATTTTGCACACATCAGTCTCACGCAGGCCTCACCCTTAAGTATGTGAAAGGAGAGGGTACGTTTAGTAGTACCATTAGTTTTCCATCTATTTTTTCCTTATCATTATTATTATTATTATTATTAATTGCTATTTGGTTATGGTTATTTACATGTTTATTTAAATAGGAACATTGGGTGAAAAAAAAAAAAAGATTATACATATATATATAAACAATTCCTTTTTTTATTTTTCTTTTTTTTACTAGTATTTTTGTCAGTACTATATTTTAACAAAATTTAAAGAAATATAAATGAAGTATTTTGTTTTCAATTTTTATATTTTCTATTAAAAATTAGGTGTTTTTATAAATAATATGTTAAACTATTATGACTATGTGGGTTTTTAATCTTTTATTTATTGTCTATGTTTGATAGTATCACTCAATACACACTAAGTAAGCAAAAAGGGATTGGTTTAATATTTAAAAAAAAGATAAAAAAATAATTTTAACAAAGGTTAAAAAACTATAAAATTTTTACTTTAGAAATTTATTATCAATAAAGATAACAGTTTAACAAAACATTTAAAAATAACTATGATTTGATTAAGAATAATTGAAGTAAAAAAATTAGAAACGTAAATAATTGACAAAAGTCCCCGCGCGTTAGGGCGAAGGCATGACTTTATAACAAGCGTTTAAGATTTGAGAATGTGTCTAAATCATCGTATTTTAATTTCAGCCTTGTGTTAAAAATCTTAATTTCAGCATAACATGCTTACCATAGGACAACTTAAATAAAACATCAACAACTAATTCTAGTTGATGTGTTTTTTCAATATACCATTTAAGGGTTGTATCTATTAAAAATTAGGTGTTTTTATAAATAATATGTTAAACTATTATGACTATGTGGGTTTTTAATCTTTTATTTATTGTCTATGTTTGATAGTATCACTCAATACACACTAAGTAAGTAAAAAGGGATTGGTTTAATATTTAAAAAAAAAGATAAAAAAATAATTTTAACAAAGGTTAAAAAACTATAAAATTTTTACTTTAGAAATTTATTATCAATAAAGATAACAGTTTAACAAAACATTTAAAAATAACTATGATTTGATTAAGAATAATTGAAGTAAAAAAATTAGAAACGTAAATAATTGACAAAAGTCCCCGCGCTTTAGGGCGAAAGCACGACTTTATAACAAGCGTTTAAGATTTGAGAATGTGTCTAAATCATCGTATTTTAATTTCAGCCTGGTGTTAAAAATCTTAATTTCAGCATAACATGCTTACCATAGGACAACTTAAATAAAACATCAACAACTAATTCTAGTTGATGTGTTTTTTCAATATACCATTTAAGGGTTGTATAAAATAATTATTACAATAATGAAGATGGTGTAAATAAAAACTCCTTTCATTATTATATATATATATAGAAACGGGATCAGGAGAAAACGGTAGAAAGTGTGAGAACGGTGAGAACGTTTCCTGGCCTAACACGTGTCACGCCGCTTAGAGAAAGGCGGAGGGGCTTTTTGTTCTTTCATATTTCTTTTTTATTAACGCGTGTCCCTTCATCTTTCCATCTTTTTGCCGTTTATTAAATACGCGGCGTTTTTATTGTTTTTATACCAGAACTATAATAAATATTTTTGGCGTTTTAAGTATTTGTTTTTGGCGTTTTTATTGATTTAAAAAACTTCAGTAATTTTCTTTGATTTTATAATATTAAGTGTTTTGCCATTAGGATACAAGCCTATAATATGACATGCAATTATGGCGTTTTGAAAAGATAAATAAGTTTCAATTTTCCATGTAGTGGCATTAATATAACTTTAATGTTTTTGGCAATAAATGATACCATCTCTTTATTTTACTGTTTCTTTCAATTTTTATCTGTCAATTAGTATTGGTTTTTTCCAGTAATACTTTGTTTGCATTTTTTGGCGTTTTATATAGCAACCTCGTACTTTGCTAGCATTCGTTCTCACACTATCAGGCGTTTTGGTGTTTGCAGATTTTGGCGTTTTATACTCATTTTTTTAAATAGCAGAGAATTAGATGGTAAACAACACAGAATTACATAACAAACAATAGATAATGAAAAAAAATTAAAAATTACAATCTAATTTCACATTCAAATCTTCACTGTCATCAGCCTCTTCTACTTTAACATTTTTGGCGTTTTGAACCTGTTTTTTAATGCCTTATGTAGATCCTTATTTTCCTACATAACGGCCGTCTTTAGAAGATGCTTATTTTTTGTAGCATCCTTTATGGTGGGTGGTTATATACTTTGTTTGATGACATGTTGAAGATCAACGCATGCTCTAATGTATTGATCCCTTCATGCCATCCATATATCCATCAAAAACAAAGTGGCATGATGTCATATCAGTGTCACCAGTCTCTTTGTCTTGAATATTTGTCCATCTCATTCAGCAAAAGATTATAGACATACCCAACTCAGAGAAGAATCCATTGAGTGAAACTTCATTCAGATCAATACTCAATATAGCGGAATCGAGGTTCTGAATCTGTGGCTTTTTTAAGTATTTTTTTTTGGCGTTTTAAAGTGAATGGTTTCTAGGGAATATGGCGTTTGTTTCTGGTTTTGTGATAAGTTGTTTGTGCAGAGAAGTCTCACTTTATAGGATGTTTTTGGCGCGTAGTTTAGGCGGGATTTTATTTATAATAAATGATATTAATAAAGTAGCGTCTTTTCAGTTTTACTGTCTATTTTTTACTGTTTTTTTGTTCAGCTTTTTTAGGTTTGGCATTTTTTAATGGTTTTTGTAGTTTTTGGCGTTTTTTTTTTCATTTTTAGCTTTTTTTTAATTAATACTTCTGTAAGTTACTTTCATTATAGTTTTGGAGTTTTTGGCGTTTTACTGCATTTATGGGGTTTCACAAGCATTATGATTGTTTGGCGTTTAATTAAGATAATGTATTTTTTATTCTAAATTGAAAAATACATAGCAAACAACAGAAAAAGAAAATTAAAAAAAAAACAATTAATCTTCCAAAACTTCACTGTTACCAGTCTCTTTCTTCTTTGAATCATGAGCGCTGGTGGTTTGGCTTAGTCATGCTTGTGTTTTTGTGGCCGTTTGTAAAGTCAAAATGACATGAGTTTTTTTTTTTTTTTGAATATGTATCTTCAAACAACTCAGTAGTGTTATTCTTCTTTTCATGCCATTTAAATATTCATCAAGAACAAAACACTTAAAATGGCATAAGTTTGACCCCAACATCTTTTTGTTTCTGTTTTTTCCATCTCATGCAGCAAAATGTTATTTGAGTCACAACACCTCATGGAAGAATGCATTATTCGACCCTTTGGCGTAGAACAATATTTTAAATATACAAGAAACGATATTTGGCATTTTTGGCGTTTTACTGAGGAAATAGTGTATCTGAAAGAACCGTCGATCTTTTGGAATCTTTTTTGGCGTTTTTCTAAGATGAATGGTATATAGTAGAAAATATGGCGTTTTTGAGTAGTTGTGTTTGATGTTTTGGGAATTTTGGCGTTTGTAAGTTGAATGGTATATAGTAGAAAATATGGCGTTTCAGGTTCTGGGGGATGTGTTTTTATATCTTGGATGTTTTTTGTTTATATAGCGATGTGATTTGGTCCGTATTGGCGTTTTATTCATCATTATGGCGTCTTGGTATAGAGGTGTAAATACGCTTTTACCCGTAATGATGCGCGTCCACGTAAGAAAATTGATGTTATTTACGAAAACGCCACCGCGCCAATCTAGTCCATAGATTGTTTTGATCGTTTTCTCTAAATCCCGACCATATATATATATAGGACAAAGATTCGTTAGGAACCACCATGTCACACCCCAACCGATGGCGGAATCATCGGGGCGCGGCACTAGGCGAATCAGATTGCTCAAGAGAATCCATAACAGCTATATTGCGATAATATTTAATACATTCGTTATCCCATACTAACAAATAATACAATCATATAAGTTTTCACAGATTTCTTGTCCTCTTGAACAATACAAATCCGACAACCTAGATTTTAGTTGAATTTCTAGACTTCCTAGCTTGTTTGATATAGTCTGCGATCTAACCTGCAACATACGTTAAAATATTTGTCAATACAAAAGTATTGGCGAGTATACAGGTTTGATAAGTATAGCATAATAGATTAAAAGTGCTGCGAATTTCCACATGCATAGACGTAATACACGACATATATACTCACAAAACTGATACTACTAACTAAGTCCTCGATGCTCGAATGTACGATGGCATAACTAGACCCCGTCGGGCGCAATAGTACTATACTAGTCGTTGTGGGACGTCGCGAGTATAAGCCCTAGCACATATGCAACTAGCATCACGTATATCTATGCATAACAGTTATTCGCAAGTGATAATTCGATTGATTGAATATTTCGTTTGATAAGTTCGATTTGTTAGAAACGTATGTTACACCCAAAATTCGATTAAAAAGGGGTCAGGTATACTCACAGTGCGTATTTAGCGGAATTACAACTTGCTCGAGTCGGTTGCAAGTATGTCTGTACTAATCCTTGAGGAATAGAGTAAACGATATACGGTTAAGCAAGATTGCCTTGAAAAGTTACTCATTTGGTTGAATTGTTCTCATCCGTGCGGATTGGCATGTTATCCGTCCGGATGATAAGTCATCCGTCCGGATGGCATGTTATCCGTGCGGATAATGTGTCGTTCGTGCGTATAAGTGGTCATCCGTGCGTATAAGTGGTCATCCGTGCGGATAATGGTGGTACGTGCGGATGAGTGGTGGTACGTGCGGATGAGTGGTGCGTGCGTGCGGATGAGTGGTGCGTGCGGACTGACATGTCATCCGTGCGGGCTGACATGTCATCCGTGCGGGCTGACATGTCATCCGTGCGGGCTGACATGTCATCCGTGCGGGCTGACATGTCATCCGTGCGGGCTGACATGTCATCCGTGCGGACGAGGGTCATCCGTGCGGACTGACATGTCTGTTTCGCACTCTGAACATTGTCTCCGAGTGTTTAACGGAAGGAATACGTTCGTTTTTACTAGGGTAGTGTAATTTCGCACTAACACTTGAAGTTCCGTCAATCCCGACTCGTTCTAACGGCCGGGAATCACCCCGTTCCATCAGATCTGGCCGTTCGTGATGGTTCTAACGGCCGGGAATCACCCGGATCTGAGTCGTTTATAGGGAAATGAGACCCCAACTTGAAGTTCATAAGAACTCTTGGTGACATCGCCTCAAAACGCCTCAAATCCGTAGATTTCACGGTTAGAATTTGAGTTTTGAAAGATAAAATGATGTAGAATCGAGTGTAGATTGCAGAAGTACAAGTTTTAGGTTGAAATCTTACCGGAATCGCGAGGAAATCGAGAGAAAAGGGTCTTGGAGCGTGTTCGGTTGAATAGGAGCTGTCACATCACTGTTCAAGTGATGTGACATGGTATTTATAGGCAACAGAGGAGAGGAAAAGAGTTCTGGCCCGGATAGCCCATCCGTGCGGATGGCCCATGCGTGCGGATGGCCCATGCGTGCGGATGGCCCATGCGTGCGGATGGCCCATGCGTGCGGATGGCCCATCCGTGCGCATGCCCATCCGTCCGGATAGCTATCCTGACGCGTTGGACTTCTCCGTTTTTGACCGTTTTGATAGTTTTCGAAGTGCGTACTTCCATAACTAATTTATATTATCATTATATTGTTATTATATATATATATATATATATATATCACTAGGGGTCGTATTTACGTATCCATAATCCAAGGTTTCGATAATTAACGATCGGTTTCTGATTCGAGTATGCGATTATTAGCGACGTTTCACGGCCATCAAGGAGGGTAGTATAGGTTCTATCTTGATGTCATCGTGAACGTTATTTCGTGTAGTGCCACAAAGACTGACGGGGTACCGTTTACTCGTATTGTCATCATCGTCATGACGACTGGAGCTACAGCACTCACCCGAGGGTCCTTGTTAGCGTTAATTGTTTACGTTCGACACATCACGGCCACTGAGGAGGGTAGAATAGGTCCTCACTCAATGCCTCCGTGAGTGTTAGTGTGATAATAGTGTAGTATAGTGATATTGTATTTCGAAAGTGTGCGATTATCCTTCGAATAGCGATATATACGATATGGTTGCATTATGATCCGAATCTCCGGTGCTAGGCGTAACGAGTATAACGAGTAGTAACAACGCACAAAAGTGCGGGTTGTTACAGTCTCCCCTACTTTAGGAAATTTCGTCCCGAAATTAATCCAATAGGTAGACTTCTAAGAGTTGATCTTGTATAAGTAGTGATACAACGGGCGATTGACCGTAAGTTGACAGCGAGGGCGTTTCGGAATAAGAGAGATCGGCTGCGATAACGAGAAGGCGACGTAAAGACGAAAGTATTAATCCCACGAGTTGGCATTCCAAAGTACCTCGTTTTGTGTAGAATTCGTTAGTTCGATGCGATTGCAATTTGAAAGGCTTCTCATGACGTAGAGTTAACTGAGTCGATCGTTTACCAACGTTACAAGAAGCGTTCGTTTTAGATATTAAAAAGGATTGTAGGATGAATAATCTTTTGAAAATTTTCCTTTTAACGTGCGGTCAACAGAATCGATGTTAACCGATGTTGCAAGGAAGTTTAAGTTTCTAACATTTTAAGGAATTCGAAGATGAAAACGAGGGTTACGAAAACTCTCCTATGACATGGGTTCCAGCTGAACTCGATGTTGAACCAACATCTCAAGAAAGTCTTGTTTTTTTTTTGATCTTGAAAAAGGTTTTAAGGAAAAATTGAACTCATGAAGCTCCCTTTGAACATGGAGTTAAGCTGATTCGATGTTACCTCCACATTGTGAGGAATTTCACTTGTTCCATGGTTTTAATAAAAGTTTTATAAAAATCAGTTTTTAACTTTTTGGAAAGGATGATTTAGCATCAAGCCCCACTTGGCACCTTCCCACGGAAGTTCGTTAATATGTTTAAAACACTTATATATAGGAAGTACCAGCGGCGTATCCACCATGCCTTGCCTATATTATTTCCGTTTCGTGAGGCAGTGTCAGGTGTGCCGATATGACTCGGATAGAATTGCGTTTTCTCAGCCCAATCGGTAGAAAGTCGGACCGAGCATACGATGGGATTGAATAGATTAATCCAGCGAGTTGATAAGCGAGAAGCGAATAGCGCGTTTTCGATTAGATTCCGCGTTACACCCACATGGCACGTTTCCACGGGGGTTTGCTAACATGGCGAAACACCATGCTTAACCAGGTTAGCTTGCCTCGTGAAGCGGTGTCATGTGTACTTAATACCATACAGACTGCGATGAACATCAAGCGAGCGATAAGCGGTACGCGAATAAGCGGTAGACTATACACGATAGGCGATCAGCGATCTGGTGATTAAACGAATAATACAAACATAACACTAGTAATGATGGTGATGATAATCGAATTTCGATAAGCGGCAGTTGTTGCGTGCAAGTGATGAAGGTATGCGATTTGATTGACGTGGTTCGGTTCGATTGATTAACACCACATAATTTAGCTATCATCAGACCCCACATGGCCCGTTTCCACGAAAGGCCACTGATATAGCTAAAACACCTTGTTTTAACCATATGAGCTTCCTCTCGTGAGGCGAGGTCATGCGTTCTAACTTAGCACAAATATCACGGATAACGGTATAGCTATAGATTGATACACAGCAGGCGATATAGATTCACATGATAAGCGAGAGAGATTGCGAGATATACAAGGTAAGCGATTTCAACTAGTCAGGTTTGTTTCGAATAAGCTTAACGTTACGTTGTGACGCATCGCGGTTATCGAGGAGGGTAGAATAGGTCCTCACCCGATAATGTCGTGAGCGTTAGTGTGTTTGATGAGATTGATCGCTATAGACTTACGACTAGTCTTGCGTTGATGCAATTGTCCTGCGAGGTAGACTCTCCAGAGTCCATCGATGAGGCGTTTGCATTGCGTTTGCAGACTTACGACAAGTCTCGTGATGATACGGTTTGTTACGCCTTGCGATTGAGTGTAGTGTGTTGAAAATAATCACAATAGTATAATAGGTCTAATAATGTTCAACTCCACGTGGCACCTCCTTCACGGAACTTCGGTAGTATGATACAGCACACCTTGCCCGACCCCTACTACTTTCATCCCGTGTTTTGGTGTCACATTTTGTCAAAACGTCATGGCACCTTAGAATTCACTACGATCTCCGTGCACTGACCCAAGTAATCCCGTGTGCACCCGCGATTAATCGTTCCTTGCACGTTTATCGTACCTCGTTCTAAAAGTGCAGTGTGGGTAAAACACATTACTTCGTGATATAGTATATAGTATATAGTATGTGTGTGAATTTAGTCTAAATGCGGCGACTAAAGTGGGATGGAGGAAACGAAAACGAGAGTTGTTGTTACACATAGTGGTAACTTCGAATAAGAGAGTAGGTTCAAAACTTAGAAATTAACGTCGAGAATCGTATCATTACAACTTTATCCTACGCTTGCTAGATGTCTGATGCTGAAGACTTTTGCTGGAGCTGTTGTTGTTGTACTCAAGTTCACGGTTCGATGCGGCAGTTGCAGGTGAAGTGACCGTAACGGTTGCAGTTATTGCAATAGCGACAGTCCGCCCCAACTGGATGATGATAGGTACACGAGTAACACTGAGGATGAGCTCCAGTGTAGGCTCGTTTTGGAAACATCGGAACTGTTCGAAGAGGTTCCGGTTGCAGCAGTTCGGTTGTTGATGAGCTCGGGCTTGAAGTCTTTCGCTTGCGGCTGGGTTTGTCGGTGTCTTGCGAAGAGATGTCGTCGTTGGAGGATTCGTCTGAAGACTCGCTTGTGGAGTCTTTGGCTGATTTGTCGGAAGGTACGTTGGCAGATTTGTCAGAAGAATCGGCAGCAGATCCGTCCGAGGAATCGCTAGCAGATCCGTCAGAAGAATCGTTAGCTGATTCGTTAGAAGACTCGCCAGCAGATTTGTCAGAAGATTTGTCAGTAGATTCATCAGAAGATTCGTCAACATGTTCGCTGGAAGGATTACTGGCGATTGCTTGATGAGCTTGCTTGACAGGTTTCCTTGAGAATAATCCTTCCATGAGTCGTTTGTTGTTGATTTCTGCGGCTAAGCGGTAGGTTTCTTCGATGGTAGCAGGCCTTGCAGCTTCGACAAAATCACCCACACTCTCAGGCAAGCCACAAATGTACTTCGCGATGGCCTTCCCCGGAGTGTTGACTTGACTTGGGCAGATTAGGCTAAGCTGTTTGAACCTTGCGGTGTAACCAGCATTGTCACCTTCGGTTTGCTTGATTTCCCAAAATTCGTTTTCCAGCTTCTGCATCTCGTGAGGAGGACAATACTCTTTCTCCATGAGCTCTTTCAGCTCATTCCAAGAGAGGGCGTAAGCTGCGAAGATCCCATGTTTGTTACGTTCGGCGGTCCACCAGTCGAGTGCTCGCGATTGAAATACTCCGGTGGCGTAAGTAGTACGGAGACTATCGGGACACCCACTTTGACGAAGGGTAACTTCGATAGAATCGAACCACTGGAGTAGTTGAGTCGCACCTCCTTCACCCGTGAATTCCATCGGGTCACAGGCTTTGAAGTGCTTGTAGAGAAAAGTAGATTGCGGCTCTCCTGTCTTAACGTCTTCCGAAGCTCGAGAATGGCTGAGAGAGTGCACTTGAGCGGCAATTCGAGGACTAAGCTTACTCACTTCCTTAATCACAAGTGAAGCAATCCTCCTCTCGGCGCTTCGTTTGGCTTTCCTCTTAGCTACTCGTCTCGAGGTAGAGTTGTTGGAAGGCATCTAGATAGGAAGAGACTTGGGGTGAGATTCGATCATAATGATTTTTTTTTGAGTTTTGCGTTGCGATTGAGCGCGTTCAAAACTTGGTGCGATAGTATAGTAATACGAATCACATAGGAGCCACGTAAGAAACACGAAATTCCTAAGTTCTCACACAATGACTTGTTTGTTTATACGTATGTATATATATATATATATATATAGATGTAATTTGTAATCATGCACATACAGTTCGATTTAGAATAAGCGAGGTCGCATTGAAGTGAGAAAACGAGAGCGAATGCGATAGATTATGCATTAGTTTTGTGGTGAACATTCAGTTTTCATTTTAGATTGCGATGGATGTGCGAATTGTGCGTTTATAAAGTAGGGAGTGAAATCGTTACATCGAGAAGTCGATAAAGCGTAAAGTTTCAAAACGTAAATAAGTTCTGATCATTGTAAAATTGGTGGGTCGTATGGTAGAGTGCCTTGGGTGTTTTAGGCGTCGACTACCCAAGGTAACCCAACTATATCTAACAAGTTCGAGCATGCGCGTTGACTTAGAGGACTTCATGCTTCCACTGGGATGCAGCTCATGGCATTCGTCTTCCTAGTCATCGCGTGGCTCGAGTTATCGTGATAGTCGAGTCCTTGGTGAGAGCTTTTGAAAACCAGTTTATAGAGAATGGGACGACTTATTAAGGTACGGGTTTCACCCCTGACTTAACAGTTTCGTTCCTAATTGTGGCTATGCTCTTCGAATAAATTCGTGAGTTCCACTAGATTTAGAATGGAGACCTTTGTCGAGATGTGGATGTCACTCCTAACTCGATGAAGAGTTCTCGTGCTAGAAAAATGCGCTGAGTGAGCAATCCTATCGAGAGTTCTTGGTTTTCACACCTGGTCCCGACTGGATCGCTCGGTTTCATTATGCGAGTATTTTCGAAAACACGTGTATTGTGTCGGCCCTAGGAAAGGCTAAGTAGCATTTCAGCCTTAGGAAAGGCTTCTTCGTGTGAAGTTGTAGTATGCGGTGTTCACACAAAGTTGTTGCTTTTAGCGATTTCGATTGAGAGTATCAAATAAGCCCAATACAAACCCCACCGGGTTTGTATGAGTCGGCCTGTTGGTACTTAGACTATAGACTAGGTCAATTTCTAAGACGTCGACCCGGACTAGGTCGAGTCTGGCCTAATTCCCTATAGTTATGGCTCTGATACCAATCTGTCGCACCCCAACCGATGGCGGAATCATCGGGGCGTGGCACTAGGCGAATCAGATTGCTCAAGAGAATCCATAACAGCTATATTGCGATAATATTTAATACATTCGTTATCCCATACTAACAAATAATACAATCACATAAGTTTTCACAGATTTCTTGTCCTCTTGAACAATACAAATCCGACAACCTAGATTTTAGTTGAATTTCTAGACTTCCTAGCTTGTTTGATATAGTCTGCGATCTAACCTGCAACATACGTTAAAATATTTGTCAATACAAAAGTATTGGCGAGTATACAGGTTTGATAAGTATAGCATAATAGATTAAAAGTGCTGCGAATTTCCACATGCATAGACGTAATACACGACATATATACTCACAAAACTGATACTACTAACTAAGTCCTCGATGCTCGAATGTACGATGGCATAACTAGACCCCGTCGGGCGCAATAGTACTATACTAGTCGTTGTGGGACGTCGCGAGTATAAGCCCTAGCACATATGCAACTAGCATCACGTATATCTATGCATAACAGTTATTCGCAAGTGATAATTCGATTGATTGAATATTTCGTTTGATAAGTTCGATTTGTTAGAAACGTATGCTACACCCAAAATTCGATTAAAAAGGGGTCAAGTATACTCACAGTGCGTATTTAGCGGAATTACAACTTGCTCGAGTCGGTTGCAAGTATGTCTGTACTAATCCTTGAGGAATAGAGTAAACGATATACGGTTAAGCAAGATTGCCTTGAAAAGTTACTCATTTGGTTGAATTGTTCTCATCCGTGCGGATTGGCATGTTATCCGTCCGGATGAGAAGTCATCCGTCCGGATGGCATGTTATCCGTGCGGATAATGTGTCGTTCGTGCGTATAAGTGGTCATCCGTGCGTATAAGTGGTCATCCGTGCGGATAATGGTGGTACGTGCGGATGAGTGGTGGTACGTGCGGATGAGTGGTGCGTGCGGATGAGTGGTGCGTGCGGATTGACATGTCATCCGTGCGGACGAGGGTCATCCGTGCGGACTGACATGTCTGTTTCGCACTCTGAACATTGTCTCCGAGTGTTTAACGGAAGGAATACGTTCGTTTTTACTAGGGTAGTGTAATTTCGCACTAACACTTGAAGTTCCGTCAATCCCGACTCGTTCTAACGGCCGGGAATCACCCCGTTCCATCAGATCTGGCCGTTCGTGATGGTTCTTCCTGGTTAACTCGAAATCGCACAGATTTAGGTGAGATTTGTCATTAAAACATGTGGAAATCACCCGGATCTGAGTCGTTTATAGGGAAATGAGACCCCAACTTGAAGTTCATAAGAACTCTTGGTGACATCGCCTCAAAACGCCTCAAATCCGCAGATTTCACGGTTAGAATTTGAGTTTTGAAAGATAAAATGATGTAGAATCGAGTGTAGATTGCAGAAGTACAAGTTTTAGGTTGAAATCTTACCGAAATCGCGAGGAAATCGAGAGAAAAGGGTCTTGGAGCGTGTTCGGTTGAATAGGAGCTGTCACATCACTGTTCAAGTGATGTGACATGGTATTTATAGGCAACAGAGGAGAGGAAAAGAGTTCTGGCCCGGATAGCCCATCCGTGCGGATGGCCCATGCGTGCGGATGGCCCATCCGTGCGCATGCCCATCCGTCCGGATGGCCCATCCGTCCGGATAGCTATCCTGACGCGTTGGACTTCTCCGTTTTTGACCGTTTTGATAGTTTTCGAAGTGCGTACTTCCATAACTAATTTATATTATCATTATATTGTTATTATTATTATATATATATATCACTAGGGGTCGTATTTACGTATCCATAATCCATGGTTTCGATAATTAACGATCGGTTTCTGATTCGAGTATGCGATTATTAGCGACGTTTCACGGCCATCAAGGAGGGTAGTATAGGTTCTATCTTGATGTCATCGTGAACGTTATTTCGTGTAGTGCCACAAAGACTGACGGGGTACCGTTTACTCGTATTGTCATCATCGTCATGACGACTGGAGCTACAACACTCACCCGAGGGTCCTTGTTAGCGTTAATTGTTTACGTTCGACACATCACGGCCACTGAGGAGGGTAGAATAGGTCCTCACTCAATGCCTCCGTGAGTGTTAGTGTGATAATAGTGTAGTATAGTGATATTGTATTTCGAAAGTATGCTATTATCCTTCGAATAACGATATATACGATATGGTTGCATTATGATCCGAATCTCCGGTGCTAGGCGTAACGAGTATAACGAGTAGTAACAACGCACAAAAGTGCGGGTTGTTACAGTCTCCCCTACTTTAGGAAATTTCGTCCCGAAATTAATCCAATAGGTAGACTTCTAAGAGTTGATCTTGTATAAGTAGTGAAAATCACTAAAACACAATATCCAAACCCTAACAGCCCATAAAAACATCAAACACACCATCGTAGAACTATGAATATAAAACACAACATGATAATCAACATAAAACACACTAATGTTAGTCATTCGATAATCAAAGCCTTATCATCCAAAACACAACACAAAACCCACAAATATGGCGTTTTAGTAATCTCCAGTTTGATATTTGTGGGTTTTGAGTGTGTTTTATGGTTGAGATTATGGTGTTTTATGACTTTTTACACTTTGTTGAGAAAATAGACTTTGTAGCCAACTCCCACCCTACATATATATATATATATATATCCAGGGGACCGCTAGAATGAGAACCACCACGAGTTATGAGAACCGCGAGAACCACGTGCCACGGAGGGGCGTTGACCACGATTTTTTTTACAACTAGATCCGTATATTTTAACAACATTCGTAAAAAAAAAATTTCAAACGGCGCGCCCGAGGGGGTAGTTTTTTACACCCAAAGTTTGTAAAAAAAAAAAAGAAAAAACAAAAAAAAATAATAAAAACACCAAACTTTGGGTGTAAAAAACTACCCCCTCGGGCGCGCCGTTTGAATTTTTTTTTTTACGAATGTTGTTAAAATATACGGATCTAGTTGTAAAAAAAAATTGTGGTCAACGCCCCTCCGTGGCACGTGGTTCTCGCGGTTCTCATAACTCGTGGTGGTTCTCATTCTAGCGGCTCCATATCCATATATATATATATATATATATATATATATATATATATATATATATATATTGTTGATGAAGGATGATGAATAGTAACTTATTTTTAAATAACATATAGCTTTTATTATTATATTTACTTTTAATAACATATTTTTATTTTTTCCCTTTTTTAAAACCATGTATTTCCTTTACCATTTTTTTATTTTTTTAGAACATATATTAATTTATCAATTAATTTGATATTTCTTTAATAATTTACGTTTGTAACTTTTTTCTAAAAAGTTAAGTACATAGTTGTGCTTGATTTTTTCCCTGACATTCTGTTATAAGTTGTGTTAAAAACTAAGTTGTACTCAAAATAAAGTATTTATTTGGTATTATAAACGGTATGATTATAAACTAAACCATTCTAATGGGTTGGTTTTCTAAACAGCATGCTTTATTTTTAAATCACGTTTGTTTTACATTATCATTTGCTCGGTTTCGTCGCAACGCGCGATGTAAAAAAAACTAGTTGTTATTAAAGTACTATTATTATTAATCTAGTAATTATTATTATTATTATCATTTAGTTATGATTATTTATATAGGTAGAGGTTCAACTAAGAATTTAATCTTCCCTAAGTTTCCTAAGAAGCAATCTTGAGCTTACATGTGGCAATCTCATTAATTTAGGTGAAAGGGTAATATTGGAAAATGCAAATTTCAAACAGATCTGTACTTAGTTTTAATCACACGATTTTCATTCCTTCTTTCATATTTTTCATTCATTCATTCATTGAGCTTCATCATCTGACCACATCTAATTCAATCGCAAATCTCAATCTCAATCCTGCTGAATCGTTCATCGTTTCATCGATTTGCCGGTACCTGCGAGATTGAGATCAATCCTGCTGAATCGTTCATCGTTTTCATCGATTTGCTGGAACCCTAGCTCCTCTGTTCATTCATTGATTTGCTGATTTATCCTCCTCTATTTTAATGATGTCTACTACTGTCGATAGTAAAATACCTTCTAGTTTTAATTTCATCTACTTTTTAGGTTTTTAGTTTTGATCTAAGTTGTGCTGGTTTTTATTTAAAAGTGTAGTTCTGATGTTGTGCTGGTTTTTTGAAGTTGTGCTGGTTTTTTTATATTACATCATATTTTAAAGTGTAGTTTTGTAAAGTTGTGCTGATATCTTTATTTTGTGCTAGTTTGCCTGGTAAAGTTGTGCTGGTTTTTATTTAAAAGTGTAGTTCTGAAGTTGTGCTGGTTTTTTGAAGTTGTGCTGGTTTTTTTATATTACATCATATTTTAAAGTGTAGTTTTGTAAAGTTGTGCTGATATCTTTATTTTGTGCTAGTTTGCCTGGTAAAGTTGTGCTGGTTTTTATTTAAAAGTGTAGTTCTGAAGTTGTGCTGGTTTTTTGAAGTTGTGCTGGTTTTTTTATATTACATCATATTTTAAAGTGTAGTTTTGTAAAGTTGTGCTGATATCTTTATTTTGTGCTAGTTTGCCTGGTAAAGTTGTGCTTGTTTTTTGTGCTGGTTATTGTTAAGTTTGTGCTGATATCTTTTATTTGTTCTGGTTTTTTGATTTGTTCAGGAGTTCATATCTGTCCAACTACTGGTAATCAGTATTATACTCCTATTGTTCCAGATTCTTCCAAACCTGTAGTTGGTATGCATTTCCAGTCAATTGATTCTGCTTTTAATTTCTATAAGAAGTATGCTAAGTTATCTGGGTTTGAGGGTCGAAAGCATACTCAATCTTCAAAAAATGGTGTTGTGATTAGAAAGTACTTTGTTTGTGCGAAAGAGGGTTCAGCGACATCCTGTGCTGTTGACACGGTAAATGATAGTGTTGGTGCTGATAAAAAGTTAAATGACCGAAGGAGGAGACCTTCTAAACGTACCGGATGTAAGGCACACATCCGTTTGTCTTTAACTCCAAAAAATACTTATAGAATTTCTCATGTATTTGAGGAGCATAATCATTCTTTTGTTGATGAAGAGGATTATCATCTTTTAGCTTCGTCTAGAAAGTTGACATTCACTGAAGAGCAACTGCTTTCTGATTTTTCTGAGATGAATATTGGTCCAGTTAGGGCATTCAACCTTATGAGAAAGATTCGTGGTGGATTTGATAAGGTTGGAGTGACGTCTACTGATTGTAAAAATTTTAAAAGAGATATTAATTTGTTCATTGGAGAGTTTGATGTGGACATGGCTGTCCAACGTCTTATGAAGAAGAAGCTGTATTTGCCGATTTTTTCTTGTGAATTTTATTGTGATGAAAAAGGTTCTCTTGCTGGATTATTTTGGGCTGATGAAGAAATGAAACTGAATTATGAGGTCTTTGGGGATGTTATGTCTTTTGATGCTACGTTCCGTACGAACAGGTATTTTATTAATTTTTTGTAGATCATTTGTTCATATTTTTATTAAACTAGCACAATTCAGCAAGCAGTTGTAATATAATCAATTCAATTTTTAGGTATGACTTGGTATTTGTTCCGTTCACTGGAATCGATAATCATCATCACAATGTCACGTTTGCTGGTTCTTTGTTAGCATCTGAAACTGCTGAATCATATAAATGGCTTCTTCAAAGTTTTTTGAAGGCTTTTGGTGTTGCACCTAAGGTGGTTGTGACTGATCAGGACGTTGCAATGAAAATTGCCATCCGAGATGTTTTCCCAGATACCAGACATCGTTTGTGTATGTGGCATATAATGATCAAAGTTTCTGAAAAGGTAACTTTCTTAAAACCAGCACAGTTTTACAATGTTATAATTTTTTAAACCATCATAAATTAAACCAGCACACTTTTAGCATATAAACCAGCACACTTTAAACAATCCATTTAAACCAGCACACTTTAGCATATAAATCAGCACACTTTTAAACCAGCACACTTTGGCATATAACTCAGCACACTTTTAAACCAGCACACTTTCTTTAAACCATCACAGTTTAAGCATCATAGTTTAAGTTTATACATCAACTAGCACACTTTAACATATAAACCAGCACATTTTAGGATTTTTTTGCTGTTTTAATATACTAATTATTTTTTTTGTTATAGGTTGGTACTGAGCTATCACAAGATGAGGTTTTTAAAGATGATATATGTGCTGTTGTATGGACTGATGCTCTTGAACCAGCACAGTTTGAGACACAATGGTGTGATTTAATGATTAAGTACAACCTTACTAGTAACAGCTGGCTGTCTGATATGTACAACCTCAGATCAGATTGGATTCCTGCATACTATCGTCATGAACATATGTCCGGTCTTATGCGTACAACATCTAGGTCTGAGAGTGAAAATCATTTTTTTGGTCAATTAACCAACACAAAATTGTCATTAGTTGAGTTTTTGAGCCATTTTGATACTGCAATGGAATCTCAGAGGTTTAAGCGCAGCAAACGTGATCATGATACCAGATACACAGAACCTGCCATGAAAACCAATTATGAATTGGAACGGGAAGCTGTAAAGATTTATACTCGGGGGATATTTTTTGATGTTCAAGAAGAAATTCGACTTGCTTGCAAGAATTGTATGTGCAGGCGTGAAGAAGAAGTTGGTGATTCAATTAAGTTTTATATTCTACAGGTCAATCTTCCCGGCCTTCATGAGGTATTTATTTATACCTTTAGTAGCACAAACATGTTCTGCTTTTTACAATACATTTTAAGTAGCACAATGATTTATATTTACAATTAGAATTTTACATATATAAACCAGCACACTTTGTTATAAACTAGCACAATATAAAGCATTTGTTATTTGTGTAGGTTCTTTTTACTCCTAAGGATATGGTAATTAAATGCAGCTGCAACCGATATGAGCAGTATGGTTTGCTATGTAGGCATGCCTTTTGTGTTCTTCGTCTTTGTGGTATAAAGGAGTTCCCTAAAAAATATGTTATGGGGCGTTGGACAAGAGATGTTGTTCCAAAAAAGACAAAAGTTTCGAGTTTTGATCAAAATGCTGCTGGTAATCAAGTTGAACGTGCTTCCAGCATTGTGCGTGAGATAATGACTGCAACTGAACATATTGTTAACCGTCTTGTTACAAATATTGACCTGTTATCGTTGTTTAGAGACCAAGTGATCGAGTCGAAGTTGAAGGTTGATTCTGCTGACCTTCCTGCAGAATCACTTGACAAGAATGCAAGATTAGCTAATATTCTTCGTACTGATCAGCCATGTTCATCGTCTTCTGCTACCATTCTTCCACCTAGTGGTATTAGAAACAAGGGGTGTGGTTCAAACAAACGCTTAAAGTCTTTTCGTGAGGTATCATCTTCAAGAATATCAAAGAAACCTAAAACTAGAGGTTGTTTGATATGTGGAGGTCATGGACATAATAGTCGGACTTGTAAGATGAAGACTACTGTTGCTGATTCCCAGAAAAGCAGTTAGTCGTGTGTCTTTGGAAATCATGATATTTGGATTGGTTATTTTTTTCATTTCAGTTTGGATTTCTTGTATTCTTATTATGTTTACAACATTCAACCAGCACATTATTAGTTTTTGTTGATTTTTAAATGCAATTATAAAACCAGCACAATTTTAAACTTCTTCTATGAAACCATCACATATTGTCATAGTGAAACCAGCACAATATTAATTGTAAAACTAGCATAAAATTAACTTTCCTAATATAACTGTTAAAGCAGTACAATGTAATTGTTAAACCAGCACCATATTAATTGTTAAACCAGCACAAAATATTACAGACAACTACTAAACTAATAATTTTAAACTTTGTTCTTTAAAACCAGCACAATTATAAAACCAGCACAATTTTAAACTTCTTCTATGAAACCATCACATATTGTCATAGTGAAACCAGCACAATATTAATTGTAAAACCAGCATAAAATTAACTTTCCTAATATAACTGTTAAAGCAGTACAATGTAATTGTTAAACCAGCACCATATTAATTGTTAAACCAGCACAAAATATTACAGACAACTACCAAACTAATGTTATATTGTTCAACCAACACAATCAATATTTGTTGTTCAATCTGTCATTGATTTTCGTTTCCGCATTTTTCTTGCATTCCTCTTTCTTTTCAGGCTCCATCTTCTCATACTTCTCTAACATTTCCATCATTTCACCTTTCGCTACGTTGATGTCAGATAAAAGTATTTTGCTTAAATACTTGTATCTCAGTTCAACCAACTCTTTGTCTTGTTCCGGTGACTCTTTCGACAGCCCACTATCCCATTCCTTTTTGCTCACATGCTTCCCTGTGTATGTCTCCATGTGTCTCATTGCAAAGACACCACAATCTACAAAGTTCTTTTCCGTTTGCCACGACATTTTCATTATTTCTGGTTCCAAGGGCGACATCTTTGGGTGCATTGTTGGGTATTCAACTTCAAGGTAATCACATACAATTTCTTTCTGTAATTTGAAAATTTTCAAAATCAAAATCCCTAAGCATCACAAATATAATTAAAATAAACAGCACAGAATTAATGGGCATCAATATATTACCACTCTTTTAGCACGTGTCATTTTTTGTGCTTTTGCTTTCCCTTTCATGTTGTCTATAAACTTGATGTCTTCTCCCTTGAAATCAAAACATACAATGTAGTAGTGCTTGTTTTGTAGTATTGGAATGAACAACATGTCCACTTTCCTAATACTTTCATACCCAGTAGTCATCAATGTCGCGGCAATGTTTTCTCTGAAATTTTGTGTGCAGGTCTTTTTGTTCAGTTTTGGTTTGAAATTGTTTTCTCCCTGCACAGAAACCAGCACAATGTGTTATAAACCAGCACCAGCACAATGTGTTATGAACCAGCACAATAATAGCATTTCATATATTAGACTAACCAGCTATTAATAAAACATTAATATTTCAAAACCAGCACAATGTGTAATAATCCAACACATTTTGTTAAATGTGCTTTTTCTAATCTGTTATTAAAACCAGCACATATTAGAAAACATACCAGCATGTTGCATGGGCAGAAAACTCTTGCCGGTGAACCTTTGCTTTTGTAGACCTCTTCACTGTTTAGTACCAATGACCAAGCTGTTAGGACTTGGACATGTATGTATAAGTTCGGGTGAAGCGACTCCAGAAATACCCTTGAAAGGTTTGTGCTAAATGCTGTCTCAAATATAAACACCCTGCATTGTTGTAATACACATTAGTTTAAATACTTATTTTTATCCAATTAAGATTTTGTTGGTTTTTATACTTACCAGGGGTCGTCAACTGTCGAGAACATCCATTCGGCTATCCTTTGTTCAATTTTTTCAGTTTTTGTTTTTATTTGTATAACTCGCTGCATATATGGTGAACATAAAGGTTCGGCAGGTTGAGTTGTACGTTTGCTTTGTCTTTTTTTCTTCTGGTCTCCGGCGTTTAGGTCTTCACCTATGAATTCTTGTTTTTCACTGTCTTTTTTGGTTTCCTTTTCTGGTGTTTTAAAAACCTCTCCTTGCTGTGCTGGTTGACCAGCAGCCTCATTTCCTTCTTTCTTTGCTGGTTGACCAGCAGTGTCACTTTCTCCCTTTGGTGGTTCATTAGCATCTTCACCTCCTTTCTTTGTTGTTTCCCCATCAGGTTTACCATCTTTAGCCTTTTCTCCACCTGCATCCTTTTCTTCTTCACCACCAACTCCATGATCAGCACCATCTTTTTTGCTGCTTGCTGCTTGTTCTGCCTTTTCTATTTTTTTTATAATCTCTGGCCACATTGAACTGGTGATTCTGAAAGGAGTTGAATCAAATTGTGAGACCACCATTTTTTTTTGTGATTGGGTAAGTTTAACTTCATTCCCTTCTTCCTTTTCATTCCCTCCTTCTGTCTTCTCTCCACTTCCTCCTTTTTTCTTTTCTTCATTCCCTGCTTCTGATTTTTGCTTCTCGAAATTGTACTTTTCACCATATACTACCAATCTTTTTCTCCACTCATCCACAGCATCCACAACCTCCTCACCTCTGTACTTTGTTAAACATTTTGCAATCATTTCGTGTGTTTCTTTGACATGCATGTCCAGCTCTTTTGTTTTGGATTTTATCAGACAAATCCATTCCTGAAAAGATAACCAGCACATTCTTTTTATAAAGTAGCACAAATTGTAAAAGTAGCACATTCTTTTTATAAAGTAGCACAAATTGTAAAAGTAGCACATTTTCCATTTTTATTTTTACATGCATATGATAAAAGTTTACAATAAAAGTAGCACATTTCAAACTAGCACAGTTTTACAATCCATTTAAACCAGCACACTTTAGCATATAAATCAGCACAATTTCACATTCCAAATTCTAACATTAAACTAACATATACTAGGTATAAACTAGCACAATTTAACATCCCAAACACTAAATGTCAACAAATGTCATAAAAGTAGCACATTTTTTCAATAACCATCTAAACCAGCACTTTTTTCAGTAATACTACAGATAAACACAATAAAATAGAAATTACCACTCCACTTGTTGGATTTGTAGGTGGAATTTGTGAGAGTTTTTCCTGGGATTGTGGAATGTCCAAACTTTGTGTAATGTCTAGAGATTCTGGGAAGTCACTAAAGTAATGATTTCTAGCTTCATCAGTTTCCTTTGAGATTTTTTGATATGTGGATAGAGGTTGTTCAGCTGGTGCTTTTTTCTTCATCTTCAGTTTTACCTTCAAATTCTTTCGTTTTTCATTTTGTTCAGTTGTTGCTGCTTTCAAACTTGTTTTCTTCTTACTCTTCACCACCTTTTGAGTAGGTGTTTGTGTTGTCAAGGTGAGTTTCTGTGCTGGTTTCCCATCTTTTTTACTTCTCTTTCTTTTATTGCTTTCCACCACCGGACCAAGCTTTTTAATTGTAACATTTTTATGATACATTACAGCTGGTATCATCTTCTGTGTTGGATTTGTTCTTTGGTATGTATCATGAGCATAAACCAACTGATTGATTTACAAGTTAGTTTTTGTTATTATGTTTGATAAAAAACAATAAATATAGATCATTTTTAGATAACTACAACATACCACTAGAAATGTTATCGGTCCGATGTAGTGTGCTGCTTTAGATTGGAACCAGCTTGTTGTCTTTCTGTTCAAGCAGTCGATCACGTAGCTGCACCAGTCAACATCCTTAATATCTACATCAGGTTGCAATGTTGGAAGGAATTTCATGTTGACGCTGCCACCGTGTGTGAGCTCTGCCATTATTGAGTTGAACATTACAAGAAAGTTTAGTTGAAATAGCCTTCCACTCTCCTTCTGTTCTTTCACAACATGAATAATATGATGCATTTTTGGCAGTTCATCATCAATTTCAAATTGATTTCTAAACTCTGCAACAACTGGATCACTCATTGATGGTTTAGTCTCCGTAACCTTCACTTTACCCATTGGTATGCCAAGAACTTCTTGTACTAGGTTAGGTGTTATCACTACATTATGTGTACCTAGATTCAGTGTGTTGATTGTAGGTTCATAATTGTTAGTGAGCCAGTATCCCAGATTAGTTGGTATTTTTGTTATATCAAAGTTCTTCATGCTTTCAAATCCCATGTTATCTACTTCTGCTTTCTGTTCGTCAGATAACACTTGCATGAATTGAGCAAGGTTTTTTGGGCTGTTCCTGATTCTAATTCTTTTTTTCTTATCAAATTCCTTGAAAATTGTTGATCGTATAGGTTCAAGGTTTGTGGCAACAACTTTTAGTGCTGTTTTTTGTTTCTTTTCCGGTTGTTCGAAGTCACTGTCTGATGAGCCTGCAAGTAATTTCAGAAGAAACATAGTAACCAGCACAAGTTATAAAGTGTACTATATATTAAAAAAACAATAACCAGTACCATTTTGATCATTTAATACATAATAAACCATGATTTTTATAATTCAAAACATCATTGTTACATAAGGTTCAGAAAAACATGATCATAATACATAACAGCATTGATAACATTAGAAAACTAAAACAAACAACATAAACATGATGATCATAGCAGGAGCTGGCTAGATTGCTACTTCCTTCCAAAATTCTTGACTGAGATTATAGGTTTTTCCTAATCTTCTTCATGTTTAGGTTGTAGGATGGGGATCTTTTGTTTTTCATCATCTTCTTCTTTTTTGGGTTGTACAACTGAGATTTCAGGTTTCTCATCAATCTCTTCTTTTATGGGATCTGAAGGTTCACCACCAGAAGTAGGATGATTGGTATAGCTTGGCCCCCAGATTGCTACTTCATTCCAAAATTTCGGACTCATATAATATTCCTTTTTTGTTGGTCTTACAACTTTGAGTGGAATGGGATGCAAAGGTTCATTATCAAAAGTAGGGATTGGTTCTCCTGGTTGTACAATTTGTAGTGGTTTGGGATTGTACAGCTCTGTTTTCACACACAAAAAAGCAACTGAAACTTATATTACTTATCTCCTGAATTTAAAAGTAGCACAGTCGGTAAACCAGCACAGATTTGGAACCCAAAAAACCACTTGTGCTAGTTTCTTCTAAAACACTAAAGTAGCACAGACGGTAAACCAACTAGAATTTGTGCTAGTTTACTAGAAAACACTAAACCCTTTGTGCTAGTTTCTTCTAAAACAATAAACTAGCACAGATAGTAAACCAGCACATATTTGGAACCCAAAAAACCAACTAGCACATAGGTTAAACCAGCACAGATAACCAACTAGCACATATTTGTATCAAAACCAGAAAAACCAACCACAACTTTGTGCTAGATATTTCTAAAACACTAAACTAGCACATAGGTTAAACCAGCACAGAAAATAAACCAGCACAAAAAATAAACCAACACTATTTCATTAAAACACAACGATCGATCTGTTTTATAAAATGCAAAACATGAATCAGTTTAGGCATATTAAAACCCTAGAAATCTGTTCGTTTACAGATCCTTAACAAACCTTCGAAATCGTCATCAGGTTTTGTTTCTTTATGCTTCTTGCTTCTTGTAGATCTCTTAGAACCTGTGTAATCGATTTGATTTCGAAGAAACTTAGAAAAACCGTACAAAATTGAAACGAATACACCAAAATGCAAAAAAAAAAAAAAAATGGAACGTACTCTCTGAATCCATCGTTGATGCTGTTTTTGTTGTTGTTTGTTCGATTTTCGTCTGTCTGATTGTCGATTTTAGGGGACGTTTGTTAGCGATTGGGAAGTTTTGAGAGAGAGTGAAGAAGAACTGTTTTTGAATCGTAACTGCTTTGCTTTTTGTCCAGTACTATTTTTTTGTTTATGACGAAAATACCCCCGCGCGTTTTATTTTGTTTACTTATCTAGTTTAATATTAGGGATCTAATCTGGTCCATTGGTTGTTTAAAAAAATGGTGTAGATTGCTTCTTAGGCAACTTAGGCAAAATAGGCTTCTTAGGGGAACCGCCCCCTATTTATATATTTTAAACAGGAACAAGAGTAAAAGATAAAAAATATAAAACAACGATTTTTTTGTTTTGTTTTTATTACTAGTGTTTTTGTTATTTATATATCTTTAAATAATTTAAATAAATACAACATATGTATTTTGTTTTTTTTTTTTTTAAATTTTATTTTTAATTTTTTTTAGGTATCTTCATAAATAAAATGTTAAACTATTAGTAACTTAGATTGCTAGTTTGTGTAAACCACATGGACTAACTATGTAATTAACTCATTTTTTATTTATTGTAAATGTTTAATAGTAACACTCAATAAACGCTTACTAAAAGTTTTTTTAAGCAAGTTAAAAAAAACTAGTTTAAAATAAAAAAAAAGACAAAATTATAATTAAGAAAAAGGTTCAAAAATAAATTTTGAAAAGATTTATTTTAAAATTTTATTTTCAATAAAGATAATCTTCTAACAAAACATTTAAAAAAATAAAATTGGTTTGATCAAGAAAAATAAAAATAAAAAATTAAGAAGTGTAATTAAGTTAACTAGTAGATGTTCTCGCGCGTTAGGGCAAAAGCACGGCTTGTGACGGTTGTTTAAGATTTGAGAATGTATTTGATGTCATTGTATTTTAATTCAAACTTACCGTTAAAAAATATTTTAATTCTAGTCTAATATGCTCATTATACAACAATTTAATTAAAACATCAATGACTTATTCTAATTGATTCATATTTCAATGTAGAGTTTAATGACGTTTTATAATAATTATTCCAATTGTTTTTTTTTGGAAGGAGACTTTCTGTACAAGACCGATTGGTCTCCGGGGACATGTCTAAGACATTCCCCGTCAAGCCCGCATCTCCGGACGCGATGTTCGATCGGGCCCCGGCCAGTGCGTGAGCTGACTTCCGCCCGGAAACCATGCTGCCCCCACACATGTTGCTGGGGTAACAGTTGGGTAATTATTCCAATTGTTAATACGAAAGATAATTTATAAACGATTAACTTTAACACAATAAAATGAAACTATAAAAGGTTTATTGTGAAATTTTATTTTCAATGGATATAACCTTCTAACAAAACATTTTAAAAAGTAACACTGATTTGATCAGGTGGCTAGGAGTTGGCCAGAAAGTCCAAATTTCGTAAAAAGTGTAAAAAGTCATAAAACACCATAATGTCAACCATAAAACACACCAAAAACCCACAAATAATATGATGAAGATTACTAAAACATCATGTATGTGGGTTTTGTGTTGTTTTTAGATGTTAAGGCTCTGATTATGGAATGACAAATATTATTGTGTTTTATGTTGTTTAGCATTTTGTGTTTTATATTTATAGTTATACGATGGTGCGTTTGAAGTTTTTATGGACTATTAGAGTTTGAATATGATGTTTTTGTAATATTCATTCTATTATTTGTGAGTTTTAGGTGTGTTTTATGCCTGAAATTATTGTGTTTTATGACTTTTTACACTTTTTAGGAAACTTGGACTTTCTAGCCGAACCTCACCCTTGATCAGCAAACATAAAAGAAAAAGAAAAATAAATTAGAAGTGTAAACAACTAGTCGATGCCTCACGCATTGGGGCGGAAGCACGACTTTTTGACGGGAGTTTAAGATTTGAGAGTGTATTTAATGTCATTGTATTTAAATTCCAGCATGTAGTTCATAGCTAATCGATGTCCCCGTGAGTTGGGGGCGGAAACACAACTTTGTAATAGTCGTTTAAGATTTGAGAGTGTATTTAAATTCATTGTATTTGAATTCCTGGTTGTCATTCATAAAATCTTAATTCCAGTATAATACTAGAATTTTGCCATAGGCCGCGCGTTGCGGCGGCGGCGACCCCTTAATTGTTTACAACTGATGACATGTTATGAGATGCGTTAACCAAATTAAAACGCGTGTTTTGTTGTATCTGATTTCAAAAATTGTGGTTACAAAAGAAACGTAATGCAACCCAGGCCAGTTCGTTTAGTGAAGGTTCCACCTAACCACTACACAACCCTTACCTTTGCATCAAGACTTAGCGGTGTCAAAACGTACTGTAACTCGTATTTATACCATTGAATGAAAACGTATTATGATTGACCTGACTCGTTTCCGAACACACTTTACGTCAAAATGTAGACCAACAACATACGCAAAAATAAGTATGAAAACATATTGTATTTGACTTGTTTCCAAATAAAGATTATGATTTTATATCGCTTACGTAGAAACGTGAATTTTATATCAATTCGTACATTAAAATGTCAAAACGTAGACTGATTGAAAACTTACATAAAAATAAGCATGTAAAAACATTATCCTTGACCCTTTACGTCGAAATGTGGATCTATATTAACACGTACGTAAAAATAATCACGTGAACCAAAACGTAAATAAAAATAATCATATTGTACCGACATACTTAAAATATTATAAAACATTATACTTCTCCAGGATTAAAAACCGAAAAATATAAGTAGAATATTAATTTAAGTTACTACATTATTTCCTAAAAATATAAAGAAATTGAAATTGAAATATTTCAACTAATTAAATTAGTTAATATAAAAAGTATGAATCTATTTAGTATTTATCAAAGGCTAATAAAAAAAGGACGGTCCATGCTTTTACTTTGGTTTTTCGGTGACAAAGCATCAAAATTCAAAACCTTCTCACTCACTCTGTATACAAACACGACGACACACGGTCAACACCATCAGGAGTAAAGTCTTTTAACTACTTTTAACTCTCTCTCGCTCTCTATACAGCCACCACCACAACACCAACATCGCTAGCCACCGCGAAGCCATTGTTTGCAGACGGCGACGACGACTCTCTTGATGTTTACAACCGTGGCCTCCAGCGACCTAAAGCATCCTCTAAACGGCAGCGAATGTGGTTGTTCGAAGGTCCAATGACGACGATAACAACATCTGGGTTTAAATCGGCGACCGGGCAGGTTATTTCCGGCTATTTAAGGTCGCCACAGTCCCGAGCTACCATTGCATGTGGTTTTATCGACCCGATCTGTAGCGGCAAGGGTTTCAAGGTAAGGTTCCGACCTCTTTTTTGCTTTTCCGGCTACAATAATTTGTTCTTTCCGAGGTTTAACGACACTCCCGTCGTTTTAGGGTTTGTGCTAGAGGTGATGGTGGAGCTATGGTACTGATTCAATGGTTTCGAGTGTGTTTGGCAATGGCTGATGTAGTGGATTCTTGTAGGACCAGCAACATGATAGCGGGCGGTAACATCCCCATTTCCGTTTGTTAGCCAAATGATCCTAACTAAGGGCATTATTGTAATTTCGCAAGAAATGGCATTATTGTAATTGGTCGAAAGTTCATGGGTGCTTTTGTCTTTGTCGGTGGCTTATGCCACCGACCTTTGTTTTTAAGATTATATAAATGCCTCATATACAACAATTTAAATAATCCATCAACGAATAATCCTAATTGATGTGTTTTTTCAATATACTATTTAAGGGTGTTTAATAATAATTACCACGACAATTAAGACTAAATATTGTTTAAATAAGAACTAGGTTAATGCCCGCGTAATACGCGGACTTCAACCAAAACCATATTATTTACTTTGAAATGAAATGTTCTGTACAAATACATACATTGGAATAAAAAAAAAGAAAACTATTCAAATGCCGGAAAAAACTTCCTTGTAGACTACATTTGTTGTTTTACTCGTTACATTCCCATCTTTGTCTAGTATAAGCAACTTCACACCGGCTCTGCTTTTAACTCTTGATAACGCAACATAAAGCTGATCATGTGAGAAAACTGGACATTTCAAATACAATCCAACCCTTGATAGAGATTGTCATTGACTTTTATTTATAGTCATTGCAAAACATACATTTAAGGGGAATTGTCATCGTTGAAACTTGATAGGAATTCTTTTATCCGACGGTGTCAAACTGATTCGTGGAATAAACGTTCTAGTCCCTATGTTTCCGCCGGATATAATCTCAGCCTCAATAACACGTTTATAAAGTTTAGTAATCAGTAGTCTCGTACCGTTGCTTAAACCATTTTGTTGATCAATATTACGAAGCAACATTACAGGTACACCAACTTTAAGGACTAATCGATGATTAGGCGGACCATAAATTTTAAGACCATTTAGAACATCGGGAGAATATAGTCTCGCATGTGCTTCGTTCTTTCCTTTATCAGTTTGACAAATACTACCAGAACTCAGATACTCCACTTCATCGCCAGGAAACGAAGCAAGCAATCTTTCATCAATTTCTTGCACAACCTTGTTTGTTGGTGCCAATATAGCTCTTTCAGCAAAAAAATCTTTATCTTTGTACAGTTGAAGAAGTGAAGGATATACAAAGTCGATCAGATCTGACATAGGATCCTCAGAGCACTTGATTAACAAATCTTCAGGAATATCTATAACCACCTGACAATCGTCACTGTCACCAATCTTTCCCTCGTCCAACTCGAGCAACCAATTCGCAAAAGCTTTAATCTCTTCGATATCAGATGTGTTCGCTCCTACGGTTAACCTCATGTTTTTGGTTAACGTAAGGACCTTGCAACTACTCCAAATATACGACGAAGTGATTGAAGCATTAACGATTTCTCGCCTACTGCCATTTGGTACAACTGGAAGTATCTGTCTAAAGTCACCACCGAACACCATAACTTTACCACCAAAGGTCATCTCACATTTGAAGATATCTTTCAGTGTCTGGTCAAGTGCTTCAAACGCATGTTTATGATTCATCGGTGCTTCATCCCAAATTATTAGTTTCGTTTTCCTTAATAAATCAGCAACGTCACCGTCTGGTTTAATAAAACACATCGAGCTTTCTGTTAAATTCAAAGGTATATGAAACCTTGAATGTGCAGTACCTCCACCAGGTAACAAAAGAGATGCGATTCCACTTGATGCAACATTTAGTACAATATCTCCTTTACATCTAATGGATGCAGATAATGTCTTCCACAGAAACGTCTTACCAGTTCCTCCGTAGCCATAGACGAAGAACACACCACCCGCATTACTATTAACTGTTTCAATTGTCGCAACCCCCGATCCCAGGTTCCCCGGGAACGGGCGGCCGCGAGCCTGTTTCAGTGGTATCGATGTGTTGTCTAATTTGGCAGCGGAATTTTTTTCATCAGGACCGTAGTTAGGAAATGTTTATCAGAGTAAAATACCACATTTTCATAACATTAAACAAATGGGATAAAACCCAAGTTCATAGTACATTCTTTTT
Source organism: Helianthus tuberosus (assembly GCA_030545235.1). Taxonomy (NCBI): domain Eukaryota; kingdom Viridiplantae; phylum Streptophyta; class Magnoliopsida; order Asterales; family Asteraceae; genus Helianthus; species Helianthus tuberosus. The sequence goes on from CM060423.1 coordinate 188,458,146, forward strand.
CATAGGAATAAATCCTATTTATTTAATAAAAACATCTATTTTATTTTTAGGTAACTTTATTGCCACTTTTCCAAGCCTTCAGTGCTGTCCAGCTGGCTTCTATTTAGCTTTCATATTTTGTTACCTGAAACGCGTTTTAAAAACATTTGTCAGTGGGAAATACTGGTGAGTGAATCCTAGTTTAATCAAGTTTAAATAAAAAGTCACAGTGTACAGTATTGAGGGCGATCTCACAATTATATTTGTTTCCAAGACATTACAATTAACATCCATGGTACTGTCGAACCCAACTTGTGGAAATGTTACTCCTTGACCAGGTGGTAACAAATTTTGTATACAAAACCCCAACATACTCATCATAATTATATGCTTACAAATACTCAATAACCGTTATTCGCATGGAAAAGTATTTAAGGTTTTGTAAAAACATTTAACAAAAGATTTACAAAAAGTGGATTAACTCACATTGCTGTCTTAGATTTTCCGTAAGGGTTTCCCGGTGGTAATCTATAATTTACACAAATGTACACGCGTTAGTATTAATAACCCATTTTAACATTAGTAATACCCTCCCCGAGACGGCATTCCAATGACTACGTCGGACAGAACCACGACAGCCATTAGGGAACCCTAGATCAATCGGGCAGCGTATCTAATACGTATCCAGGGGTTATAATACTTACAACGGAGCAGAACTTCGCTAATTAGGGGATATAATACCCGCGTATTATTTCTACTACTCAGAAATTCGCTTAAGAAAGAAAGAAATGAACGATTCTGAATGAAACCCGATAGCCTGCTTATATAGTTGCTGAAACTGGTTCACACGCGGCCCGCGTAACACAAGCCCAGGGCTTACGCGGCCCGCGTCAACCCTGGGTCAACGCCGTAGCTTAGCTGGGTCAGCACTAGACTCAACACGCAGGAGACACGTGTCAGCACAGGGTTCTGCGGCGTTCTTGATCTCACGCGGCCCGCGTAAGGTTGAGGTGGGGGTCTACGCGACCCGCCTCAGCTTAAGATTTCAATTTTTATTTATTTTTATACTATTTAATATATTTGAGGCCCGTATTCGCGTATGGGGTGTATTTTGGAACATTTTGGGATATTTTAAAATATACTAGGGTGTCGGAAAATATAATTAAGGGTATCGGTTTAATTTTGAAAGTTGTTATATCCTCCCCACCCTGTTTTAGAGCTCGTCCTCGAGATCTACTGGAACAAGTGCGGATATTTCCTTTGGATTTCAGATTCAAGCTCCCATGTATACTCATGTCCTCTTTTGGAGTCCCACTTCACTTTGACTAGAACTAATCTCTTATGCTTGAGATTCTTGACTTTCCTGTCTTCGATCTGTAGAGGCCTCTCTACAAACTTGAGTTGTTCATTTACCTCTATATCCTTAAGAGGTACTACTAGTGATTCATCAACTAGGCATTTCTTGAGATTAGATACATGAAATACATCATGTATTCCTGCCATTTCTTCTGGCAGTTGTAGCTGATAGGCTACAGGTCCTATTTTTCTAATAATCTCAAAAGGTCCAATATACCTAGGACTTAGTTTTCCTCGTTTGATGAATCTTACCACTCCTTTCCAAGGAGAGACCTTTAGCAATACTTTATCTCCTACTTGAAATTCTAATGGTTTGCGTCGGTTATTAGCATAACTCTTCTGTCGATCACGTGCTACTTTTAGTCGTTCCTTGACTTGAATAATCTTGTCGGTTGTTTCTTGCACTATCTCAGGTCCAGATAGTTGCTTTTCCCCAATTTCTGCCCAACAGACTGGGGTTCGGCACTTTCGTCCATAAAGTGCCTCGAATGGTGCAGCATTGATACTTGTATGATAACTATTATTGTAAGAAAATTCTATTAAAGGTAAGTGATCATCCCAATTACCTCCGAAATCAATTACACAAGCTCTAAGCATGTCTTCCATTGTTTGAATTGTCCTTTCGCTCTGTCCGTCCGTTTGAGGATGATAAGTTGTGCTTAGATTTAACTTGGTTCCCATGGCTTTTTGGAAACTTGACCAAAAATGAGAGGTAAATCGACTATCCCTATCAGATACAATTGATAAAGGAATTCCATGTAATGAAACAATTTCATTAACATATAATTTAGCTAGCTGTTCTATACTGAAAGTTTCCTTCATTGGTAGGAAATGAGCTGACTTAGTTAGCCTATCTACAATCACCCAGATTGTATCATTACCTTTCTTTGTTTTGGGTAATTTGGTAACAAAATCCATTGTTATCAATTCCCATTTTCACACTGGCATTTCTAATTGCTGTAACAAACCTGAGGGTTTCTGGTGTTCAGCTTTAACTTGTGAACAAGTTAAACATTTAGAAACATAGGCTGCTATGTCTTTCTTCATTCCTATCCACCAGAAATTTTTCCTTAAATCCTGGTACATTTTATCATTTCCTGGGTGCATCGTATACTTAGACTTATGGGCTTCTTTTAATATACGATGACGTAGATTTCTTATTTTAGGTACCCACATTCTCTTTTTATGGAATCTCCAAATTTCATTTGTTCCTTGTTCTAATTCTTTAATCATACCTTTTAATTTTTCAGTATCATCCTTGATTACTGATTCTTGTGCTTCTCTTATCTGATCATTTAAATCTACTTGCAGATTTAATTTAAGAGAACGTACCCTTTTTGGCTTTTCATGATACTTTCGACTTAAAGCATCTGCCACTACATTTGTTTTTCCTTCATGATACTGGATATCACAATCATAATCACTAAGCATTTCCATCCAGCGTCTTTGTCTCATATTCAACTCCTTTTGCCCGAAAACATACCTTAAACTCTTATGATCAGTGAATATGGTAAACTTACTACCATAAAGGTAATGTCTCCAAATCTTAAGGGCAAAAATTATAGCTCCTAACTCGAGATCATGGGTTGAATAATTCTCTTCATGGTTCTTAAGTTGTCTAGATGTGTAAGCTATAACCTTTTGGCGTTGCATTAATACACATCCATAACCTAACTTAGAAGCGTCACAATAAACTACAAAATCTTCAGTTCCTTCTGGTAACGCTAGTATGGGTGTATTAGTTAATCTTTGCTTAAGAATTCTAAAAGCTTCTTCTTGTTTTGGTCCCCATTCAAACTTAATGGATTTCCAGGTTAACTTAGTTAAAGGAATGACTATTCTAGAAAAATCTGGAATAAATCTTCTATAATAACCGGCAAATCCTAAGAAACTTCTAACCTCGTTTGGTGACTCAGGGGTTTTCCATTTAGTAATCGCCTCGATTTTTGTGGGATCCACATGAATTCCTTCATAATTAACTAAATGTCCAAGAAACTGTACTTGCTCTAGCCAAAACTCGCACTTTGAAAATTTAGCATAAAGCTTTTCCTTTCTTAATAGACTTAAAAGTGCGTGCAAATGCTTTGCATGATCCTCTTTACTCTTAGAGTAAATTAGAATATCATCTATGATGACAATTATGAATTTATCCAAATATGACTTACATATTCGGTTCATCATGTCCATAAATGCGGCTGGGGCATTGGTTAAACCAAATGGCATGACAGTAAATTCATAATGGCCATACCTTGTTCTGAATGCGGTTTTAGGAATGTCCTCTTCCTGTACCTTTAATTGATGATATCCTGACCTTAAATCGATTTTAGAGAAAAATCGAGCTCCTTGTAGTTGATCGAACAGATCATTGATTCTCGGTAATGGGTACCGATTCTTAATCGTGACTTTGTTCAATTCACGGTAATCAATGCACATACGCATTGATCCGTCCTTCTTTTTAACGAATAAAATCGGCGCTCCCCATGGCGACGAACTTGGTTGTATAAATCCTTTTTCCAGCAATTCGTCTAATTGTTTCTTTAGTTCCTGCATTTCGGCGGGTGCCAAACGGTAAGGTGCTTTGGCAATTGGTGCTGTTCCTGGTAGCAGGTGAATTCTGAATTCAACTTCTCTATCTGGTGGTAGTCCTGGTAATTCTTCTGGAAAGACATCTGAAAACTGGGACACTACTGGAATGTCTTTTAGTTCTTTTCCTTTAGTGTTAGTGATTATGGAAATCAAATACACTATAGAACCTTTTCTTATGTAACTTGCAGTTTTCATCACAGAGATGAATTTTGTGGATCTAGATGGTTTATCTCCTTTTATTGTGATCGTTTTACCTTTTGGTGAATTTACTTGGATTGACTTTTGATCACATAAAATACTGGCTTTATTGGCTATTAACCAATCCATTCCTAATACAACATCAAATCCTGTCAGATTCATAGGATAAAGGTTTGCCCTAAACTTTTGGTTTAAAATTTCTATTCTTGCTCCCTGCAAGATTTCAGAAATCCTAACTGCTTCTCCATTAGCTGTCTCTACTAGACATTCTTGTGGTAGTTTAGTTAATGGCTGATTTAGCAGTTTGCAAAACGAAGTATTAATAAAACTTTGATTTGCACCAGAGTCAAATAATACTTTAGCAAAAACATAATTAACTAAAAACGTACCAGCTATCACGTCTGGAATCATCTTGGCTTCATCTGCAGTCAGAACGAATGCTCTAGCATTTTTAGTGTTCCTGTTATTTACAGCTGGAGCCAATTTCGGACAGTTTGGCTTAATGTGGCCTTTTTCTCCACAATTGTAGCACAGTCCATTACTGGATTTTCTTCTGCAATCTTCTTCCTTGTGTCCTGGCATCTTGCAGAAATTGCAAAGAGTGGAGCATTTTCCCGAATGCTTTTTCTTGCAGACCTTGCAGAAAGGTGCAGAGGTAGAACTCATATTCCTACGGTTGTAATTCCCAGAACGAAATTCTTGAGTAAGCCTTTGGGTTAGGTTTTTCCTCTGTTCTTCTTCTCTAGTACAGATTAATTCATCTGTCAAGGTATTTGCTAGTTCTACAGTTTCTTCTATAGTTTGAGGTCTAGCTGCCTTGCTACATGTCTAATCTCTCCGATTAATCCCCAGATGTAACGGGAGATTAATACTGGTTTAGGTGATGCAAGGGTTGGTACTATTCTAGCATATTCAAAGAATGTGGTAGTATAACCCTTACTATCTACCCCGGTCATTCTTAAGTTTAGGAACTTATTTGCTATCTGTTCCTTTTCATTGGGAGGGAAAAATTTACTTTCTACCATATTCTTAAATTCCTCCCATTCCATGTTGTATACCCTATCACTTCCTCTTGACTGGAGGATAGTGTTCCACCATTATAAGGCTGAGTTCTTAAACATATTAGAAGCAAACATTATTTTGTCTTCTTCAGCACACTTGCTTATTTTTAAAACAGCCTCAGTTTTCTCTATCCAGCGTAGAGCTGCAATGGGTCCTTCATTGCCCGAGAATTCTATTGGTTTACAGGACCAGAATTCCTTGTAAGAACAACCGTAAGACACGGTTCTTCTTCTTTTGGGAATGGGCACCTGAAGTATGGGTCCATTGTTCACGCTGTTTTCTGGTTCAACTGGTCGCTTACTGCTATGTTTACTTTTATTATTCGCTTCTTGAACTGTTTGAATAATAAATGGCATTGCATCTATAATCCCTTGTGCCACTATGTGTTGAACGGCACTATTATCCATTTGGTTTCCATTGTTATTGATGCTCAGATTCTCATTAACCACGTTAATGTTACTCTGGTTATCGTTATTCAGATTTCCTTGATTTCCTTCGTCGGCCATCTGAATTTTAAACATTTACCCCGTATTAATATCACAAAATAATAATAATATAGTCAACCACATGACACGCATTTTTGCCAAAAGCGTCGATCATTGCGACTTTACTCTATTCATATACTATTATGCATCTATTACATACCAGTACTGAAATAAAAATTACAATACCAACTGAAATAGAATTACACTAATAGTAATAGGCATCCGTACACACATATTTTATTTTATTATTATTAATTTATTTTATTATTATTATTATTACTATTACTGTCTCCTTTATCCCATCACGGATATGGATTCATCCAAAAATCCATATTGCGCTCATCTTATTTCCATACGAGTCGCTCTCCTACCTGTCGCATTCTCTCGCTGCTTTCTAAAATTTCCTCACCAAATGTCCTAAGTTCTTGTACGTTTTTTGCACTCATTGGGGGTGCAGGTTCTAGGATTGGGTTTGGAATCTGGGGTGCGGGTTCCTGATATGGGGGTGAAAGTGCCTGAAATCGGTAAGGATCTTCTAAAATTTCCCTAATGTATTCATCATGGTAATAGGGATCTAAAGGGTCCATACCTGGGTAGGCTCCTATGTTTTGCATGGGTGTGTCTTCATGGATTGGGTAACGTTGCACATAGTCCCTAACGTCATCCCACCAGGGATCGTAATTTGGGTCTAGGGGGTTTGGTGCTGGTACCCTAGGGATTTCTTCTGGATTGAAGTCATGCATCTCTACTTGGTTTTCAGGGTTTTCTATCTCCATTGGTTGGTCAGGGATTGGTGGTTGGGGTTGGGGTCAGCTGCAGTGGTTGCTAAGATATGGATGTTGGCTATACCCCTATTTATCATATCCTGGGCATAGGCATCTGTCTCTCTCTTGGCTGCAGCTAGTGCTCTCCGGTCTTGCAACTATTTCATACGCTTCCTACGCTCGTGTGCCCCTCGACTGAACCATCCCCTCTTTTTCTGAGGAAATGGCTCCTCTGACTGAGCCTTAAACACAAAGATTCCATCTTCCGTATCAGCAGAGTACCCTGAGAGGGCAGGCTGAGAAGAGGACGTGCCTTCGCTTCTAGGCGAACCAGACAATTGACGGTACGTGTCAGATGGTCCTTGGTCGCTCATACTGTAAACTAACAGATAGTCAAATAACATATAACAATAAATACAGTTATGCACGTATTTCCGTAATTTATTTCCTAACACTTTTCATTTTAATGTCAGCAGAACACCTCTGTGGCTGAATTAGTGGCTTAGCTCTGATACCACCTCCTGTCGCAACCCCCGATCCCAGGTTCCCCGGGAACGAGCGGCCGCGAGCCAGTTTTGGTGGTATCGATGTGTTGTCTAATTTGGCAGCATAATTTTTTTCATCAGGACCGTAGTTAGGAAATGTTTATCAGAGTAAAATACCACATTTTCATAACATTAAACAAATGGGATAAAACCCAAGTTCATAGTACATTCTTTTTCATAGGAATACATCCTATTTATTTAATAAAAACATCTATTTTATTTTTAGGTAACTTTATTGCCACTTTTCCAAGCCTCCAGTGCTGTCCAGCTGGCTTCTATTTGGCTTTCACATTTTGTTACCTGAAACGCGTTTTAAAAACATTTGTCAGTGGGAAATACTGGAGAGTGAATCCCAGTTTAATCAAGTTTAAATAAAAAGTCATAGTGTACAGTATTGAGGGCGATCTCGCAATTATATTTGTTTCCAAGACATTACAATTAACATCCATGGTACTGTCGAACCCGACTTGTGGAAATGTTACTCCTTGACCAGGTGGTAACAAATTTTGTATACAAAACCCCAACATACTCATCATAATTATATGCTTACAAATACTCAATAACCATTATTCGCATGGAAAAGTGATGCGTTGTCGAGTGTTATATATATTAGGTGTATATTTTAAGCCCCTTTAACACTTTTTAGTCAAGTTTTAAATTTATAAAACACGATATTTACTAACACTAGACACACATATGGGCAAGTGCACCCATCGTGAGCGTAGTATAGTGTTGGTAAGATACCGAGGTCGTCCAAGGACACAAGAGCTTTTAGTACCGGTTTATCATCAACGTCTAATCAAATCAAAAAGTTTAGAAAAATGTTTTAACTAAGAAAAATAAAAACTAACTAAAATGCTGAAAATAAAAATAAAAATAAAAACAGATAGACAAGATGAATCACTTGGTTCCGACTCGTATCTAGTGTAACCTTTGATTATTTCCGCACTTTTGCACTTATTAAGAGATTATCTTAGTTATTGTAGTAGGCCCCTCTTTTGAAGGTGACGTTACCCTCACCCCAGTAGTTTGAGTCAGCAAGGATACAATCCTAAAAGGGTGGATTATTGGAAGATAATTAATTAAGTTATTAATGAAAATTATGGTAGGCCCCTCTTTTGGAGGTGACGTTACCCTCGACTAAGTAGTCTGAGTCAGCAGGGATACAGTCCTAAATAGCCGGGTTATAGTATTAATAGTAGTTAACTTATGAGGGGATCAAAGAGTTTGGACCGCCGCCATCCAATACCGTTAAGTATTGAAGGAGGTCCTACTAAATTTGACCCAGGTCCATTGCAGGACCTCTAAACGCTGAACAATGGCAAGACCTTTACCAAACCGTTCCCTTAACCCCCGACCAGGTAGCCAACATACCTCCATATTGACCGTGGAGATATGAATGGTGAAAATCTTTTATTTTATATAGACAGTAAAATAATGCCAAGACACCACGGACAAACGATAAGGAAAGATCACCTTCAACATAAGAAACTAGTTATTAAAGTCATTAATACAAAACCAAGTAAAAAGTGCGAAAAGATTAAAAATAAAAAGTATTACACTAGACACTTTGTCTTCACCAAATGATGTAAGAGACTTAGGCAAACATGGCCTTGATTGTCAAGAACTCTTACGATCAATCTTGGATCCCGAGATGACTCACACACTCTATGATGGACAATGGATGATGGTGGTGGATGATGGTGTTATGGTGGTGGTGGGTGGTGGGTGAAGTGTGAGAGAGGTGGTGTGCCAAGGGATCGTTTGAGCTTGAGCCAAGCACTCCTATTTATAGGCTGAACATAAGCTCGGGCACGGGCTCGTGTCCAGTGGGCACGACCCCGTGTCCACATCCTTCTCTTTCTTCATTTAATGCAGCTTTGTCTTATTAGTTGACCACGCCCCCGTGTCCGCTGAGCACGACCCCGTGTGCAGAAGAATCTTTGTACTATGAAGATTTGCTAGATTGTGCGAATCTTATAGTTGACCACGGCCCCGTGTCCGCTGAGCATGGCCCCGTGGTGGGCAATAGAAGCTTCTACCACTTTGTCTTTTCTGCTGACACTTGGGCACGCCCCCGTGCTGGCTGAGCACGGGGCGTGTTCAGTCTTCTGTTATCTTGTTTTGCTTGGGAAGATGCTGTCGTGGGGTCGGGCATGTCACGTCTTGTTCCTTTTCTTGTATTTATGTTAGATTTTGATGTCTTTTTGCTTCTTTTGTTAATTTGAGCTCATTTAATCCTGAAAATACAAAAGGAAGACAAAAGCACACTTTTTCCAACATTAGTACTAAAAAAGGGTTAGTTTTATGCCACAATTGATGAAATTTATATGTTGCATTTTGCACACATCAAATACCCCCACACTTGAATCTTTGCTTGTCCTCAAGCAAAACTCTTTATAATGCGGCTATTACACACCCAAATGGAATGGGTAGAGAAGAAGGTTTTTGGGCTTGTCATAGAGTGTCGGGATTTCCAAGATTCTTTATTCAGTTTTATTTTTATTTATTTACAATCCTATTCGTCATGATTTATTGAAAACTTTTCATAAGATAAATTACTTATTAGGGCATAACATACCTCTTTAAAAATTTTATTTATATACAAGTTCACATACCTCACGGGGATCACTCAACACTCGGCCGAAGATGTATTTTTGTGGATCACTCGAGAGCGGCATGGAACTTACTACTACCATAGGCTTGCCAAGCAATCAATCCTCCTCCTTTTTAACTTATATACCTTTGTAAATATCAAGAGGACTTTTGGGTGAAGGGTTATGCTTGGGCTAAAGGTAGGTGGTTGGGTTAGTGGTTAGTAGAAAAGGGTGAAAAGCGTAACAAGCGTCGGTTTTCGTAAGACTTTCTATTTTTGTAACTTTATTTTGATGAAGCTTTTATTCAAACAAAGTTATTTTTGATGAACTTGTTTGTTTATTTTCTTTTGCTTCATCATCAACACACAATTTTTTTTTTTGAAAAGTCATACGAAAGACCGAGCTAGTTACTAAAACAAAGGGTTAAAAATGAAAAAGGTTTTGGTGGGTAAAAGGGTGTTTGGTTTGGGTTATGAAATGAAAAGGTTTAGGCTCAAAGGGGCTAACTAGGGGGATTTTGGGTAGGTGGTGAAAAAAAAAGAAAAATAATGGTGTAGAAATAAAAGGGGTTAGTCCTAATGCCTCCATCATTTACTTACTCGGGTTTAAGTTGATAAGGACCGGGAATGTATTGTTGTGGCAAGTTCTAGAGTCGTAAGATCCAAGCGGCTATTCACACAAGAAACGAAAGATGAGCATTTAGTCTAATGATATGTAATTGTATGGTCAATAATGGCTCAAAACTCACTTTTGTGGGAATGGGTTTATATGTGATCAAGTATATATAATCAAATTTTAATTAAGTTTGCCATGCCTTTTCATAATTTTCTTATGTTGGTTCTTTTTATCACGACGCTATCGGTTGTAAATTCGTAAAAATATAACCTTTTTAGCACTTGAAATTCCCGAGTTAAACCTAGACAAGTAAAAAAAAATGAAAATTTTTGAAAAAATTTGGGGTGATTAGCGGTTCCAATAGAGTTTTGTGTAAGAGTTGTATTTAGGACTTGCGAGATTCAAGGTTTTAGCATCCCCCCCCCCCCCCACACTTAAATTACACATTGTCCTCAATGTGTCCCAAAAATAAGTTTTTAGGTTGATTGAATGTGTAAAAGGTGTGAAAAAGCAAAAATTTTGTGTTACTGGGCACTGGACACGGCCCCGTGCCTAGTGGGCACGACCCCGTGTTCAGGTGCCAGTAACGAACACTTACAGAAGGTGAACACGGGGGCGTGTTGGTTGAACACGACCCCGTGTCTGTCAATGTCTGCAGAATTAAAACAAATAGCAGGTTCAGGGGAATGGGCACGGGGGCGTGTCGGATGGACACGACCCCGTGTGGACAGTCTGCAAAGTTGAAAAACAGGTTTCTTTCTTCGATTTTCCTGTCCCGACTTTTGTAGTACTAATGCTTAGTACTTTAAGCCTCGTTTGTACCTGTTTAATCAATAAATACTCCACCAAAACATAGCAAACATCCTACTTTTACCAAGTTCAATCATCCAAGTCAACAAAGTTAAAAGGAAAAAAAATAAGTGCAGAAAATAAAAGAAGTTAGGGAAAGTAAATTGTTCAACACTTGGCACGCAGGCCATCAATTGTTCAAGATAAAAAAAGGGTTAACCTTGGAAGTCATCAACCAACCGCATCTTCCTCTGCTCCTCCCGCCTAATCCATGTCCTCATCTTCATCATCATCATCATCATCCCCTCCATGGACCGCAATGTGGTCCCGAATGTATCCAATATCATCTTGGATATCGGATATGTTTCTCTCGATAGCTCCGACCCGGTGGTACGTGTTGTTTGCCATGTTGTAGGTGTTCCTGGTGCACATAAGGTTTTCCTGCAACAAATCATGCAAACTTTGGAAATTAGGAAAACCGCCTCCTAAGGAGGATTGGCCCGGATCACCTTGGGGTTGATACTGATACTGATGATGTTGTGGAGCGTGGAGGATAAGTGCTTCTTGCGGGTTCCATGCATGACCTTACATCCTTTGAAAGCTTACCGTCCCGTCTTCCGCCTCATAAAGTAGGTTCATCGAACGACAGATGTGTATATCTACCCTACCCGACCACGGGCTCCTTTCGAATGACCTAGGTATGCTGGTGAAGTGCTTGAAGAGACGGTACACCCATCCCCCAAAGAAGATAGGGGTTGGTGCACTAGCAAGGCGGTTGTGATGCATGTTTCGGAGCATAAGGAACGGAACATCAAGCGGCCTGCGGGTGTGGATACAGTGGAGGACAACAAGATCTCTTAACCCAACGACGCCACTACTATCATGCCTTTGGCTAAGAGAGTAGCCGAGGTGCCTATGGATGTATCTGTAGAGTGGATCCCTCAGCTTTGTACTCTTAGTGCTGCTCGGATTGTAGTACCCTTCACCAATCTGAGCCCAAATGGCTTGGCGTTCGTTCTCATCTATTTCTCGCATCCCTCTAGTGTTTTCCTCGTTTCCCGCATCCTCTTCCGCATACAACCCGACAATCGATCCAAATTGTGCCATAGAGATCGAATACCTTGTTCCGCCACATCGGAATGCTACCCCATCATTGTCGAACGGGTCGCACCTTGAGTTGAATGTGAAGGTGCTATAGAATTCTAAAGTGCATTCGTGGACGGAACGGAGTCGAGTTGTTAAAGCGACTCTTAGTGGCCCTGTCACAAGGTTGTTGAAACGGTCGATTTGATTCACCATGGTTAATAGTTTCGTGCATGCTTGCCTCGGGTATTCCTCCGGCCTTGTTTGAAGTATCTCGTATCTAGCCCTAGCATCGAGCTCACTGGCGTTAAATCTTGTGAACTTCCTAGCCATCTGAAAGAATACACCAAAAGTTAGCACAAAACAGAAGTATTTTCGGACAAAACTGCAAACAGTGGGCTGGACACGACCCCATGTTCAGCGGACACGGCCCCGTGTCCAGGCGTCTGTTACTCAAAATTCCATTTTTCGACCCGGTTTCGAAAACTTGAAAATTTTTGGTCCAATAGGTGTGGTTTCCCCTGAAAATGAAACCCTAAGTGCCGTTTTTCCCAAAATAACCCGTTTACCCTATCAATTTTATCTTTTTCGGTTCAAGAACGAGGGTTTGAGGTTTTTGTGCGAAATCGGGCGAATCTGTGAACAATACAAGTGTATTTACTTCCCATAACACTAATCTAACTAAATGCAAACAGATCTAAACAAAAATTCGAGGTTCGATCCGGATGAACTTCAAGAACCCTAGATTTTTCCCCAAATTTTTGGTGTTTTAACTACATGCAAGTAACTAATCTAACTACTAAAAGTGATAGAATCATACCTTGATGTTGTTAGAGTGATAGGAGACGTCGAAAATTTGCGAAAAATCGCCTGGAACCAGAGCTTTCTCGGGGAAACGGGGCGTGTGTAATGTTGTAACTGATATGAAAAAGGGGGTTTTATCCCGTCTGCAGCGCGAACACGGCCCCGTGTCCAGCGGACACGGCCTCGTGCCGAGCAAAGTTTTAATTTTTTTTTCAGTGCTCGTGTGAGTGCCCTTTGTTTCCCATAAGCCTCGGTTAGAAAACTTACCGCTTTAGACATCGTCCCGATCGTTCATAACTTACCAGGTATGATGATGGTTTCATTCCTCAATCGTTTGGAGCGAGATCTCCTCCTCTTCATCCTCAATGAATCCTTGATAGAGTTTCAGCCGTTGGCCATTGACTTTGAATGGAGGCCCATTTCGAGATTTAATTTCTACTGCACCGTGTGGGAAAAGGTCCTGACCACCTAGACTTTAGTTTACCAGGAAATAATCGAAGACGTGAATTAAACAAAAGAACTAGATCTCCTACTCGAAATTCATTAGGTTTAATATGTTTGTCATGCAAATTTTTCATTCTTTCCTTGTAAATTTCTGAGTTTGAGCATGCATAATTCCTAAGCTCGTCTAATTCATTTAATTGACAAAATCGATTTTTACCAGCAAATTCTAGATCTAAGTTTACATTTTTAATTGCCCAGTAGGCTTTGTGTGCAATTTCTACTGGTAAGTGACAACTTTTTCCATAGACTAGCTTATATGGGGTTGTACCTATTGTTGTTTTATAAGCAGTTCGAAAAGCCCATAAAGCATCATCTAATTTATCCGCCCATTCCTTTTTATTTATCCCTAAGGTTTTTTCGAGTATTCGTTTTAAACCTCTATTAGTCACTTCGGCTTGTCCGTTTGTTTGAGGGTGATAGGCTGTTGAGACCCGGTGATAGACCCCATATCTTGTTAAAAAAATTTCAAGTTGATGGTTGCAAAAATGGGTACCTCTATCACTTATTAATGCTTTAGGTGTGCCAAAACGAGAGAATAATTTTTTCAGAAATTTTACCACGACTCTTCCATCATTTGTTGGAAGTGCCTCGGCCTCGGCCCATTTAGACAAGTAATCCACTGCCACAAGTATATATTTGTTTCCTTTCGACGGTGGGAAAGGTCCCATAAAGTCGAGTCCCCACACATCAAAAATTTCACAAACAAGAATGCCGTTTTGTGGCATTTCGTTTTTGGAAGAAATATTACCTGTTCTTTGGCAAGCATCACATGTTTTGACAAGACTTTGGGCGTCTTTGTAAATGGTTGGCCAATAAAATCCTGAATCAAATACCTTTCGTGCGGTACTAGCGGCACCATGATGCCCTCCGTTTGGACCTTCATGACAATGGCGGAGAATTCTTCGTGCTTCACTACCATGTACGCATCGTCGGACGAGCTGGTCTGCACACATTTTGAAAAGATATGGATCTTCCCAAAAATAGTGTTTCACATTGGCAAAGAATTTTTTTCTTTGATGATGTGGCCACCCTTTTGCGACTATACCGCTAGCTAGGTAGTTAGCATAGTCGGCGTACCATGGTTCTTCCTTATATTCCACCATTTCCAGGGACTCAGTTGGAAATTTTTCGTTGATTTGCTTGTCCCTGGTTGCCTCCAAAGCTGGGTCTTCTAAGCGTGAAAAGTGATCTGCTGCGGTATTTTCTGCTCCTCTTTTGTCCTTGATTTCAATGTCAAATTCTTGGAGGAGTAGAATCCACCGAATCAAGCGTGGTTTTGCGTCCTG